>OU015495.1:12759879-12974879 GCA_907164885.2 Dolomedes plantarius
GCAAGTTAAAAATAAAAAGAGTGGAAAAAAATGTCAAGATTAACTCCAAATACTATCAGGAACATATTTTATCGCCAATTTTTCTGAATGAAATACCATCGCTTTACCCACAGTGCCATCAATCTGTGAGACTCCATCAGGACAAAGCTAGCAGTCACACATCAAAATCCACTGTAAATTTCCTAAAAGAAATGGAACAAAAAGCTGGTATCAATGCCATACCCTTCACTGATATCGCTACTAAATCTCCCGATGTATCACCTATGGATTTTTGTGCTTTCGGACTTTTAAAATCTGCATTATCCAAACGTCGTCCCAAAACCCTTACAGGACTCTGGAAAGCTGTTCAGGAGGAATGGGATAGAATACCTCTTCTGACACTTCAAAAGGCATTATTATCCTGGAAATTGCGGTGTCGAAAGATAGTTAAGAATAAGGGATGTCAAATAGAACATTTAAAACACAAGAATTTTATGTAATTTAGTTTTGTGAATACAATATACATGGTCTAAAAATGTGTGAACAGCCTCTGTATATGTAAAACCCAGCAACTGTAGGCATTCGTTCTGTAGTCGTGTCGAAAGGCATCTCCATAGATTTTTAGAACTGTCTTTATTCTGGATACACATTGACGGCGTTTTGAAAGCATGTTACAGCACACATAAAAGTACATGTAAATTCCGGACCTTCCGGAGTATTTAGCAACGTTACATCTTGATAGAAGGAGAAGGGACGTGGTGCGGGGCGATAAAGCACACAAGATAAAAGAGTGCGGCGACGACACAAAGCATGGACGAGACAACATCAACATAAGTCACGAAAAAAAGCTATAGAGAACCCTTGCTCTCGCTTATACGAAGAGTTCATGACCTTCTACACCAGGGAGCCAAAAACTTGTAATTGGTTATCGGTGACCATCTGACCTTGTGTATCAGAAGTCGTAGGATCTTTCGGAAGGCGCGAGAAAAACTCGTGATGTTGAATCATGTTTTGAAAACAACTTTTGCCATTTAGCGCGGGTGCGTTAAGGGACATTTTAGTTACTTAATTCGTTTATCCTTAGGTCATAATTTGAAATAGGGGGCTATGCTTTATTGAAACGTTAACGGGAAAATTTAGAATATGCGTAATTAGTAAAGGTGGAACGTTATTATTACATATATATATGTAATGAATCCGTGACGTTGAAACATCAGTTTAGGGAAACTTGTGATATTCCATATTGTTTGTAGTCATGGCGGAGTAGTCGTCGGATCAGGGCAGGCGAATAGAGAGAATAGAAAGCTGTCGCGGCCGGTTGCTGGGGAGAACTCATAGACAGAAAATGCAGTCGAGGAACAGAGGCAGGGAGTCCGGAGTGAAAAACGTACTTCCATCGTATTAAGCTTATTTTATTCTTGGATCACTCACAGCTTACAACATTGGTCGTGCCTTACACCTAGGCACACAAAACACATCGCGCGGCGGACGGGGAACGGGGCCCCGGCCCGCAATTTGGGAGCACGAAAATTTTACATCTTGTCTGGTCGAGAGCAGGCACACAAAGCTGCGGAGGCACGAAAATCTCTCGCCCGAGTACGGGTCTATTAAACTTCTAATTGGTCAGAAACGGACACGTGATTATGTCGCGTCACATGGGGGGATGTTTTCGAACGTCGTAGAAGGTTCCTCGTTACATAAGTTTTGACCGCACGTGCCTTAGGGGAAAAACTAATAGATTACTTCGGGTTGGATTTGAGGGGTAATGCTTTATTGCAAAAGGGTGAAAGAATTTAGATTGGCGTTTTAATAATAATGAAAAGGTTTTAAATTTATTTCATATATATAAAATTTTCTAAATTTTTTAATTTCAGGTATGTCAGACATAGACTGCAAACGTGCCGTTGACCTTCGGAATTTAATAGATGTATCTGAAACTTTCAGCGTCGCCGGTCCGTTTGGTCGCGTCAGGCCCAAAGGACGACGAAACACAAGTGAGTAACCTTACATTTTTAGCAGACGCGAAGGGCATTCAATCCTATCGTTACCTCCATTGATAGCGTGAATACAATAAAAAAACAAGAAATTTTTTCCTTTTCGTTTATTCATGACAGTGGACCCACTGTCATGAATAAACGATTTGCCGAGAAAAAGAAGAGAACTATTGAAAGAACAGTTTCGTTCAAAATACCGAGTTTCTGCTTAAATTTATTTAAAGCCAAATTCTTTATACTTTTAGTTCCGTATGTTTTAGCACCTAATTAATAAATAAATTAATAAATTAATTAAGGAATGAAAGTTGTTGCCTCTGAAATAGGTTAAAAAAATAAAAAAGGGATTTGATATTAAGAATTAAAATTTTTAAGATACAGGTCGTCGCTCTTTGCGCGGAGGATGCTCTTATATAAACGCCGTTTAAGTCCACGTTGTGGTCGGCAGAACATATCGAACATCTCGAATACTTTTAGTTCCGTTCTATGTTTACCAAATTGAAATTTGTGAAAGCCGAAGTTTTTTTTTTCTATCATTGGTAAATTGGAAGATTTTAAGCATAACTCCGCTAGGATTTATTTATTACAAATGCCCGGAAGATTGGCTATGACGTCATTAATTCTCAGTAAGGGGCAAGACTGCTGGCCATTCATTTAAGGGGGCACTGTTTAGGTAGCCAGCTTTCCGCTATAATAAAAGAGATGTTTGACAGTCATTTTTGACCTTTACACAAAGCATAATTTTTTTTCTGTTATTTTTGTCTGCTCTAAGCATTTACGTTGGAAAGTTCAAACTCGAAGTGCGGGAAGAGTCCGAAATAATTACAAGATAAAAGAACTTTTTATATACCATGTGTTTAAATTTTCTGTTGAATCATATAACCTTGAAAATTCTATGTATTAATAAATACTTTTTAAAAATTTTTTTGATGAATTATCCCATCAACTTTAAAGAAAATGAAGTTAATTGGAGGTTAACTTGCGTTTAACTTTTCGTTCCCGTCTCGGCCGATAGATGGCTGCACCAGTCTAAAAAACAAAATTAACTGAAAATGTATTCAGATCTGCTTAAAGATGGCTAAAAGCATTAAAATAATGCATTGCCATCGTGTTCTGAGGTATTCTAAAAGTTTCAAATGTCTAGCTAGTCGGGAAGTTAGTTAAAAATCGATTGCAAGATTTGTACTGGACAAACACATACACAAACAAACAAACAAGAAAGCGAGTTAATAAAAACATGGTAAAAATACCGTAGAAAGGTGAACACGAAGGGAAGTAATACGCTCGTGGCAGATTTGTTGGTTTTTCGTATAACTGTGTCATAAATCACAACGTACAGTCCATTTTGTATTTCTGTGTATGTCAATACGATAACGGTTTTTTGATCATAACAGGACTACTGTTATCAGGGATTGTTAGAGAAGAGCAGTTGTGAATCCTCTCTAAGTTCTGGAACAGTTGTGCTTTGTAATCTCAAAGGTTACGTCGACCGGGACGTTCAGTCCATACGACAATGTCAAACTGGCAATGTCAAGCCGGCAATGTCAAACCGGCGCTGCGTAACAAGTCCTGCAAACTCAAAAACAGTAGTAGTCTAGAACAGTAGTTGCGTATATATTATGAGTAGTTGTGAATATTTTAGAACAGTAGGGGTATGTGTCAGATGTGCAACGGATTTTTGAATTTAGCAGGACTATCGTTAATAGTGAAAGTACTAGAATAGTAGAGTGAATCTTCAACAGCCTGTGGATAACTCCAGACGTCACTCTTCTCCCTCCAAGTTACAGATTGTGCGTTTTAAAGTACTCTATCCTATTTGAATGAATGTTATTCAAAGGAGCAATTCAATATCGTATAAAATTTTGTTATGTTTTTATCATAATTATTTAAATTTGTGGTCAGTTATTTTCGCTTCCTTTTGCAGCATTCGTGAACGAGCTGATGTCTCAGCTGAAATGCAAAAGTCCGCACATGAGGACGTACGCTAAAGAACAGCTGCCCGTAAGAATGCATTATTCGGAACACCCCCGTATTGAACCAATATTTTTGGAAATGGATGACGGCTGGACAGTTCTCAGGTAAATCCCTTCAGTTCGTGCAGTTTCAATGCATAACCTGCTATGTAAATATTTATAACTTCAAGAGGGGAAATTTTGAGAAGGGAATAGCGCCCTTTACACGTACGCTCTTTCCCGCGTGAAACCACGATCTCGATCGATTGAGTGCACGTGTGAAGGTGTCGGAGAGGAAGGGAAAGCTGCTTTGGAGCGTACTGCAAGTTTTCCCGCGCGCAATCCCGTACGCTTCAAGCACTCGCGGAAGAGCGTATGTGTAAAGGGCGCTATTAGCTTGACTGTAGCAGTCGGGTTATCCCATCTGCTTTATACCTATAATCGGTGTGCATGGAACATGTTTTTGCGGGAGCTCTCCCATCAAAATCGTCATTATTATAACTATTATTACTACCCGATAGCAGTAATAGGTTTTATTTATTTATTTATTTATTTATTTTTTTTTGGGGGGGGGGCTCTCCCATAAAAAAAATCGCCATTGTTATAACTATTATTACTACCCGAGAGCACCGGATGATGGCCGAATGGCTAAGGTGTTGGCCTTCGGTACCAGAGTCTGTGGGTTCGAGTCCCACCCTTGGCAGGGACGTTTGTAGCCGTTCGGAATCAGATTTAAGGCTCGGTCGTCCGTGTGAGTCTGTTACTTCAACTCTATGTACTGCCTGATCGCAACTGCGGTGCCGCAACGACACCGGATCGCTCGTGTGCACCGAACCTAAGCAGTTTGTCCCGGTCTAATTAGCCCTCGTGTAGCAAACATTGACCGTAGCGCTCCAAACCAGTCTAAACTGCTACCCGGTAGATCTACCCAACTGCTTTGCTCTGGAAGAGATTGATTAGTATTTTCCTGTTAATAAGATGCTGTAAATTTTATTCCAGTGACGACGACAAAGAAATCTGTACGGGTGCAGCTCACGGATATGACAACCTGTTTCCGGAAATGAGGGTATAGCATCTTTCTTTTTAAAAGTATTTTCCAAATTTGAATCCTTTTTCTTTTTGTAGGTAAAATAAAGAAATAGAATGGATTTTGTATTCATTAACACACATTCCATAGTGGCTTGGCGACAACCGTCCTGTAGTACGCCAAACATGTATCTCTCCTACACGCACATATTATTTCGTTTCGTTTCACGATATGGTATTTTGCCCTAGAATTAACCGATTTCATTTTTACCATGTTTTTATTAACTCGCTTTCTTGTTTGTGTGTGTGTTTGTCCAATACAAATCTTGCAATGGATTTTTTGCTAACTTCCCGACTAGCTAGACATTTAAAACTTTTAGAATAGCTCAGAACACGATGACAATGCATTATTTTAATACTTTTAGCCATCTTTAAGCAGCATTGAATTCATTTTCAGTTAATTTTGTTTTGTAGACTGGTGCAGCCATCTATCGGCCGGAACGGGAACGAAAAGTTAAACGCGAGTTAACTTCCAATTAACTTCATTTTCTTTCAAGTTGATGGGATAATTCATGAAAAAATTTTTTAAAAAGTATTTATTAATTCACAGAATTGTCAAGTTTATATGATTCAACAGAAAATTTAAAAACATGGTATATAAAAAGTTCTTTTTATCTTGTAATTATTAAGGATTATTATATTTCAGATGGTATAGTTTTCTTTATTTTATTCTAGATGTATAATTTTGACAGATTTTGCCTCGGAATCTCAACACAATTAAGTTCTGCATTGACTCAAGGAGAAAATAATACCGATTTGTTGAAATTTCTAACATCCAGATGTGTCCGGGATCCATAGAATACTATATTTCAACACGAGATATAAAGAAAAAAATATTTCAGGTAGTCTCATCTAACGAAACCACCACAGGTTATCAACGTAGGATTACTTATCGTTGCTTACCCCCCCCCCCTTTTTTTTTGTGTGTTGGACGCATTTTGGTACTTTTCTGTTTAACTGTTTACTTCTTGCCCAAGCGATACAGACTAGGTTTGGCGTGATGCCAAAATTATAACTCGCGACGAAGTAGTCTGAAAATTTGCTTTACCGCGAACCGTTATTGAGGAACGTAATCCTACGTTAAAAATGTTTAAATTCTTCAAACCGTGTCTCCGTTAAGAACTACAATGTAAAACAGTATGACTAAAATCTTGGAAATGATGTATACTTTTAGTTTTAAATATTGAAAAATAATTCCATGTCCTAATTCAGAACTTTCCTTAAAATATAACAACTGTTATAATTCATACAAACTCATCTGAAAACCATGTTTCGTGAAGAAGTTCTAATAAACAAACTTTGAATCGACCAGAATGTTCTGACGATGAAGGTCAACCACAGAGAGGCAGAATAAATACGGAGTAAGTAACATGCTCCAGGTTTCCAACCGCTATGAAAACCAGGCAAAAAGAGTGATTTGGTTGTTCTAGGATTAATGCGGTGATACTAATATCAATATTATGATATGCGTTTGATAAGCAGTTCTTTTAGAAGCAGTATATATTTTTTCTATGGATCTTACGTTTTGGTGTTATTTCTGATTTTTAAAAATTCTCATTCATGTTATCTAGTTGGCATTGGAATGCTAATGAGTTTAATCAATTGCCCCAACAGGCTATGTTTATTGCTCACGGCCCATCGTTTAAACGGAGCTACACTTCAAGACCATTTATTAGCACAGAACTCTACGAAATGTACGCAGGTAAGATTATTTTTTTTATGTTTATTCGCTAATGTTGCATGTATGACCTTTACTATCATTTCTTCCTTTACCTATCAGACTAGAAAACCCATTAATCTGGCAGAAAACCATCTTCCACTACCAACACACGGAAAATAAAGCAATCAGTTCTTTCCACGAGACGTGCGCCATGTTTTTTTCGCCACCCTCTGTTCAGATATATACTAATATCATGACAGCTTCATTTGTTCTTGATAGTTAGCAAAATATGATAAAAAAGCGTTAATGAGAGTTTTCTTAAAACCTGTCTTACGGAAAGCTAAGATGAGTATATCAGAGAAACTTCTTAGACCACTGACAGAAATATTAAGTAAAATGTAAATTAGGTTAAAGTTAACTAAACAAAGAATTAGTAACAATAACAACATTTTATTTCCCAACAAAGTTGGGCCAGGGTTTACGTTCAAGATTCAAGAGTAAAAATCTTCCGAGTCATCATGCTCGGCCAAAACAACAAGAAGTGCCAAACCGCGACAGACACCCCCAGGGCATTGACCCGTACAGCGCTATCTGGCGGTGAAAACATATATATTCCCAACAAACTGGGCCGGGCTGAACAGCAATGTTCAGGACAATACTTATTACAACATTTCAAAATAATTTTAGGTTCAAGAGTTCACATTTCAGTTACAATTTCTCAACATTTGAGTTGAGACCAAAACATTCAAAACTTCCAATTAATGTTCATGGTTCCAAAAAATCACATTTCAATATAATATTAAATTCTGAAATTTAAGTTTCCAATTAATGTTCATGATTCCAAAATTATACAATCAAAATATACATATTAAATTCAGAAATTCAAGTATACCTTATAATTCAAAATTATAAAAATTTAAAATTCAATTATGAATGAAGTATTTTTTAACAAGTTAATAAGTTAATAATACCCAAAGACTAACAATCTATAACAAATGTAACACAACCTATACAAGAATTAACAATATACAATCAGCAAGGAACTTACTATTCTCACTTCATTGGAGATTCTTAAACACTTACCTAAATACTACAATTTTTACACATAACTACACGTTCACAAATGGAATCATTCTTGAAATTTCGCTACAAATAAACATACAATAAATATTATATACATTTTATATACATGAGACATTTGAACTACAGTTGTAGGAAAATGATTACATTTAACACTCTAAATTTACAAGTAGTTGAACTGGTCGTTTAATTGTTCCTCTTTCAGTTTTAATTTCACAACTACGAATACGACCATCTCTACCTGGAAAGGTTTTTACAATCCTTAATATCCACATATTTCGTGGTAAATGTTCATCATGAATGATCACAATGTCATTTTCTTTCAAATCACCTTTAGACTGCTGATTTTTATTACAGTTTGCAGATTTCAAGTTCAATAAATAGTCTTTAGTCCACTTGCGCCAAAACTGATTTAGCAGTCTTTCGCGATACAAATATGCTTTTAGCAAAGTTTCTTTACGGCTTTGACCCACAATGTTATTGAATTTAACTGGAGGTAAATTGGACACTTTATTACCTATTAGGAAATGAACGGGTGAAAGTGGTTGTGGATCATTGAGACTATCAGGGACATATGTCAGTGGTCTTCTATTGACCACCGCTTCAATTTCAGTTAGCAAGGTGTGAAGTTCGTCCACACCTAAGGATGTTCGTCCAAGGGTTTTTCGTAGTGGCACTTTCACGGAACGAACTAGTCGCTCATAGAAACCGCCCCACCACGCCGCTTTCTCGGCAATATATCTCCACTGGATACCCGAGGAAGCATAATACGTTTTAACGTCTGGATGACTTATTACCTTCCACACCTTTTTAAGTTCTGCATCTGCAGCCTTGAAGGTAAGAGCGTTGTCTGAATACACAACTGAACAGATTCCTCTTCTCGAGACGAACCTGCGAAAAGCTAAGAGAAATGAGTTAGTTGTTAAATCTCTCGTTAGTTCTAAGTGTACAGCTCTTGTAACTGCACACGTGCACAACAAAATGTAGAACTTGGTATGCTCATTTTTCACATAAAGTGGGCCAGCAAAGTCTAACCCAACGACATCAAACGGTTGTGACTGTTCGATTCTTGCAGCCGGTAGTGGAGCCACAACTTGATTTACAGGTCGAGCATTCATGCGTCTGCACACAACACATTTTTTTAGTATGTTTTTTACATACTGTCTACCTTTTATCATCCAATATCGTTCTCTAATGTAAATGAGAGTACTTGATACTCCGGAATGATACACCTTTTCATGTTCATCAAGAACAATAAGTTCAGCTAATTTGCTTTTAGGAGGCATGATTATCGGGTGCTTTTCATAGTAGCTCAATGAAGATTTTTGGAGTCTGCCTCCCACTAATAAGACGTTATTTTCATTTAAGAAGGGATTAAGCTCGAAAATGTTAGAATTTTTAGTAACTGGTTGTCCCAATTTTAGATTATGAATTTCCACTGCAAAATGTTCAGCTTGCGTTTCTCTAATTAATCGAATTTCTCCAGAGAATATTTCTTCAGCTGTCAAGGTGCCATTTCTTTTCGGTAAATGTTTTCTTGCATTATGAATAAATCGCATTGCCCATGCGATAATTCTACCAGCTCGACTTAATTTGCTGTAATTTTCAAGATCTAAAAGGGTTTTGTGATCGTCGACACTAGCTTGCAAAATTGTAATGTCTTTTACCTCCTTTTTCCTCCCTAACATGGATGTAACAAACGTCGTGGTGAAATCTTTAGGACACTTAAAGTATCCTACAGCTTTATACGCTTTTATTGAGGCGTCACAAAAAATGTGTAGTTCCAAATTATTTAATTTTCTGAGTTTACCAGGAAAATATTTTAGTGTTAATTTCAGTTTCTTCACATTCTCTATTTCGTGATACCACTCAGACCACCATTGCTTGCACTCTTTCGGAATTTCATTATCAAAATCTATTCCTAATCGCCAAAGATTTTGAATTAATAATTTTGCACGTATTACAAAAGGCGAAATAAAACCTACAGGATCAAAGATTGTAGCAGTCACCTTTAATATGTTTCTTTTCGTAATATTCTCACAATTATTTAATGTTTCACACAAAGCCTCAAAGTTTAAGAAAATTTGGTCTTTACGAGTACACCAGTGAAGCCCTAGCACCTTTAATGAATTCTCTGAATCTTCTCCGTTTATTATCCCATTACTTATCCACCGACTCTTTAAAGCCTCTGAATTAGAACTAAATTTCCTTAAATTCATCCCTGCATCCCTAAATACATGCTTCAGAACTTCAGAACTAAGCTTGAAGGTTTGCTCAAGAGTATCACCCCCATAAAAAAGATCATCTACATACACCGAAGTATTTAGCATCTCATAAACATCGGGTTTCTCTGGGGCTATCTTAGATATATGATACTTAATAGTACTAGCCAGAATGAAGGGACTGCATGAAACGCCAAATGGTACTCTAGTCATCCTATATGGTTTCAAATTAAAATCCTTATCAAAATACAAAAATCTCAAAGCATCTCTGTCAACTTCCGCTATTCCAATTTGATGGAATGCTTTCTCAATATCTGCGGAAAAGGCATATTTAAATTGTCTGAAACGCAGTATCATATCTAACACTGAAGGATTTAAATTCGGCCCAGGAACTAAACAATCATTAAGGGATGCGGCATTGTTTTGTTTTGAAGAGGCATCATAAACTATTCTTACTTTAGTTGTCGTAGAATTTTTTCTTACAACTGGGGAATGTGGCATGTAATAAGCTTTGTCACTGCTACTTTCAAAACTACATTCTTCAATAATTTGGTTATCTAACTGATCACGTATTATTTCATTATAATGTTTACGACGCCAAAAATTTTTCCTTAATTTATTTCCTAAAGACATTAAACGACTTTTCGCGTTTTCAAAATTATTACTTAAGGCTTCATGATTTTGTTTCCATAACAAGCGAGAAACATATCGCCCATTATCAAACTGCAATTCCCTCTGAAATTGCTGAATAACCGATTCATCGGAAACCTCCTGTTTGTTTTCTGTCAACCCCAGTGTGTCCAGAGACCAGAACCGCTTTACGATGTCATTAATCTCAACATTCTTCGACGCGTCGGCAAAATACTGTACACCGATATTCATCACAGCTGCGTTCTCCAAGAGCTTGTCGTAGCCTCCACCCTGAATAGTCCACCCAAACAAGGTGTCAGTTGCGAACAAATTATTGCCTAGTTTCTCCTTCCCCACAGCCAGGACATTCCAGTAGTAATCCGCCCCCACCAGAATCCTTATCTCCGATGCTTCTCCGCTATCGGCTATCTGCAGCCCCTTTGAATCTAAGATTTCACGAATGCTTTTAGTTGGTACTTTTACAAAGGCTCCTGTTATAGTATCTGTTACAAGCGCTTCAATTATTATGGATTTTTGGGGGAACTTAACATTTTTAAGTTTTATTTGAACGACTTCAAAATCCCGTTCACGACCTTCACTAAACCCAAATGAATAAACATACAGTTTTTCTTTTCTCAAACATCTTAAATTTAATTGTTTAGCTAGATCGGCTCTAATAAATGATTTCTGGGATCCTCCATCCATTAAAATCCTAACGGTACTATTTTTGTTCGTGTCAACATTTTCTGCTAAAACTGAACAAGTCTGTAAATATACCCCCTTACAAGTATTTTCGGAATTTAAAGACAAAGATGCAATAACAGACTCTTTGTCCTCCGTTGGTATATCAATATTAACTTTTCTACAGAATAATTTGTTATGACTTGAACTATTACAATTTTGGCAGGGAGAAATTTTGCTTCTACAATTTGGAGACATGTGTGTTTTTCCAAAACATTTATAACACCTACCCTGAATTTTCAAAAGTGTTCTTTTATCCTCGTCGGATTTTTCGCAATCTACAACACTATGGGAATTTACTTTACAGAAAAAACAGTATGGTTTAATTACTGTAGTAAAGGCAGACGCAGTTGGGATATTTTTACCCTTCAAATAACTATTTTTGTTTAAGAATCCCGTTTTGTTTTTCTGATGGAAATCGAAATTATCTTTCGTATTACAGTCTTTACTAAATAGATACGACGCTTCCCTGCATTCAACTTCTTTTCGTACGAAATCTATTAACTCTGAAATATCAAAATCTGAATTAGACTTTCGTTTTCTGTTATACTCTAAACTTAACTCCTCTGGTAATTTTTGCAGTATTATTGGGCATAACAAGTTACCGTAAGAGCCCGACGTCACATTTAAAGACTGTAGACTCCTAATCTGAATTTCGCAATTATCATAAAACGTTCTGAGGGCTTTTACATTACGAACATTTTTTACAGGATCTACCGATAATAAGTGTTTTATATGTGAGCTGATTACCATGTCATTCCTTCCAAACCGCTGCTTTAGCAATTCAATAGATGAATCATAATTTTCATTTGACAAGGAGAACCCAGAAACAGCCGCCAAAGCCGGACCTCCCAAATACATTTTTAAATAACTAAATTTTTCAATTTTAGTTATGTCATCATTATTATGTATAGTTATTAAGTACTGGTTCCAAAAATCTAACCAATTGCTAGGATCCCCAAAGAATTTTCCTATAGTTAATTTAGGAAGTTGGATGCTTTGTTTAAATGTATTTCCGGAAGTTGAAGCAACCGAGGTCTGAGAGTTCTCAACGATTTTACTTTTGTTTTCATTATTGAGCTTCTTTTTTGCTCTAAATGACCAGATCGTAATTTTCTCTTCGTACTCTTGTACACAAATTAGTTCTTCTTCAAATTCCTTTTCAGTAACATTTAAATTCAACTCTATTGCTTTATCTAATTCTTTTAAATTTTCTGATTTTGTTGATAACAAATTTAAATTTTCTTCTAAAACTTCACAATCACAGTCCTCACTTTCGATTTCTGATTGTAGTTTATTTAAAATTTTGGACACAGCGGTCCTTATTATTTTTCTTTTTGATTTTAGTTTTGACATATCTTCTTCCATATTTAAAAAATATAATGTCCTACCTTATTCAGACGTCTTCAAGATCCATGTATGGTTTTCAATAATCCATTTTCAATTGGCACAATTTTAATACTAAGATCGTGCCCCACGTTGGGCGCCATGACAGAAATATTAAGTAAAATGTAAATTAGGTTAAAGTTAACTAAACAAAGAATTAGTAACAATAACAACATTTTATTTCCCAACAAAGTTGGGCCAGGGTTTACGTTCAAGATTCAAGAGTAAAAATCTTCCGAGTCATCATGCTCGGCCAAAACAACAAGAAGTGCCAAACCGCGACAGACACCCCCAGGGCATTGACCCGTACAGCGCTATCTGGCGGTGAAAACATATATATTCCCAACAACCACTGTGGCACATACTGTTCGCAACTTACGACAGTGAGTTGCGAAGTAAAAGACAAAGGAAACTTAATAAGCAAAAACAAAAACTCACTTTTGGTACGTAGAAATATTTATGCATAGGCTTTCAACCTATTTATAGCTTCACCATATTCGTGTAACAGATGAATTATGCGAAGAATCGACACTTATGCTTGTTAATTACATTTTTAAAAATTGTGTCTGCCAAATCATGCGATTTCTTAATAAGTTAAGTATTTAATTCTAACCATATTATAGTTTGTGTTACCAGTCCAAGATGGCGATAAGTCTAACTTGTTCAAAGAACATAAACGATATTTAATGTTCCTGTTTTCTATAAATGTTAGCCAGACGAAACAAGAAAAAAATCAGATTACGTGATTTTGATTGTTTAAATTTTTATACTGCCGATGACGTCATACTAGGAAGTCTTTAATGAGCTGTATTTGTTAAATATGCAACTAATTACCGATGCAATGAAACTGTATGAAAAAATTTCTTCTTTTTTTACCTTAAAATACTTCACAAGTAGTACTACAATATTGTAAATAAAAAAAATTAAGAAAAGTTATTTTGAAACTTGTTATCATCATTTAATTTTCCACAAACTTCTTCCAATAACTTTATTCTATTATTGCCATGACTTCTTCCTTCATACCTCAAATACGATAAAATCCTAATCTTTTTTTTAGAGCTAATAAAAATTAAACCAAACCCAAACAATGGCACCAGAGGCAGTCTACATCATATTATGACGTCACCACGCTCTTTGGAATCACAGACTGAACCCCACTCTCCTACCGTGGGAGTAGTTCCCCAGGATGATACGGAGTACAAATTCAGGCTCTATGCAAGCAACTGTTCTTGTTCTCCGGTAAGCTGTAATATTTAAACTTCTATACTTATCTAACATAGTGAAATAAATTCTTTACAGTTAACATTCCACCTGATCGTAGCCAGGTGATGGCCGCATGGCTAGGGGGCTGGCATTCGGTTCAGATCCTGTGGGTTTGAGTACCACTGTTGGCATGAATGTTTGTAGACGTTCGGAATCGGCTTTAAACTGTAGGCCACGGTCTTATTATCCCTCCTGTAGCAAAAAGTTGATCGTAGCGCTCTAAACCAAACCAATCCATCTGATTGTACAATTTCAATTTCGTTTTACTAAGAGCTCTGGAAAAAGTAACGGTATATTAACCGGGACCGTGATCCCGTAAAATGAACAGGGCCCGACTTTGACACAATGGGGCCCTGGGCAAAGCAGACTTTGGGGGCCCCCTTCAAGGACAGATCCAGAGGGGGGCATGTCCCCCCTCCTCAGGACCAGATTTCCACATGAACATGTGGGACACTCACCCAGGCCTCCCTTAAATGGGGACCAGAAATTCAAAAAAAATTTCGACCGACAAGTCAAAAATTTGAAGAAAATAATGAATATTAATAAGAAGTGTTAATTAATTAATATACTTTTTAATGTTAATAAATAAATTCATGAAATTTTCTTTTGAAATTCAAAATAAATCACAGTCTGGAGTTATTATAACTCCCCCCTACCACCCACCCACCAAAAAAAATTAAACCAGAAACCCTTATGGACGTAAGCATGCTTTCACTATAGTGGGTGCACTGTGATCCACCCAGGATTTTTTTCTGTATCCGCCACTGCACCCCTTTACTATATTAACCAAAAAACAAATTCTCAAAACTATGTACAACTTTATACTAAATTAGGGGGCCCCATAATTTTGGGGGCCCTGGGCAAGTGCCCCACTTGCCCATGCGGAAATCTGGGCCTGAAAATGGCAGCTAAATTGTCCACCAAATGTATGTGTTAACATTTCAGTTACATTCTTTTTAAACTGGCCTGGTTTATTCCCTACTAGAATCAAACGCAAAAACTCTGTCCGCAGGCGCACATGATTGCCCTCGGAGTGGACATAGAAGCAGGGACGTGCTTAGGGTTTTTGCGGCCCTGGGCGAAACACATTTACTGGAAATCAAATTTCTCTACGTACTGAGTAATGGATCTTGTAAGACAACCCCGATTCCCCCCCTCCCCCCGAATAAAACTGCATCCACTACTGAATTTACTAAATATTACTTTTAATGCATTACGTTTCGATACTGAAAAACCTACATTCTAGCTACGTAAAAGAAAATTATACATAAAATTACGATTGGTCCACAAAAATATAAAATTAATCAATTTTATGAATAATGAAACAATGAAAAAATTATTTACACGATTTCAAAAGTGTAAATTGTTAAAAACAAATACTTACATCTATGAATTTGTTGGTTATAAAGCAATTTTTCTTGCTTTCTGAGCAGCAAAATTGTCTATCATAAGTGAAAAGTCCAAAGATGAGGAGAGATCATTTTCATTAAAAATAAGTGCCAAGGAGGACAGGCGTACTATCCGTATTCAAAGCATACTGATTGTACCTGCTTTGTAATATTTTCAATTCTTCGCTTAGTGGGAAATAAAATCCATTATAATGATAGAGAGAATAAGTAAAAGCCATTTTTTCTTTACCTCACTCCTTCAGCCTTCAGACCCCTTTCTTCATAACAGGTTTGGAGCGCATTTGCTTATTTGTCTTACACTCCCTGGAGAAATGTCTATTGTTTGCTTTGAACAGACCAGACATTTGACCAAATAGTATTAGTATTCGTTCACAAAGATATGTTCACGTTTTTCTCAGTTTGCAACTATTCCGTGAAAGCGGACAGATTCCAACAAAACGGTTTATAATTCTTCAAATGACAGTATGTAGTGACTGACAGATAGTAGAAACTGATACTGAAAAAGAGGATAGATAATCAAGGTTTTATCATAACTGAATTGAAGATAAATCATGTTTTTCTAACCAAGAAATTTTTGGAGCCAAACGGGTAGTTTGTCAATTAAGATTCTTTCTACGATTCTTTTCAAAAAATCGAAACATGTATTTTTTTATAAGTTGAATTATAGAAACCGCAAAAAATTAGAGATTTCTTAAAAAACCCCGTAACATTTAGAAAAGTGTTGCGATGAAGAATAAAAATGGCGGCCCTAAATTTTTAGCGGCCCTGGGCGGTTGCCCAGTTCGCCCAACCCTAAGCACGGCCCTCCATAGAAGCGACCATAATATCGGTTGTGTATCGGAGACCTGCGCTGCAACCCAACCACGACTGGTAAAAAGGATAATATTGAATTGAGAAACAGTAATTTTACCCCTCTTTGTTGGTCATTAAAATATTTCTTTCCTTTGGGCATTTATTTCTTTAGAGGGGTATCGATCGAATAATCTAAACAGATTTTATTGCTAATGGTGACTGGTGTTTTAAAAGTATTATTTTTGCATGAGCTTCAATATGGTAAAATATACAGAAAAGTTTATGGAACTAGTTTTTAAAGAAATTTTGTTAATAGTTAGAACATTTAAAATTTATTGGTCTTTTATAAAAATTATACACATTGCAATTTTGAAGCTTGAAACTACACAGAAAGATGCGTTGGAAACCCAACTTTTATTCTTCTGTAAATTCTGTAAAAATTCTTCAAAAGATAAAGTTTATGGTATTGTTAAAAGACATAGCAACTTTATATAATTCTAAAGATAAGCTTTAGTTAAATCGTAACAAAGGATTAGTTAAGGTTTTCAGAAAATTAAAGAATTAATAGTTTAATTTTTTTTACAGTTAATTATCTCGATGACAGAAATTTAGTGGACATTACGTTCAAGTCTTCGACTGAGTAACTAGATATAAACAAATAAATTACTAAAAGCTTATTAAGTGTGAAGTTTGTGGGAGAAATCTTGGCACGGTGCTATTGTATAATGATGCAAGGTATTTTTCAACTATTGGAGATAAATTTTTACAAAGTGGGAAAGATAATTATGAATTTTAAATTTGTCAAGAAAAAATTCACAGGAAATCTACGCACTTTCTGAGATATTTGAATTTTTGTTCCAGAAAGTACGACAAACTCAGGAAACCGATATACCTGCCCTTCGTGACCTACACTTGCCCTTCGGAACTCCATACAGTCCGGAGGACAACAGCACCCTTCGTTTGCTGTACAACAAGGACTATGTCACAGCCTTCGACCTAAAATACAGGATACCCATGTGGTCATCGTTTACTTTGAAGGGTAAAGTAAGTATATTCATATACACATGAGTATTAACCTATGGAGTGTATACCCTTACTTTATAAACTGGATATTATCTTACTGAATCACTTGAATTTTAATTGATTCTAACGTCTATTCCTTTACTTTATCGCTTTTTTTTACAGAAAAATATAACGAAAGTAGATGATATATGTTGGACAGGAGATGCGAGAATCCCCATAAATGATGCAGCAAACTGCGGAGATTACGAAAGAAGCATCGTGAAGAGAAATTTCGTATTACAGCGTCCCTTATACTCTGCGGGTATGTCTTTTAAACGATACGAAATATTGTTTATCTGTTGAAAGTATGAATATATAAGGTTGCCCTATAAGGTTTCTTAAAAATGATAATGCGACATAAATATGGCTAGTCTGGGATGTGGCAATTGTGAGTATGATCAACAAAATGAGGCCCGCCACCCACGGAAGGCTAAGAGGCCACACATGTTAGTATAACCAACAATTACAAAAATAAACTAACTTGTGTACGTCTACACAACTAATAGCTTTGATATTTGAGCCTCTTCTCCTCTTCATTGGTAGTGTTGGATTCACTCGAGTAAAAACTTGCGGAAAATGTGTTTTTCTTTTTGCCGAAATAGTGTACAAATGATCATGTTTCTTCTATGACAGTGTGGTCCAACTTTTAGTTACCCGAGGGCCAATCAAACTTTAGTATAGGAATGGAGGGTCAGAGACATTCCAGAAAGAAAACGAATTACATATTGTATTCAAAAACTTTTATTAAAGTTATATTAAAAGAAGTTTAATATACTAGTTTACAGTGGCGCACCCGGGACTTTTTCTTGGGGGGCAGCCGAGATGAACGGATAAAAATATTTATAATGCAAAATCAGTATTCATAATGCAATTTCTATTTCTTTGGAGGGGGCGGGGACCCTTGACCCCCCCCCCCTGGGTGAGCCACTGCTAGTTTAATATACCACTTCATTTTACAGTCCAGAAATCAATGCGATGATTGGCACTGCTTTCCTGATACATGTTTATCAATGCCCACTGTAAATTCAGTAAGGAAAAGTCTCAGGCTCGATTCCAGTGAAGCACTTTCAATTCGATTTCTAGTTTTTGATTTAATTTGTTTGGGAGCAAAAAAAGCACTTTCGCACACGTATGCACTGCCAAACAGCGATAACATTTACAGAGAGAATTTAAACAGTTTAGGAGAGCGTTCTTTAGAAATCAGTTTCCAGAATTTTTCAGGAACATCACACCTTTTAGTCTGGCTGAATGGGTCTGCTTGAAGATCACAAATTTCCATTTGAAGGTCGCAGGGCCCCTCACTCACTTCAATATCCATGGGGTTGTTAAATAGTGCAAGTTTTGGTTTTAGGGAGTCAAAATCCTGCAATATGGCCGTTATATGGCCGTTACTTAAATTTTAAGTAACGACACTACATTTAAGTCTTACATTTAAGCCACTACATTTTAAGTATTAAAAACTTAAAGCAGTAAGAAGGGTAAACGATTTTTTTCCAAATGTTAAATTAAAATATTTTTCCAGTAAGAAGGGCAAGGGCCAACAAAAATGAATTGGTGGGCCGCGGGTTGGACCACACTGTTCTATGATAACCTTGTTGAATATTTATATTATTTGGATAACATGATTACTCGGATAAAGTAATCTTGCAAAAAATGTTTTTATGGTGAGAGAAAGTGCGCATGCGCTGACTGAACAAGAGCACGTGATTTAACGATGCGATTGGACATTCATTTATGTCCCTATACAGAGATACTTTTGGATACTTCTGGAGTAAAGAGGTTGAATGAAATACTCTGATGAATAAAACGCCCATTTCCCCTTCAATTGAAATATTTCTTGCATTCTTAGGCTTCTCGGATTCCTCGAGTAGCGACCAAGCGTCGTACGTAACCAATTCCATTCCAAAGTCTATGAATTACACGAAAATACTGGAGAAGCCTCTGAACCAGTTACTGGCCAAATGGGTGTCTCAGAGTGGAGAACTGAATGTGGTGACGGGACCGGCGTTTGATCTTTCGGCTACGGGAATCAGGCCACCCATCGGAAAGCTGATGTAAGTATTGCCCAATTAATACATATTTATCATACATTCATTGATTCCATTTTATTGTTTATTGAGATAGTGTTGAGTGGATCTCTCGAAAACAAATGTTAACCATTACAGTATAGAACTGTACTAATCGATAGCCTCGTGTAGGTTTCATCTACTTTTTAATTTCAAGTTCTTTGAAAAAAAAGTGCTTATTTTAGAATTTCTTTAAAAAAATATTATTGATCGATCATGGAGTTGCAAATAATTCATATGATGCATTTGCTTTTCCCCTGTTTTGATTCTCCTTGTTCTTCCTTAAGGCTGTTGAATACCTTATTCCTTGAGGCTGTTGCGTCCTTAAAGCTGTTGAGCCTTATAGGGTTCGCCCAGCTCAGTGTGAACCTATGGAGAAAATGTTTACAACGATTGTAGACTGTCATTGAAAGATTAAGGGGGTCCAAGACACAAAAATCATCAAATTTTTGAAAAACATTTTATTGCTTTAAAAGGGGGCAAGAGACCTTCAACCTCGTTTTTTTTTAAATTTTCAATATTTTACTCTCTATACAAAATGAGAATAACTATTATTGCATTAAAGACACTTAGAATTCCCAAATAAATATCTTTTGAAAGAATAGGAGCTGTTTTTCAAACAATTATTTAAAAATTCTAGAAATTTTCAAAATGTTTCATGCGCATTAATTTGCTTCTGATTTCTTCTAAATATCTCAGGATTGTTAATCGAAGTGTTTTTCATAAAACTGTGCTTCATTCCTTGATACCATAAATATATTTCAAATATAGACCGTCTAATAAAGCAAAAACATGAAGAAACATAAAAAAATAACAGGCATATTTTTCAAAAAAAAAAAATATTTATAGCATTAGATTGATACAAAAGAATTCAATGCACAATTATGTTTATGTATATATGGTAAACTTATATTTAAAAAATTAAGGTTTTTAAATGATATGGAATGCATATAGAGCATTTTGAAAAATTCTATCTTTTTAAAAAAATTTTGAAAAACAGTCATGTTTCTGCCAAAAAATCCATACTTGTAAATCTAAGAAATTTAATGTAACCAAAAAGAATATTAATTATTCTCATTCTGCATATAAAGTTGAAACTGAAAATTAAAAAATTCTACGTCATCCCTTGTCCTTTTAAAATGCCGTTTAAATTATGTTTCTATCTTAATTAGAACCGGAAATATTAATTTTTTTGTTTTGCAACATTCTATTAGAAGCCAATCTTTGTTTAAACATTTAAATTCGTTTTTCTGCATGATGGTTTTTTTTTCACCATTTCTCGTCTTTAAATTGTTATAAGTCAAGAACCGTTAAAGATAAATGGTTAACTTGGAACATGTCTTTTCAATTATTTTACTTTTGATGCAGCAAATTTGAAAAAATATTTACTTTTGAAAATATGATTTTTTAAAAATAAGTTACACCTTTTTTTAAAAAAAATTTACTTTAAATATTTTTAACTTTTTAAAAATTAATATTTAAAAAATGTTGAATGAAAATTAAAACTTATAGATTTCTATTTAATTAAATGAAAAAATTTTGCAATTCGACAAATAATATTTCGAGAAATAACGATTTTAAATTACTCTCCTTTTTAAAATAAAAAAAAAATTTATAAACTTAATGAGAAGTTTTATGATGTGATTTTGTTTACAAATTATATGATTAAACATCACAAAAAATTTCAAAATTCTAACTGAATAAATAAAAAAAAATTTAAAATGAGTCCCGGATCCCCTTAAAATATTATACTCTTTGATAGAGAAAGGAATTTTTGACTCATTAAATTTAATCCTTTTACAACCTTTAAAAGAAACGAAAAAACAATATTTTTAATTTAAATTTTTCGGGATAAAGATTGAAATATACTGTGTTTTCAACGCACAACATTTCCTTTCGTTGACGAAATTTCTAAAATAAAAAAGATACCCTAGTTAAAACATTTCTTACTCTCTCTTAAGGTGTACAATTAAAAAAAATCCTTTAATCCAAGTCGACAACAATCATTGGAAACACTTTTTCGCTACGCTAGCATTGAGCTGAGCGAATCCAAAAGGGCCACTACACCACGAAATATCTGAAAAATTTGAAGACCGCCTGAGTTTCACATCCATGTGGGGTCAGTTTAAATATAAACGTTTAGTTTTTGGACTGCGTAGTGCAGCATCCTTTTTCCAAGCTTTAGTCGATACTCTCATTGAGGAAACCAATGAGTTGGGTATCTTTGCTTACAAAGATGACATTGTCATCTGTGCGAATTCTTTTCAGGAGTCTTGTCAAAAATTAAAAGCTCTTCTTTCTGTTTTTACTAAAAATAATATTACTGCTTATCCTCCAAAGTGCTCATTCCATCAAACTGAGGTAGACTACCTAGGTTTTAAAGTGTCGCAGAACACTATAAGTCCAGTTTCTTCTAACATCATAAAGGTGACTTCATTTCCAACTCCAAAAACTAAAAAACAGTTGAAACGTTTCCTAGGTGTTTGTAATTATTATAGACACTTAATTCCACGTTTTTCTAATTTGGTTGCTCCTTAAATAAATAAAAAAATTTTAAAATGTGTCCTGGATCCCCTTAAAATATTATACTCCTTGATAGAGAAAGGAATTTTTGACTCTTTAAAAGCTTTTACAATCTTTAAAAGGAACGAAAACAATATTTTTTAATTTAAATTTTCGAATAAACGAAGAATATTTGAAGAATATTAGAATAAACGAAGACGTACGCAGAGGAGTGGCTTGAGGGGTATTTCCGAGTTCTTTGAATAACATAACAAATTACTAACCAACTAGTTCAAACATGACTGCTAGATAGTAAATAAATGTACTTATACACAAATTATACTGAACACATCACTGCCAAATGTTGAAAATCATAATATTAAAAAGAGAGAAATACACTTTAAAAAATTACTATGGAACTCAATAAAAAGAAATAGGGTTACTCAAAAGCGCGAAATAAACAATCTCCGTCAAGTTTAACTTTATTTCTCACAAATATATTTAAAAATAAAAAGGGCCGAAAGGGAGAGCTAGAGAGATTCCTCGGAATAAATAAATTAACATGTTTATGCGGCTTCGTGCTTAGTGAGTATCTAAAGCCAGATTTAATGTCACTGAGCATGCGCAGAAACTAATTAATGTGTTTATGCGGCCCCGTGCTTAGTGAGTATCTAAGGCCAGATTTAAACATGTCACTGAGCATGCGCAGAAAGCAATTTTTTAATTGTAAATTATCGCTAATGAATAGAAATTGCGGTTACAAAAACCAAATTTGAAGCAACTATAGATAAAAATCTTTCGTTTAAGACCAAAATAAAGTCAATGGATGCAGTAGTTTTCTCTCACGGACTGCCCAAAGAATCGGCTTAGCAACTTGAATATATAGATAACGGCCATTAATTATATTTTCGACCAAGATTGTAGAAAACTGTGGGAAGTTCTTTCTGGCAACGTGCAACGACTTGGACCGTCCCGAGCTTGACCAGTGGCGTAGCGAGCATAACTGGCGCCCGGGGCACGATACATTTGTGGCGCCCCCCCCTGAAAAACATATAGTAATATAATATATAGACCCTATATTGACTCCCTCGATAAACATATAATAACTTAATATATAGACCTTATATTGGCACTCCCCCCCGAAAAGTATATAGTAACATAATATGTGGACCTTATGTTGGTGCCCTCCTCTAAAAACATATAGTAATATAATATATAGACCTTATATTGGCGCCCCACACAAAATAATATAGTAATATAATATATATATATATATACCTTATATTGGCACCCTCCCCGAAAAACATATAGTAATATAATATATAGACCTTATATTGGGGCCCTCCCCTGAAAAACATATAGTAATATAATATATAGACCTTATATTGGCATCCACCTCGAAAACATATAGTAATATAATATATGGATCTTACATTGGCGCCCCTCTGCGAGTGGCGCCCGGGGCATGATAGACCCCCTTGCCCCCCCCCCCTTTGCTACGCCACTGAGCTTGACCCTTCTGAAAAAGCCATTCATTCTAATTTTAAGTAGTTCCAAAAGTACTTGAAAATAGGCTGCTTTCCTTACGTAATAAATAGTAATATCTGACATTCGTATTTACTAAATACACCTATACCTCGCTATACGACCGGTCTTTATGCGGCATTTCGCTATAACGGCCTTATTTAATTATGGCACTTTTTCGATTTACGGCTCACGGTGTTTCGTTATGCTGCCACAATAGCGGAAAGTGATGATGGCAGCATATTATAGCTTAGTGATTCCTCACGTTAATATTCGTCAACACATTAAAACAGTTTTTAAACATTTTATTTTATGTTTTTTATTATATGTATACATATGTGCATATGATTTCTTTCGTTTTTTATTTATATGTTTATTTTTTGAATTTCTCTTTGTTATTACATTGTTTTGTGCTTTTATTTTTATGTAAGCATTTTTATAGGAAATAAAAAGAATAAAATGCTTTATGAACTAAAAACTATATTATTTAAAACAAATTGGAACAGATCCAATAACATTTGTATGGGTTCGTATCAAAATAATTGATTCGCTATACGGCTTTTCGCTTTGCGGCCAACTTTTCCGGAACGTATCTAGGCCGTAAAGCATGGTATGGGTGTATTTAATTCCCAAAAGGGCTTTTTTTCATACCGCTGATACATAAATTTCATTCTTTCATAGAATTTTTTGTTGTTGTTACCAGAACGCCTTTCACATTCTTTATGTATTTTTTGACAAACATATGGTAAGTGGTACATAAAGAATGATCTTCCACAAATTCCAGTAGGTATTGTGTTGAAAATTGCATTCGTCTCTCGGTTGCCATATATTTTATAGACAGGGCGGTATCATCATCTATTAAGGGTCGCGTCTCACGCCCTCTGGTGAGGAACAAGTGGTACAAGAAGAAGAAGGACGAACAAGAACGATAGGTTGACAAGGAAGTGAGCGTTTTAAGAACCTCGTGTGTAATATTTTGTATTCGTTATAAAATATAAATAAGGTGTAAATAAAGTGAGTTAGCCTAGATCTATAAGGCCTGTTTTGCTGGCACATTGTTTCGCTGCATCAAGAAAGCGAGAAAACCCTAATGCAGGGTGGCGTAGAAGCAAGGAACCATCTTGAGTGGCGTAGAAGCAAGAAATCGACTTCACTCAGCTAAACTCAAATTTCTTTCATTTAAATGCTTTGTATAAATCTGTGTTACATAGATAAAATTTTTGTTCTTAAAGGAGACTGCACGAGAGAAATGGACCTTTGGTGGTTTCCACTCACATTTTCGTCGTCGCAACCTGGTGCAGCGCGAAAGGAGTGCCCCTGAAAGCCTGCAAGCCAACAAAATTGGACGCTCAGGCTTTCCTGTTGCCGAACCAGCCTTACACAAACAACTGCGAGGTAAGCACGGCTAGGTTCTGATAATCCCAAAGGAAAATAGGACAAACATCGTATATTCTACCTGGAGGAAATGTTTTCAAAAATCATTCATTTGATCCTTCGCGCGTTCCAAACACAAAGGAGGGTATACATATGGCGTAAGTAGAACGGACAAATTGGGCCAAGTGTCAACGAACAAATTCGGTGGGCCGTCCACATTAACAAGCCGAAAGCTTGCACAGCCGTCCGTTCATTTTCGTGTAGAGAATTGGTATGAGTACTGACGACGACTCCAATTTATACTAATATTGTGTCTACTCAGTTTCCGATAACGAACAACGAAATTAAATTTCAAAGCAGAAAGTAAAAAAAAAGCCCAGCGGAGCTGCACACGTACAGAGAACGACGGCGAGCGAAGATTGGCGAACTTCTTTTGACATACTGTCTGTTGAGGGAACCGTGGCAAATGCACCAAATGTATTCGTTACTGTTCGTTGCGATCAGCTTCGTTTCTTACCTTCCGTTCACCCTCGTTTGCTGTATGTATGCAAGCCTTTAAAATCGAAAGATTTTCCCTTCGTTTTGACAAGGTTTTGCTGTATAAACATTGTTATTTTTTATATACTATATAATCAGACCCAAATTCCCTTCAGTTATTATGTCACTATATTTTATATTATCTTTGAGAACATTAATCGTGTTTATTGCTGTCCTGTGGCGCGATATATCTTAACTAGGTCCACTAAAGCTTGCAGGGTGAAGAGGCCTGTAAAGATGATTAGGTTTAAAACGTTCATTGAGGAACCACAAGGGTCAGAGGCCGCCTTTTTGCCGAGTGCCTCCTAAATTTTGTCCGAGACACCCCAGGTGCGACATCTGGTGGGTTCATATCCTCCTTTTACCCCTGCAAAACACACGGAGGGATTTTTACAGCATACAGATTTATCGTGTCCATACCCTGCTTAAGCATGAGAGCATTCAAAGGCACTCATAGGGATTCGAATCGAGCACCCCCTGTGAAATTCCAAAGCGCTAGCCACTAGGGTGTCCCGGAGTATTTATTATGGTGCATATACATTGGTACAGAGTTCTCTCCCCGACTCCTGTCATCACATTAGTCACGGTAACATTAGACACGGTATTTAGAACCACCCCCATTCCCGCCGCAAGATTTCTTTGATGTGGTGTGTCCCCCGACCCCGCTCGACACCATTTGACCCGCTGACCCCCACTCTCTTTCTTTGATGGACCGCCAGAGGAGGCGATCCCGCATAGTAGAGAGTACAGAGAGACATAAATCACTGGCAGATGCAGAGAACGCTGTACCAATCTGTATGAGCTATTACACATGTATGAGTTCATTTAAGTGTGGTGAAAATTAAAACGCCATTGGAGTGTTAGATAGTTAAAGTATCATGAGTTAAGACTCATCTTTAGTGATTGACAATTGTGTATATATTTCGGTATTTACATTGCATATTTTTCTCTTGCACTCTAGTCTGCCGCCAGCGTCATTGCAAAGAACGTCGCACGTGTCGTAGACGTTGAAAAATTAACTGGGATATCATTTTACACCGGACTTCCTGTTTATGACGCCATCAGACTTAGGACTGTGATGCCAGAAAGATCTTTGTAAAAAAAAAGAGTATCAGTCTGCCGAGTCAGAATCGTAACTGAAGCAGATTTTAATGGAATAAATGCATATTTTATTGTGTAATTAATTTCATTTTTGTCATCTGAATATATTCCCAAATAATTCGTTTTAATGTTTAATCATCTTCATCCATCTATCATCGTTTTATGGTTGTCTTTGATTTGACACACGCAGGCTGGCGTAGAAAGCTACCAATGCATAAAGCCTGGGTTCAGACCCTGGTTATGATGTTCATTGTTGGTCCCTGATATGGAGCAATGTTGGGTGCTCCTGTAATAAAGAAGCCAACAGAATTCGTGGGTCTTGTATAAATGTCTTCAGAATAGGCACCAGCCGAATTAGTAAAAAGTTACGGGCGTAGAAAGCTACCAATGCATAAAGCCTGGGTTCAGACCCTGGTTATGATGTTCATTGTTGGTCCCTGATATGGAGCAATGTTGGGTGCTCCTGTAATAAAGAAGCCAACAGAATTCGTGGGTCTTGTATAAATGTCTTCAGAATAGGCACCAGCCGAATTAGAAAAAAGTTACATATTTACAGTTATTCATAATGTGAATGAGAGCAGTGTTAATCACTCTACTCCAGATTCAGCCAGGAATTGAACAAAGAAAACTACTTTAAAATATTCTGGTTACAAATTGAAAATGATAGCTGGAGATGTACAGTCGATTCCGGTTAATTGGATCACCGGTTAATCGGCCAGCCGCAAATTCGGGCCAAATTCCGTCTTGTAACATAAGGCATGTTCGTTTAATCGGACCATCCGGTTATTAGAACCAAAATGATCGCCTCCCGATGTGGTCCGATTAACCGGAATCGACTGTATATCTTTAATTAGCAAAAGTTAAAATAACAGGCCTCTTATTTTAACTTTTGCTAATTAAAGCAAACGTTAAAAATTTTGCTTTAATTAGCAAAGTTTCTGTTAATTTGATTTCAGAGTTTTGTTTTTGTGTTGTTGTAAAATATCCCAAATGATTAACTATGCTGAAGGTTTTTTCATTTACTAATTTTATGATCATTTACAATGTGTATATAAATGGATATCCCAAATTTGCAGGGCTATTGAAAGAAAACTAAACAAAGTACAGACTTGTTCACCGGAAACCAAAAATAACAGTTGAAAGTTTACATGCAACACAGTTATAAGTGTGCAATGTGATTCCCTTTAGTAACACGAGGAAGGACATCGAGGTGGTACGATAACTCATCCCACACTCTTTTCAGCATTGAAAGGCTGCAGATATCCGTGTCTGAAGTCCGTCAACGTCATTTGGTAGCTGTGGAACAAACACCTGATATTTGATGTAGCCCCAGAAAAAAAGAGACAAGTTTGTACTTTGTTTAGTTTTCTTTCAATAGCCATGCAAAGTTGGGATATTCATTTATGTACACACTAGCTGAAAACACGCACTTCGCTACGGAGTACATTCAAATTAAATACAACGGTCAAGGCATGCAATTAATGCCAATATATATATATATATATATATATGTATAATAAATACAACGATCAATGTATGCAATTGATGTAAATAAAACGATAAAATATATTTATAAAAAATCGTAAGGAATATTTTTATAGACAAAATAATGTAGAGGAAAATATTGAAATTAAATCTAAAAGAACATGCATACTAAAGAATATTATAGTACAGTTAATATAGTACAGATTGAGGAACATATCTTTTACTGTAGTTTAATATTTTTTTTGTATAATGTCCAATCGTCTGCCACATTAGAAAGAAAAAAAATATTTTTTGTCTATTTCGTTGTTATGCACGTGACGATAAATTAATTTAAAGTACGAGAAAAAGAAATTACTCGATCAGCATTTAATAAATTAAATTTTAAAAATGAATCTTTAAAAATTCACCAAAAATCAGAAAATAGAGGTAAAGATTCGAAAAAGATTTCATTTTAAAGGAACTTTTATGATCTTTCTAGTGATATAAATTTTGTAACCTTCAAATTATTATTTTAAATGGAAACTTTAAAGAATGTTTCAGAAACAGCTTAAAAATTTAATTTTGAAAAAATCTAATAATTTTTCAAAAATCTTTCTTAGTGCACCTCTACACTACAAGAAGAATCGCCATGTAAAATTTCAGCTCTTTAGGTCCAGTGGTTTGATCTGTGCGTTGTCAGTCAGTCAGTCAATCAGTCAGTCAGTTACGGAACTGTTTTATATATATAGATTGTATATCGAGATTTTGTTCAGTATAATTCGATTTAAAAATGCATTATTAGGAAAAAACAGTTGTTATACTGAATTTTGTCACAATACGAAATATGTTGAAGCATGCATTAAAAATGAGCGTGTAGCCAGGCTCCAATTATACTTAGTAACTTTATTTACATCATTTGTACAACCTGTGAACAATGGGATAAAATCATTTTTAAAGTCTAATTTAATGGAAGTACAGCATTTTCTCTCTTTGAAGTGCTTGTATTGAAACAACTCTTAGACAACGCTTTTATTACGTCGAGGCTATAAAAATCCATTCTAATAAGTAAACATCCGAAAGATATCCAGTCATAATAACAAACATAACAATAACATCGATACTTTCATGTTGTTTTAATCATCTCTAAGTGTTTAATAAATTTTATTTTCAAGACATGGGTGTATTTCTTGCAATTTGGTCATCATTTTTATTTTGTCAGTTTTCTGTCTGTTGAATCTACAGCTTTTGAAAAACGTTTGAATATAAATTTCTTATCATATCCTCGCACTTCACATAATATTTGAATCATAATTTATATTTTATGATACGTCGTACGATTTTCTGATTTTCGATTTATTTATGCCAATCGGAATTTGAATTTTCATAGTATTGGATTTTGAATATTATTTGACTGTTTCTAAAAACTTAGTGTTTAATTAATTTTATTCTCAACATACATTATTTTAAATTTTTTTGCAATAAGAGTAAATATTGAATTGACAAAGCTGGTATATGCTCTATTACTTAAATTCCCTTTTAGTCGCATAATAACCATCGGAAACCATAGATTTTTTTAAAAGTTTTTGTGTTATTCGTATTAACTTTTAAACTGAAAATATTTATACGCATATGTATTGTTTATATATTTATAAATACCATCTAATAGTACTTTTGCATTTCAAAGAATTAAAATTATACTAACGCATTTTAAAGTTATAACTCAGTTTTTTTTGTCATATCAATACGTATTAAAAATTTACCCTGAAAAATTAATAAAGAGGGTTATTTATGTACTCTTTTAGTTTCATAACGAGTGAATAACCAACGGAAAGCATAAAATATCTTTTTTATATGTTATTCAGATTAAATTCCAGGAAAACGTAAATATTTATACGAATGTAGAATGTTTATTTATTTATCTAATTTCATCTAATTGTATTTATGCATTTTATGTAAAGAGTTAAGAGTATTTATGTACTTTGTTAGTCTCAAAATGAGATAATAACCAACGGAAAATACGATACATTTTTTAAGTTTTTATGTAATTCAGATTAACTTTGATTTCCGTGTGAACGAAAATATTTATACGAATACATATTATTTATATTTAGCCATTATTATATCAATATACTCTTGATTTTCAAAGATTAAAAAGTAAATTAACATATTTTTTCATTTATCAAATATCAAAACGTATTAAAAATTTTCCCTGAAAACTAAAAAAAAAAGAGGTGGTTGTTAAATTGCTCAATAAATTGATTACACATTATGTAAGACCATGGTTAAGATGCCATGAAATACTTTTTAGGAGATGATTCACTCAACACTCCAGTATTATAATTATTATTCTAGTTATAATATCAATGAAATCTGTTTCTCTATATAAATAAATCCCGTCATGCATTGGAATGTTCATTTTGGTTTCATTTCATTTTGCAACACCGGCTCCATCTTGCTCTTGGATCTGGTTTGCCTTCGTACATGATGCCATCGAAGGAGGCTGAAACGATATTCAAATACAATGTATCAAGGAATAAATACTCTAAGTTTTTATTCATGCAATATTTAAACGAATCTTATTCTTATATTATTTTGATGTAAATACAATATTAGCAGACAAGTGTCCACACCGAAAGAGTTACCACAGCCGAGGAAATGTTAATTAAATCTAAAAAGTTAAAGTTTGAACTATTTTTTTAATTCAACTGGATTTTGGCGACGTTAGTATTTATGTCTTCGGATAGTAAATTATGCGTCAATATCGAAGAAATGTCTAAAAAACAATTTCCAATTTCCCAGCAGTAATCCTGTTTTTATATGGTTCATAAACCCTTTACTCTTATACCCATACTGTAAATCTTTTGTAATTCTGGATAGTATATCTCCCCCTTTAACTCAGAATGTCTTAAAAGTTCAAAGTTCGATTTTTATCATATCAATACAGGTCATTCCAGACCACACATCGTTGGAAAAAAATCGCCTCACCCTTGGATCATCAATATTTTCACCAGTTAAATTATTCTGTAATAAGTAATCATTTTCTGTTCGAGGGAGAACTGTGAGATTTAAGTGACTCAATAAAAATTTAAGTCTACTTCCTGCCGGCTCTCAGTACCTGTGGGGAGAATTTAGACTTTGCAGATTAAATCAGGAGCCATTCATTTCATGGTTCATTTGATATCGGATAAGAAACATTCCGCTAAAGAAGTGTGTACGTATTGAGGCATAATGCCCCAGTCTGTTATTTCATTGCCATGTATGTAGTTCTCTTTAGCTTATCTCGGTCTATGCGTCTCTGCTAAAGGTCTCTCCGGAAAAAATTATGCCATTCAAATACTTCAAGATGGTCCAGTTCTTTATTTAATTCGAAAGATAATGTTCTACACGTGTGTTTTTTGTAAACCACGTGTTCGGCTCTACTACGCGCAAAACAGCAATACATTAGTTCCTGGGTCTAGCATATTTAATAGAAACTTTCTCTAGATCTCTTTCTTTAAAGTGTGTACTGTTACTCTTTCTCTCTCTCTCTCTTTCACACACACACATATATACATAGAATATATACAGGGGAAAATATTTAACCGGCTGATTTTCGAATGTTCTATATGCCTTATTTTGTTCAGAAGATATTAAAAACTCCATAGAACAATTGTTATGATTCTATCGAGAACCTTGAGATCTCGAGAAGTGAACCCTCGAGAACCTTCCACCTTTTCAAGGCCACCCCTCAAAACGGCCACTTATTTTCTGAACCATGACAAGCTACCATAGAGAAGTTTCACTAAACAAACAAACAAACACACACACACACACACACACACACATATATATATATATATATATATATACATACACACACAGGTGGTTATCAAAATAATGGAAACACTAAGAAACATCATGAAAACCTTTATTGATACGGCGCATGATCACCCTTGTCATGTAATACCACCTGATTCACCTTGGAATTGGATTATACAAGTTATGAATAGTGGTTAAAAATATATATTATACCATTCCTCAGGAAAAAATGAGGAAAGTTTCTGTAGAGATGCTGTGGAGGATATCGATACCTAGCTCTATCTGATTATATAGATCACAGTGGTTGGATGATATATAGTCGGGGGGATTGTACAGGGCAAGATAAGATATTTTACTTCTTTTTCATGCCCTTCAAACCAATACTTGATAGATTTAGCTGTATGTAAAAGGAGAATGCCATCTCAAGCAAGAAACAATGTTTGCACCATAGGATGGACTAGTGAGCTAAAATTTCGATATACTCCTTCTCATCCAATCTCCCTTTTAGGGTTACAATTGGACCTAAAGAAAACCATGATATGCCATCCCAAACCCTGATAGATCTACCTCCATGATTGACAATTGAGATGAGACAGCCAGAATCTTACACTTATGTAGGTGTTCTCCTGACATACGTAGGTCCTGTTGCGAGGAACAATGGGAACAATGATTTGTCGGACCAAATGCCATTTTTTCGACCAGAATTTGCGCTCGTGGCACCATTGTGGACGATATTTTGTATTGGCATCTATTACAAAGGGTTTGGGAATAGCTACTCTTCTGTAAATGCTTTGTATGAAGTTCCCTTCTACCTCTAATGGTTAATACTGGAACATACAGATGCAGATTGAGCTCTTCGGTTATTTTTATTGCAGTTGTTTTCTTTATTCATGTCACAATATGCTTCAATACCTCGTCAGTCTCTTTCACTCAGCTCTCCCTTTCATCCTCTATTCTGTTTCGCAGAGGATGTTTTTCCGTGCACTATGTATGCTATCATGACTTTCGATACCATATCTCGAAAAACGCCCTTTAGCCTGGGGGGTTACAGTAACAGATACTCCAATTTAAACGCGCTTCAGCAATTTGCCCTTTTCGTTAGGTGCAAGTTTTGACATTTTACGCTGTTTCCCCCAAAAGCACGATGCCCTGAGCTTCATTACTGCTACCTGATTGTAGAATAGTACATATACTATATTATATAAAAAAATACCGGTGGCCAGACTCGTTTTTTAAGGAATACGATGCACATTCTTAAACACCACTAATATTGATAGGTGTTTCCATAATTTTGATAGCCACCCGTATAGATATACATAGAGCTCATGATTATTTTACTCACACAATGCAATTACTTTGGTGTGATGCTTAGATTTTTATTTTGCAAAGAGCAAGAAAGTAAAGGGCCTCATCCTCTTTGCCTATATATACATTTCAGTCATCCTCTTCTTGCCTTTATCCTTGTTTATAAGAACTCAAAAATTTACATTATACATCGAGATTTTCCACCCTGAAACTAATAATATTCTCACCCTGTCCTCGTTGTACTATGTGTGACCTCGGGGTGAGAATTTGCCCTGGTGCCAACGGCCTACCCCCGACCCCAAGTCGAGGTTAACAGACAGTATTATCTTTTTAGTAAGAGTAAAAGATCGTATATCTTTTCTGGAGACTTTAAATCACAGCAAGTTAAAAGTGTTACCCAAGATGAGTTACTCTTTGAACTCCATTTTTGAAAATGAAAGTAAAAATGAAGCTTATCTTGGCATACCACAACTACGCTCAACAGAAAAACGTAAGCAGAGGCATGTCTCTCAAATATCTCTCAGATTAATTTTTAAGAGCATGATTTTGTTTGTAAAAAATTTGATTAAGGAAGAAGGTATGTCATCCAGAATCAAATGTATTCCACAGTTTCATAATTTTTTAGATTGAGAGATTCTGCACCTGTATACTAAGGAGATACCACAGAAAACAACAAATATATATATATATATATATATATATATATATATATATATATACATATGTATATATATATATATATATACATATATATATATATATATATATACATACACACACAAACATACATACATGTACAGAGAAACTTCTCTATGGGGGCCAGTTATGATTCCAAAAATAAGTGTTCTTTTTGAGGGGGTGACCGTGAAGAAAGGGTTTCTTCCATAACATTGTCTGTATGGATTTTTAATAGGTTCTGAACAAAATATGGCTGTTTATAGTGGTGGCCGGATAGAGAGTTTCACTGTTTATATATATATATATATATATATATATATATATATATGACGAGCCTGACTAAATATCGACTCGAAGCGTGCTCTAAATATCGTAAATCCCTCTTAAACTCCCTAATACTTATTAATAATATTGCAGTCAGTAAACACAGGCCGTGGTAAATGATTACAAATTAATTACATCCAACAAGTTTATTCCAACTATTAATTTAAGTACCCTCGAATTCAATACGCACATAATTTAATATTCCAAGTAATCATCTCACCCTCGTGACGCGTGACCGCTCAATCCGTAATCCGAAAACGCTCTGCCCAAAATCCTATTGTTCCCCAAGGCGTCTAAACTTATCGCGCATGCCCACAAGAGCTTTGTTACGTATGCACCGAAGATGAGGCATGGGCGTTGCCAATTTTGTTACTATTTATAGATTCCCTTCCTGGTTCTACAATTTAAGTGAATCAAGTCTACCCCGTAATCTATTTTCTCCGCGATGCTTTCATCCCGATATCTCGTGATTTCACAGTTTTAAATTGTTAATTCCTTATTTCTTTCTAAACAAAACCCCGTTTTAAGCTAGTGTGATCGCCCCCCCATATTTTAGCCTTACACATATATATACATACCATGAAACTTCTCTATCTGGCCACTTTTTTTCGGAACCATTACAGGCTGCTGTAGAGAGGTTTCACTGTATGTGTCTCTGTGTATAAAGCCGGACGATGGCCGAATGTCTAGGGCACTGGCATTCGGTTCCAGAGTCTTTGGGTGGGTTAGAGTGCTGCTGTTGACATGGAGGTTCGTGTTTGTCCGGTATCGGCTTTAAGCAGTAGAGACCGGTCTAATGAGCCCTCGTGTAGAAAAAACGACCGTAGCGATTTCAAACAACCAAATCAAACCGAACCGAACCGAACCACACCACACGCGCGAAGACACACACACACACACACACACACAGATATAGAGTATATATATATATATATATATATATATATATATATATATATATCTACATAGATAGATACTCACCCATACACTAACATTAAGTGGTCTACCTTCTCCAACAGTCGAATGAAATCACATTAGAAAATATCATGTCATCATGTCACATGACTGCTCATGTATACAGATAAGGGTTAAGAATGCGTTGTTCCCCTCAGAGGTGATATTACTGCAACAGTTGGTTACTTTAAGCATCGTAATGCAATCAGTCACAATTCTAGTCTTAACACGATTAAGCTCCAGTACGCTCGTCGCCAGACAATAACATATGGATTTCAAATAATCTCAAAATTTGTAACCGACCTTCTAAATTGAAAAAACGTATACGTATTTGATTTTAGAGACTTCTACAAACAGTGTAATTGACGAACAGTTCTTCCAGAGCTTCCCAAATTAATTTTTTATCCGCAGAGGCGTTATTTATCGTCTCAAAATCCAAAAGGATGTTAGTCAGAGGCAGTGGACCGTCAGATATTTGACAAGCACTGACCCGAATTCCCATATTTTTGTTTTAATGATCGATGTCTTCTGAATTAGTCATAAAACGTTAAACTTATCTGCTGCTGATAATAATTGAATCATAAGCTGACTTTCAGGTTTTATTTGTCTTATACCGGTACTAGAATGAAATACGGCGTAAACAACGTTCGAGACTTTAGCTTACAGAAAGTTGCAACCGTGACCTTCTGTTCTAAAGCTTATGCGAATCTGAGATGTCTATTCATGTCAACCGATAATAAAAAATAACGTTTTCTTAAGATTTGTTTGCCCCATTCCGACAATAGAATGAAATATGGCATAAACAATATTTGATACTTCAGCCAATAAAAACTTGCAACCGGGACTTACCGGGTCTTAAGGGGACTCACTACCCTTAAATCTTTAAAACATTCGATTTTTTGAAAAAAAATATATGTTAAAGCCTGATCATTTCTGAACAAAATAAAGCAAACCGCATGAAAATATTCCATTTAGTTCCGGAGATATTGATATTCTAAATATTTAATTACTGATCAAGTTTATGGTAAGAAAAATTTTAAACTCATTTTTCTCAAAATGTAATTTTGCATCATTCCGCAACTGATATCTCAAAAACTATGAAACATAATTCCATGAAATTTTTATCACTGCATAATCCTGTTATTTTATTGCGTCTGAACTAGAATTATTGCAATCACTGCACATTTTGTTATTTTTTCAGGGGTAAATTAATGCAAAAAATTAAGGAAATTTTAAGTATATTTTGAGCAGTTTTAAAAAAATTGAAAAAATATTTTAATGTTGAATGTTTTATGTTCAATTGTATTTTGAATTATTTATTTTAAATATAAAACAGGAATTAATTTCATACTTCTGCGCGCAATCCAGTATACAATAAAAATACTTAAAAACCAAGGTTTATCTAAAGCATTTAAAAAAAATATTTAAAATTATTTTTAGAGTTGAAAATTTGCTTATTAAAATAAATATATCAATTTATCATAAACATAAAATTTGGAAAAATTGGGAGTAAATTGAAATAGCTACAAAGAGTCAACAAGTATGAAAATATGCCTTATTTTATCGACTTAAGAGTCGTGAGTCCCCTTACCCTCATACAAGTCAGACATGTCGATTCATGTCAACCTATCAAGCAAAGATAACGTTTTATAAACTTTTACTTTTGTACGACCCAATGAGTTCCAGACGCTTGTAGGAACAGCTTCATGCTTGACTATTTCGAGAACAAAATGGACCTTAAGCTCATACAAGTCAGACATGTCGATTCATGTCAACCTATCAAGCAAAGATAACGTTTTATAAACTTTTACTTTTGTACGACCCAATGAGTTCCAGACGCTTGTAGGAACAGCTTCATGCTTGACTATTTCGAGAACAAAATGGACCTTAAGCTCATACAAGTCAGACATGTCGATTCATGTCAACCTATCAAGCAAAGATAACGTTTTATAAACTTTTACTTTTGTACGACCCAATGAGTTCCAGACGCTTGTAGGAACAGCTTCATGCTTGACTATTTCGAGAACAAAATGGACCTTAAGCTCATACAAGTCAGACATGTCGATTCATGTCAACCTATCAAGCAAAGATAACGTTTTATAAACTTTTACTTTTGTACGACCCAATGAGTTCCAGACGCTTGTAGGAACAGCTTCATGCTTGACTATTTCGAGAACAAAATGGACCTTAAGCTCATACAAGTCAGACATGTCGATTCATGTCAACCTATCAAGCAAAGATAACGTTTTATAAACTTTTACTTTTGTACGACCCAATGAGTTCCAGACGCTTGTAGGAACAGCTTCATGCTTGACTATTTCGAGAACAAAATGGACCTTAAGCTCATACAAGTCAGACATGTCGATTCATGTCAACCTATCAAGCAAAGATAACGTTTTATAAACTTTTACTTTTGTACGACCCAATGAGTTCCAGACGCTTGTAGGAACAGCTTCATGCTTGACTACTTCGAGAACAAAATGGACCTTAAGCTCATACAAGTCAGACATGTCGATTCATGTCAACCTATCAAGCAAAGATAACGTTTTATAAACTTTTACTTTTGTACGACCCAATGAGTTCCAGACGCTTGTAGGAACAGCTTCATGCTTGACTATTTCGAGAACAAAATGGACCTTAAGCTCATACAAGTCAGACATGTCGATTCATGTCAACCTATCAAGCAAAGATAACGTTTTATAAACTTTTACTTTTGTACGACCCAATGAGTTCCAGACGCTTGTAGGAACAGCTTCATGCTTGACTATTTCGAGAACAAAATGGACCTTAAGCTCATACAAGTCAGACATGTCGATTCATGTCAACCTATCAAGCAAAGATAACGTTTTATAAACTTTTACTTTTGTACGACCCAATGAGTTCCAGACGCTTGTAGGAACAGCTTCATGCTTGACTATTTCGAGAACAAAATGGACCTTAAGCTCATACAAGTCAGACATGTCGATTCATGTCAACCTATCAAGCAAAGATAACGTTTTATAAACTTTTACTTTTGTACGACCCAATGAGTTCCAGACGCTTGTAGGAACAGCTTCATGCTTGACTATTTCGAGAACAAAATGGACCTTAAGCTCATACAAGTCAGACATGTCGATTCATGTCAACCTATCAAGCAAAGATAACGTTTTATAAACTTTTACTTTTGTACGACCCAATGAGTTCCAGACGCTTGTAGGAACAGCTTCATGCTTGACTATTGCGAGAACAAAACGAACCTTAACATACCTTCCCACCTCCCCGTCTTTGTCTCCAGCATCTCGATGTCCTCTGCCGTGAAAGCGGGCACGGGTTGGCTCCTGTAGAACGTCTTCTTGGCTGCGGTGTTGTTGACCTCCATTTCGTCCACGGCAATCCAGGATATGCCGTCGTCACTGGCTACATGGGCGCGCTTCCGTTTGTCGAACGCGTAGGTTCGACCAGTCTTCTTGTCGTAGCCGAGCACGCCACCGATGCTCTTCGGAAGAACTGGGGAGAGAATCGTAGGGAACAAGTCATGATTTTACACGTTACGATAATGAACAATGATACATTATATGGGGATGGAATTAATTTGTTGTTACGAACAACTGCAAAGATGAAGACAAAAATTTATCAATGGCCTACAAAAATTTACAATGGCCACATATAGAATATTTATTTATGGCTACAATGTAACCCATATTACCAATGAGTATAATAATAAAGTGTAATAATGTAATAAAGTACAATAATAAATAATTACAAGATAAAAAGAACTTTTTATATACCACGTTTTTAAATTTTCTGTTGAATCATATAAACTTGACAATTCTCTCTTAATTGCACAGACCTTCACTTAATTATTCTTTTTCACTTTCTTTTATTTAATTTTAATCATTTTTTAGTCGTTTAAACTATTCACAGACTTTATAAACTTTAATTTTTATAATTTTTATTAATATTTCGCACAATATTTTTGCAAACAAACTAAATTCACATGTATTCTGTTTTAAAAATCGTCAAACGCCGTTACGCAAAAGGGCAAGCATTGAATTCGTTCGAAGCGCCACCTTGCAGATTTTTTCGGCTAAAAGTATTAAAAGAATGCATTGTCATCGTGTTCTGAGCTATTCTAAAAGTTTCAAATGTCTAGCTAGTCGGGAAGTTAGTTAAAAATCGATTACAAGATTTGTACTGGACAAACACACAAACAAACAAACAAGAAAGCGAGTTAATAAAAACATGGTAAATAATTGCAAGATAAAAAGAACTTTTTATTTACCATGTTTTTAAATCTTCTGTTGAATCATATAAACTTGACAATTCTATGTATTAATAAATATTAAAAAAAATTTTTTTTGATTAATTATCCCATCAACTTGAAAGAAAATTAAGTTAATTGGATGTTAATTTGAGTTTAACTTTTCGTTTCCGTCCTGGCCAATAGATGGCTGCACCAGTCTACAAAACAAAATTAACTGAAAATAACTTAACATGAATTTAATTCTGCTTAAATATGGCTAAAAGTATTAAAATAATGCATTGTCATCGTGTTCTGAGCTACTCTAAAAGTTTCAAATGTCTAGCTAGTCGGGAAGTTAATTAAAAATCGATTGCAAGATTTATACTGGACAAACACACAAACACACAAACACACAAACAGACAAGAAAGCGAGTTAATAAAAGCATGGTAAAAAAATGATTTTATGCTGGAACTTACTTCTCCAAGATGTGCCCGCATCTGTGGATGAAAAGCAAACCAAGTTCCTGCGAAAAGAGAGATACCAATTAGCAGCACAGAAACATTTTTTAAAATTATGTTCCTGAATATAGAATCTGGATTTACTTTTTGTCACCGGCGTAACCTTAAGGAACGCCTCTAGAATATGATCTCCTCCAAAAAATGAAAAAAAAGGTTACTCTAATAGATACTGTACAATATTTTGTCTATTGAAAGACAAAACAGATAGCTCGAAACTAGCATCAGAGGATTGTACCCTACTGGTAGATTCAAGAAAGTTTTTATTTATCACCTTATTTATTTCTACTACTAAGCATTTTCAGCGAGTTTTTGAGCCCAATTTCTTGTTATTAATTTTTTGGGGTTATTCCATTGTTGAGATATTCACGTAGACTATGTAATTGCGTTTAAACGTTGTATTTACACTACATTTTCCATATTTAAATTGCTTAGTCCCAGTGCCGCAAAATCTGACCGCAGTTTGGGCTACGGCCAGGTAACCACCAACCTACAGACCTTATTTCAAGAAAGCGCGAGAAGTTATTTTAAAAGTTAAGCCCGTCTGCACACGGAGCGACTCAAAAGAAACTGATAACTGACTCAAATCACAAACCAGTCCGTGATGAGTCGTAACCTATGTAATTGAATGGAGCCACGCACACGGCGCAACTGGTTACAAACCCGTCGGACGGGTTTGTAACCAGTTGCGCCGTGTGCGTGGCTCCATTCAATTACATAGGTTACGACTCATCACGGACTGGTTTGTGATTTGAGTCAGTTATCAGTTTCTTTTGAGTCGCTCCGTGTGCAGACGGGCTTAAGGACGGGTTTGTAACCAGTTGCGCCGTGTGCGTGGCTCCATTCAATTACATAGGTTACGACTCATCACGGACTGGTTTGTGATTTGAGTCAGTTATCAGTTTCTTTTGAGTTGCTCCGTGTGCAGACGGCCTAAAAGAAGTTATTTTAAAAGTTATTTTTAAAGTTATTTTAAGTTTTTTTATGTTCACCATAAGCAAAATTACTCGTTTTATAAAAATTAATTATTGAAAATAAAAACTGGTTACTAAAGGTTATAAAAGGCAGATTCACAAATATAATTATTTTTTCTACTAAACACTTATCCTGAATTCTTACTATTGTTTCATCCACCACTTTATAGCATCAAGCTTTATTATTATTTCCGGCATATGAATGTGTATAGTGTTTTATAGACAATGATAACTAAGAACGTTTATGAAAAAAATCCTTAATAGAACTAATATACTTACTGCATGTCATATTCGAGATCACAGAAGTAGATAATATCTCTTCCAGTGTCTACTGAGAAATGTCTGCCATACTTATCTGAAATAGTTAAAAATTAATAAAATGTCGGTATAATGTTATGGGGCAAAAATATTTGAAAGTTATGCCTGATAACGATCGAAACTGAATGCTGCACTCCTTGCTCGTTACGTATTTGGTTACAGAAGTATGAAACTACTTATTGTACACAAGTTGTTTCGAGTTAGTTAATGTAACAGACCGATCTTCTGTAGGAGGTATATAGAATGAAGAAAATGAAAGGAACCGAGAAAACAGTCCATAGCGAAGTTACGAAATGTACAAAAATCTAAAAGGTACATTCATTTTATCTTTCACATTTTGGTTAAGGATGCTGAGTCAAATCCCCCCACACTGGTTATCAAACAAATGTAAGTGTTATAACTATTATATAATCACAGATAGCCTTGGACGTAGCGGGTCTGTAGGCTGTATGTATATTTTTAGCTCCGCCTCTTTGGTAGGCTTAATGGATTTTGTCACAGATAGCCTTGGACGTAGGGGTCTGTAGGCTGTAGATGTACACTACCCTACAATAATGGACCGGACAGAAAGATGTGATGGTATAAGGGAAATAATACATGCTTTAATAGGGGGATGGTCCCCCACGTGCTGCAATTACACTAGCAACCCTTCTGGGCATACTTTCAATAAGGTTTGATACACAGCTATGGGTATTTGTGTCCATTCCTGCTGAAGGAAAGTCGCCAGCTCAGCTGTAGATTTCGGACGTGGTTCCCTTGTCCGTAAGCGTCGCTCTAACTCGTCCCACAAATGTTCCATGAGGTTTTCGTCGGGACTCTGAGCAGGCCAGGGAAGACGTTTTACATCCATATCTTCATACCACTGCTTGACAGAGGCTGCAACATGACATGGAGCGTTGTCGTCCTGGAAGTAACATTCGTCCATTCCATAAAATTGCCAGAGCGTAGGAAGAACCTGATCATCCAAAATGTTCATGTACGCGTCGGCTGTCAATTTACCAGAAACAACATGCAAAGGTCCCAGGCCATACCATGAACCCTCCCCATCCCAAACAAGTACACCACCACCACTGCACTTGAGAGTTAGAACGATGCACTCGAGTAACAGGCGTTCCCCTGGCATTCGCCAAACCCAAGCACGCCCAACCGACTGGAAGAGCATGCAGCGTTACTCGTCGTTCCATAAAACAGTTTTCCAGTGGTCCACAGTCAACACCAATCGAGTCTGCCGGTTTTGTTGGAAGGGGTGATGTCTGGTTTGTGTGCGGCAACACATCCGTGGATATTGAGGGCGTGCAGTTCTTTCTGCAAAGTACCGGGGTGCACCGTAACCCCTGCTGCCTGTTGAAACTCACTGTTGACGATTTGGAGTGATTTCATGCGGTTCTTACGAACTTCACGCCTCAGGACACGCCGATCCCGTTCGGTCAGTTTACGGGGACGACCAACGTGTGCAGTTCGTGTCCCAACTTCCGTAGTCTTGCACTTTTTCCCAAAGCGTAGAGCACAAAAGGATTTCTGTTGTGCAGTCGCCATCTTTACAAACACTGAAGTGGCGGGCGAAGGAAGAGCGTTAGTGCTACTTGTTGGCAACAGCGTGAAACTCGAGATTTCCCTCTTTCTGCCTTTGCATTATTGGATCAAAACGGATTAAAAGATGAATAGTTAGGATTTCTTAAATTGGATGATTCTTTTGAAACAGCATGTATATGAAAAGAATGTTTAAGCGATCGTGTAACACCTCCAAGTTATATTTGATATTTATTGAAACATTTCGAAAATCGAATTAAAGGGATTCCTCCTACAATGATTCACTACGGTCGTATACGAAATCTGTGTGAATACATCTCCACTTGAATGAAAAAAAAGAATAATAATCCCTCTTTCGATTTTTAAAGTAAAACTTAGATAAGGAAAATTTCAGTATGTAAAAGGAAGTAACGTAACAAAAACCCAGTCATTGATTATAAAGTTAAGTTGTAATTTAATATAAAATAAAATATTTAGCTTACTTTTGTCGTCGGAATACCATGTTGGATCAGTCTTTGCGCATGTCACTGAAACGAAAGGTAACATGCGGTTGTTAATGTCGAATATTTTTTACATATATACTACTGCATTATTGCTATATCAGATTTGTAATTTGTTTAGTACTGATACTGATGTTAACACTCATAATGTCAAATAACGTTCTACCGTGCAAGATAAACTTATTGGTATGGATAAAGCTTTCTAAAGAGTCAATAAAAACATTTAATGTTTTAATTTCTTTTTGATAAGTTTTATCTAAAGAAAGAGTATAAAAGTGAACTAACCTTTAAAATTTTCTAACCTGTACACAATGTTGACGTTAATAATTGATAACAGATTTTCTTAATTAAGTATTTGGTATATTTTCAAATCATTTATGGTATAGACTATAGTATAATTAAACTGTATATTATTAATACTAATTTAAGGGAATGGCATTTTCTAAAAGCGCAAGAATTATTACTTACACTAAATTATATTAAATCGTATAAAAGGAACTTCTTAAAATGCACAACAGAAATTAAGCACAACACTTCAAAAATTGAATTAAGCTAATTAGTTCTAACTATTTATTATAGTTATTCATCATGTCCTATAGCATTAGGTACGACTGAACCTTACTAATTAGTATCTAGCGGATAAGTATAGTTATTCATCAGGTCTTAGAGTATTATGTAGGCTTGAACTACACCAATTAGTTTCTGACTTATAAGCATAGTTATTCATCTGGCCCTGAAGCATTCGGTATAATTGTCTCTGTAGATCTTTTAGGAATATTTGTAATGTTTAGCAACAAGATACCAACTCCAAAAAGTTTAAAAGTTGAGTTGAATAACTGGTAAGGTGTGCCACATGTTAAGCTATTAAGTAAAAATTATTATTATTCTGGGCTGAATGATATTCTTTTTCATAATTGGAGATCTCACCGCCAGCAACTGGAATACTTCATTTGAATACTCTATTAAGACTCCATTTTCTCAGTTTCAGTGTAGTGTGGGTTGTTGTGTAACCCTGTCTATAAATTCTGTCAGAAATCGGCGGTCGGGGTGCTAGCAACATTCTTTGGCGTTCCAAAGTGTTATGTTGTTGTTGTTGTTGCTTATGCCCCTTGACCGACATATAACATCAGGTCAAGTCCTGAAGGCTATGGGCGATGAAGGTGCGGCTCCGGTTTTTAATAGCACCGCAAGGGTCGGAGTCCGACTTGGCTAAATGATCTGTCCCGTAATTTTGAACCGAGTCAAGTGACGAGACCGGAACACTTGACCCCGCACCTCCAGAGGTAAATTTGAGAACTTGGAGGACATTGTAGCCACGCCCTATTTTACGTGCCCCGGCCACCATTAGTGAACAAGGCGGTAGATTTGCAGCGACGAGCATCGAACCAGGGACGTTCAGATCACTGGCCCGCTGCTTTTGCCAACCAGACCGCGCCCCCAAAGTGTTATGAAAACATCGAGTTAGAACTCTGGGCTCCCACAGGAGTAGATGGAAGTCGACGTTCTACGGACAGACGGAACTGGTTTTCACCGAACATTTCTCCAGATCTTACGATCCCCAGCGACGCTTCAAGGAATGCGTGCGCATTGACCTTCCCCTGTTACAAAAGTTTATATTTGTAAAAATGGCATCAGAAAAAAAAACAGTGGCAATTTTTGAATTTCCGGTTTTAAAATTTTGTGTGAAGTCAGTCGTCGTGCAGGTTTTTCGGTGAGTGAGTTGCTCATCCTTCAGCTTATGAAGAAAATGGTTTTGAACCACGTGGCTGCACGTGCCGGTAGAAAGTGTAATTAATCTCCTGAAAACTGATTACGAGAAAATATATTCTCTACGAGTGAATACCTTTCCCGCGGGGAATATAGACTTCTGTGAGTATGCAAAATGCATAGTTTTGCTGCAGATGCTAATGGATTGATAAATCGAAATTTTTTCCACCTCTTTAGACGAATATGTGATGCCAGAGTTATGTTCCATTTGTGCTCTCTTGTTCTTTTGTAGTAAATGTATTATTTAATCGGAAAGTGTGTGGTTAGTAAATTATTGTTCTATTCCTTTCTAACCCAATGTACTACTCTTTTCGAATCCCGGCCACCACATTAACACAAAGGTTCGTAGTCGATGTGATAGGGTATTAGCGCAAAAATTTAACGGGTTCCTTCACCCACATATCCGAGTCGCGATTTAGGAAGGGTGATGTGCTTACCCGAGGGCTGCTTCTCAGCGATGTAGCAGCCGTACATCTCCATTTTCAGCCCGATGTATTTCGTGTCTTCCTCTCCCTTTTCGGCTTCTTCCAGAACGATTCTCACGAATCGAGTCTGAATCGGCTTCTCCAGTTCGTCGAAAGCTTTTCCTTTCTTGTACGTTAGTTCAGTAACCTGAGAGAATAGAGCATATGTATTGCGCTGAATCTTTCCACGTTAGGAGAAATTTTCAGCCATGACTTATGTCAGAATTTTAAGAATGTTAAGTATCCTCTTTACTTTTAGAAGACATAGTTTTCACAAACCGAAATTGAATACAACAGGTTTGCTGCAATCCTCTTTTCCCGTTGAGAGCCAGGAACTGATTCGAAAAGTTAAACATCCCATTTTAAATCCTTATTCGTTATTTTCTAACTACTGTTATTATTCTAGATTAATAAGCAAACAAACATTGGTTTGTAAGAACTAGATAAAGGAATTGTTTTGCTTATAAAATTTCAATATTGGTCGTGTAAATGTATCACATTGGTGTTCCTAAGGCATTGACTTGTACACTAACCAATACACTAAAGTAAAAATATCCGTATTTAAGTCGATGAAAAAGTACCACAGTTTACGAAATTTCTGTGATGAAGCTTATTTTAAGCACAAGTTTGTTACCTTTGACGTTAAAAAGCCATTTGTGCACATTCACTGAATTGCAATAAAAGACAAGTCTCCTTCAAAGTTACCCTTAAAATCTCCCTTAAGCCAGGAGATGGCCGAATGGCTAGGGCTTTGGCATTCGGTTCAGATCCTGTGGGTTCGAGTCCCACTGTTGGCATGGATGTTTGTAGCGGTTAGGGATCGGCTTTAAGCAGTAGGTTCCGGATGAATCAGCCCTCGTGTAGCAAAAAGTTGACCGTAGTGCTCAAAACCAAACCCTTAAAATTACAATATTAATTTGCTTTTATTTTTTCAGCTGTAGCAATCCTTATCTTTTGCTGAGGAGGGATAAGACAAATTCAGTAAATAAGAATAACTTCCTTACTTCATTAGCATAAAGCCAGTCAGACCCGGTATGACTGTACTGAAGTCTGTACTTGGTGACGCTCCTCGTGTCATCCACTTTGATGAACTCCAGCTTAGACACTCTTGTTGTCCGTAGGAAATCAACTTGAAAGTACGGCTTGTGGGGGCCTAATCGCAGGGCTGGAGACCAACCTGGAATGAAAACGGATGCTTATGGTGTGTCTAATTTTCACTCCGAATATTTTATTATCTTTTATTTCAATTCGTTTAAATCAGCGGTTCATAAATTTTTGTTGATCAGGATCCACCAGTCAAAAAAATTTTTTTTTTGTCGGGGATCATTTCCCAAACAACTCTTTAACCATTTGAGGGGCAACAACTTACAACGTTTTGCCGGTGCAGACATTTTTCTCGATTTTTTTAACCTAAAAATCGTGAAAAAGTTTCCAATTAAAGGTTGAAAAATGATTTTACTTCTTTAAACTGATAACAGATGACAGCACTAGTCATTTTTCTGCTCATTAAACTGGAATATATTGAATGCAAGTGAAAGAAGGAAGAGATTTAAGCGTTTGCACTGTGCAAACAGCACCCATCAAAGAGTTAACTTTCAGCGGGCGCGCCCGTGTACAAAGTGCAACATTTTCGTAATTTTGAATTGTTTGTTTTTACATGTAAGGTTTGAATGATCAAAGCAGTTTCTATTTATAGCTACACTCTTTCTAATATAGGTCTGATTTTCTGACCCTTGTATTCCTTTCCATTCACTGTTAGTCGTGATTTAACCGTGGTAAACCAGCGATTATACTGGATTACAATACGACAAAAGCAGGAGTTGATGCAGTCGATCAAATGTGCAGCTATTACATGGCATCCCGTATATCACGAAAATGGACTCTCTCATTGTTACTTTAGGTTTTTAGACATAATAGGAATCCATTCGCAAGTTGTCCTTAGATCCAATAAACCGGACAGTTTCGAAATAAGGCGATTGTATCTGCATTCTTTGGCTTTTAATTATAAATACATTACAATATTATCAACATTTTAAATCTTGTCATAAAACGCAGAATTATTATTTCAATTTGAAAAAAAAAGTTTATTACAAAATGAATAATCAAGGTTGAAAGAGACGTTGCACTTTGTGCCACACGCGCCTGCTGGTGTTCCAAAAATTGGCGCGCCCGCTGAAGGGCTAAGAGGCATAAAGGGGTTTCATTTTCTGAATAAGAAAACTGTCTATGATAAATAACTTTAATAGAAAGTTACAAATTAACATAATAAAATAAACAAATGTAACGTAAAAGTAAATTGAATAACAAACACAAAAGCCTATGAAATGGAAAAATGAATAAGAATTTTGAGTTTGCATTTGCATTACTAGCTGTAAAATCCCCAGCTTAATGTTGCTCAAAGTTATACCAACAAAAACATTGGGGGACAAAATTTTTTTCCTAATTTTATAAAACAGTTAGCTTTGCGGTAGTTTTGAAACAAACGAAACCAGTTTTTTTTTTTATGACTGAGGACTTTGCAGACCACTCCTAGGGTTCCCTCGAATCACCGGTTAAGATCCAATGGTTCAAATGAAAACTGAATGCACTCTGAATTAGAGAAACTAGATCTCGAAAAATCCTTTCAGAACTAGAAAGTCTTCTTTTTACTCAGAACTGAAAGAAAATATAAAATTCCACATTTATTAAAAATCAATTTTCTAATTCAAGAAGTTTCTAAGGAGCATGAATAAAATCTCCAATCATCAATATTTGCTAAAAGCAGGGCACGATTTAGAAAATTCTTGACTATAGGCACAACTCGGAATGCAGGCCTCCTAACACTGATGTGGGCGTAAAATTTTCAAAATTGACATACAAAAAAAAAAAAAAAAAAAAAAAAAAATCACGAATCATTGTGAAAGTACCATTTTTCCAAGTATTGGCTAATTGAAACGTAGAAGCCTAGAACATTATCAAATAACGAAAAGCAATACAACATACTAACTTCATCATTAAAACACCAATACAATACAACCAGAAAAACTTATTAATCCCTTATATACACTATAACATGAACTATGCATACAACTATACTTATGATAAACCAATCAATCAATCAAATTTGAAAGGATATATAAAAAATTGCTATTAAAAAAGGTAAAATATAAAAAAATTTAAATTGGAAATTTTTTCTTTTTCCTTTTAAAATTAAATTTTTTTGGGCCCCCAACATTCGGGGGCCCCTAGGCCCGGGAGCTACCGGGCCTAATGGAAAATCAGGGCCTGGTTGAAAGTTAATATCAATAATTAGAAAAATAAAACTCTTATCATGGCTAGAATAATGTCTTCACTGTTATAATGTTTCAATAATTCATAAAGTCTATTTTCAATGCTATTTTTTCTTTACACAATACCAGAGAAAGTTACCTCAGTCAAATACCATCTCATTCGACAATTTATAAACTACAAAATGAGTTGTCTTACCTTTTTTCCCACCACTTCGGATGTTATAAGGTCCCAAGTCTTTCCTTGCCGCTGATGAAGCACTCAGCTGGCATTTGTATATCTTTTTCGGACTGTTTAATCCTAATACTTTGTAGCATTCTGACAAAATAAAAATGTAACGAGGTAATTTATGGTACAAATAACCCGAATAAATATATAAAAGAGTTATTCAGTTTTAGAAAATTCTAGATGTTGATGCAATAATACTGGAGAAAGTGAAGTCCCTTATGTTTCAGCTGTATGTTTCAGTAAATGTTCCAGAATAGTTTCTAGCATATAAACCTATCGAAATTGGGGATTAGTTCAAAAAGATCTAAAAGTTTTCTTACTAAATTCGAATTTTCAAACCTATACAAATTCGGGATTAGTGAAAAAAAAATCAAAATTTTTTTTTCCTAAAGTCGAGTTTTCATACATATACGAATATGTACAGTGGTGGAAATTGATTTATGAAAACATGGTTTTTTTTACAAAAACTTCTTTCATATTCATTAAAAATGAACGAAATTTCATATATTATACATGCTATGTATAACAAATGATTTGCGGAAATGAAATTCCATGCATAATAATAAACAAAAGTATAAGGTCAAAAATTAGATTTTCGTAACATACAAACATGGAAATTGATAGATGAAATATCACATTTCATTGGCTATTTTGAAGTAACGTGACAAAAATTTGCATAAAACAAAGTAACGTGACATACACAGTAGACATAAAAAGCGTTATATATTGGAAGCAATATGTTTCAGTCGTACTTTTCACGATGGGTACACGAAAGGTGTTGTCTGAGGACGAAAGAGCCAAAATCGATGCATATCTAGAATGTGGACAATCTGTTCTGGAAATTAGTAAATTAATTGAAAGATCAGTTGGTGTGATATATAACTACTAGCTGAAAATCCGCACTTCGTTACGGAGTACATTCAAATTAAATACAACAGTCAATGTATGCAATTAATGCCAAAAAAAATAAATAAATATATATATATATATATTTATAATAAATACGACGATCAATATATACAATTGATGTAGAAAAAAAATATATATTTATAAAAAAACCGTAAGGGATATTTTTATAGACAAAATAATGTCCAATCGTCTGCCGCATTAGCAAGAAAAAATATGTTTTTGTCTATTTAGTTGTTATACACGTGACGATAAATTTTTTTAAAGTACCAGAAAAAGAAATTAAGTGATCAGCATTTAATAAATTAAATTCTAAACATGAATCTTTAAAAATTCACCAAAAATCAGAAAATGGACGTAAAGATTCGAAAAAGATTTCATTTTAAAGGAACTTTTATTATCTTTCTCGTGATATAAATTTTATAACCCTCAAATTATTATTTTAAATGCAAACTTAAAAAAAAGTTTCTAAAACAGCTTAAAAATTTAATTTAAAGAAATCTAAGACGAATTTTTCAAAAATCTCTCTTAGTGCACCCCTACACCATAAGAAGAATCGCCATGCAAAATTTCAGCCCTTTAGGTCCAGCGGTTTGATCTGTGCGTTGTATGTCAGTCAGTCAGTCAGTCAATGAGTCAGTTACGGAACTGTTTTATATACAGTGGAATCTCGATCGATCGTTCCCCGAACGATCGTTTTCCCGTATGTATCGTTTATTTCACCCAGTCCCGAATAAATTCCATAGAAAACAAGCAAAAAAGACCGCATGGATCGTTCCTCGATCCATCGTTTTCCCGCAATATTCGTTCAGAATATCGCAGCTTTACATTAATTTATCGGATCGGTCGTTTTTCCTTAATAACTGAACCTGAAATATAAATGTCAGGATTGAGCTTGAATGACGGTCTAATTAAACAATGAACAGAACATTTGAGATGCACGGTCTCGTATTTTTGTTTTCTCTTGTTTAGCCTGGTTTCGCTTTATTGTACCACTCCCATTATTTGTTCATCGTTGGTGTTCCTTAATTCTTTAGCTCCAGGAGTACCTCTATTTTTGGCAACTCATTCCAAATTCACCGACTATTCAACATTTTTGTTCTTATCAGCAATGGCTCACAGTCAGCTTTTTTGTTGGCCTTGGGATGGAGGCGCCCTGATGTTTGGTCTAGTGTCTGAGAAATTTGTGATTACTGCAGTTCTACACTGACCAATGAGTGTTTCATCCGGAAGCAGAACTTCCTGGTGGTATTATGTCGGACCCCATCCGGTGCAATGGAATGGTTCTAGTTACAAACGATTCATGGCTGCCGCTTCTTTATACTCTCACACAATAACCGATACCGAAAAGAATGCAATTTTCAACACAAAAAAATATTGTTCACTTGTGGAGAGAAAACCGCCAAAAAACAAACGACGATTAAGTACTTTTATTTGAATCAAAATTCCTGTGTATCTACGTGTATTTCTTTTTTTATTATTATTATAATCTTGGATTTCAGTACAACTTTGTAATTTTATCTTTAGTTACACTACGGATATGTATGCATTTATTTATGTGAGTAAATATATTTTAGGGATATCAAACTTTAAGGTATGTTAATACTTTTTTGTATGTTCCCGCATCTATCGTTTTCCCGCATCCATCGTTTAGTTCAGTCGGTCCCTTCGAAAACGATAGATCGAGATTCCACTGTATATAGATAGAAAAGATTCAGCAAATTATGGCAAAAAATTTAACAAAAAAGGTAATCCACGTTTAACATTTTATGCATAGGGAAATCCTGTTCTAATATTTCTTGCATTTCCATTGAAAGAACGAACGATTCCGTACCTTGGCTGTTCACCACATACATGATATAGTCAGTGGGCCCACAATTGACGATGGTATCCGGGGCGTTGGGGTTGATGGTGGGCTCTTCTCGGAAATTCTGGAGGCAGAGAACTCTGTACGGAGTCGTGGCGTTGATTTCTCCCCGGCCAAATCCTCTCTCGTTCTTGGGGTCAGCGAGGAGGCTCACGATGATGGTGGCAGAATCGGAAAACAAGAATTGAGGAATCTGCAATGAAACACAGAGGAAGCTTGATATAGGGGAAACTCTTGCACCTAGGGCCGGCTATTTTCAAATGGCAGTATCTTTACTTATAACTAACTTACAATAATAAAATAGCTTGTATACATTACGTGCTTTATTCTCTTTAAATAAAAATCACATCAAGTGTAGAAAAAAAAATTTTGTAAATGATATTGAAAATTTTAAAAAAATTACAAATGGCCCTACGTACAATAACACTATTGTACCTAAGGACAGTTATTTCCAAAAACTGAAATTGTTATTTACAATAAAAAAAAATTTGTTTGCGTTATTTCTTTCATGCACAACTTCTAAAATATTCGTAAGGAAGAAACGTTAATTGTAGGCAATATCTTAAAGGTAGAAATGTTTATTATTTCATCACTTTCTAATGTATGTTTCTTCTCCATTGTCTTCTTAATGATCCCACATAAATTTTCTGTTTCAAACACAGATTTCGTAATCTTTTTTTTAACAATTACTTTTTTCAATATTTGTGCTTGAATTTCATTTTTCTCGGGGGTATCAGTGAGAATTCTACACTTGCCAAGTTTTCGTCCGCCTCTTTTCTACCAGAGGCCACGGCACTAGGTACAAGACAGGATTATGGCCCTAGGTACAAGGTGTTGTTGTTTTTGGCAAAATGGCTTCCATAGCCCAAGACCTGCAGAAACCAAACTTTGTTTTTATATCATTTTTTCCTTTAATGATTTCAAAAATTATCTGCTATACATTAAAACATAAGTTTGCACTTACTTTCACAAAATAAGACTTCAAATTGAAGTGAAAAAATTTAGTTTTGATCATCCAATCAAGACTTTCTTTTCTATTTAACTATACCTTCTTCTTGCTTTCATTAAAAATGGCTGTTATGATTTGAAACAGTGTTGTCACTCACTCCAATGAGTAAAAATGCTGTAAAATAATAATTATTTAAATAAAGCATGGTGGCCCCAGGTACACGATGGCCCTAGGTACAAGAGTTTCCCCTACATTTTATGTCTGAATGCATCGAAGTACAGACATCTACATGTACTCAAGTAAAAGATCGTTCTATGTTGCAAATTTAAATCTGGATATATATATCTGTTCATAACTTCACTTCGTTATTTATATAACGTTATCTAAAACCTTGAGGACTAGCCGTTTTATGCAGATGTAACCGTTCCTGGCGTTCATTATGTGGGGCCAAAGAGTTTTATAAAAATCTCAACTTTGTTCCCGACATGCATTGTAAAGAAACGTTCTCATTTTTCTAGGAAAATACCTGATTTGCCGAAATATTGCACAAAATGTTCATTTTTTATTAAAATCTTGTGGATTATTACTATTCGGATTAAAGTAACATTAGGATCAAATGAAAAGAACCCACTCTTACAAAAGAAAAATTTTTTGCGAGAAAAAGTTCACATGCGTTGTCTAAACAAGAGAACATGCTTGGAAGATGCGATCGGATATTCAATCATGCCTCCGGCCCACAAGCGCTAGTTTTAAAAATACATTAATTCCGGTCCTTTATGTCTAAAAGAACTCTTTCAATAAACTTTAGGTACTTTTGCCAAACTTTTGCCCAAAGCCTCATGCGATAAAACGCAACGAAAAAGAAAACGTCAAGAAGCCCGATAGACAATGTGAGACGTGCAGTGAAGGCGTGCTCGAATGTGCTGATGTGCATATTGTCGTATGCTTTACCATGATATCCAGTCCTCCATTATCCGGAATGAACTGAACGTCTCCGACAACAGTGGCGTTGTTGAATACCTTGCTGTCGTACTCCACATACGGGGGTAGATAGAGTCGTATGGTCGCGTTGATCGGCTCGGCCGTGGACTCAACTTTGTGATGAACAGTGATGGTAAGGTTTATATGGTCTCTAAACAGTGGGTTGATCGAGAAGCAGAAATAAAACTGTTTTAAAATTACATAAACAATCAATATCACAGAGATAAAACAAAGTGTGCATCGAAATCATTTACTGCTTATAATATAGTAGAGGCTTTGAACTATGACAGGGTTTCCTTTCGAACCTTTAATGGTTAAAATAGTTCTGTCCCTATCATCATGATCACTTGAAAGATAAACCAGTGTGAGCCCTGGCCCCCCTTTTGTCCTTTTACAGGCAATAGTTTTCAAATTCTTACAATTTAAAGTCCTTGTCCAAAGAATCAGACCTTCTTTGTACTGGTCTACCTTTGGGTCGACCTAGACATAAAATTGATCTTAGTATTGATATATATTTAGTGTTATACTCTTTAGGCTATCGCATCAGATGACCAGACCATTTCCTTCTCTCTTTCTCTATAGTACCGCAAATTTATCATCAGTTTTGAGGGGCAGATATTAGTCAAATAACCATTTAGTCTAAATGGGGATACAAACTGCTGAGGGATCCCTTTCAAGCTGTTTTCCGGTAAAATAAATCTTTCATGGTATTATGAAAGAGATTTAAGCTTTTAGAAAACATTTCCCATGGTTTAATTATGCGATATTAAAATAGTCTATCCTTAACCCTTCAACGGGCACGCCAATTATTGGAACACCAGTAGGTGCGCGGGGCCCAGAGTGCAACGTCTCTTTCAACCTTGATTATTCCTTTTCTAATAAATTTTTTTTCAAATTGAAAATAATAATTCTGTGTTTATGACAAGACAATATTATCAACACATTATATTTTTATGACAATATTATCAACATTTTATATCTTGTCATAAAACACAGAATTCTTGTTTTCAATTTGTAAAAAAAGTTTATTACAAAAGAAATAATCAAGGTTGAAAGAGACTTTGCACTTTGTGCCCCGCGCGCCTGCTGTTGTTAAAAAAATTGGAGCGCCCGCTGAAGGGTTAAACGTACACCATTCCCTTTGATGGACGAAATTCGTATGATGAATAAGGTAGCAGAGTAGATAATTTCTTCCTCTATTAAGGAGTACAGTTTAAAAAAAATATCTGTAAATCCAACTGATCAATCGTTAGAAAATTTTCTCAACAGGTTACCATTGAACTGAGCGAATCTAATAGGTCTAAAATTAATACCATATAATTGTCATTAATAACCATTTATTTATTGTACCCTAAGCGACATTTTAAAATAGTATTGCATCCTGGGGTTAGAAAGCTACATATGTTCGTGGAAACCGTTCTTGCAGAAGGAACCTTAAACTCTGAGGACCCTTGTCTGTCCCAGTAAATTTCTCAACAAAAAGTTACTTATTTAAAAGATTTTATGAATTGTAAAGTATTATTTCAGCCAAGTAAAAAGCTGAATCAGTAAGCATTAGAGACCAATTTTTTGCAGAATTACTTCAAAGACACCTGACATGTTTTCAAAGGTAAACTCACCCACTTTGGTATGTCTTTGTGCTATCGACCAAAATTTTTACATCAAGATCGGCTCTCTCAGTTCCATCTCTTCTCACTTCTATTGGCTGCTCTACTTCAACGACGGCCTTGCCAACTTCTGCTATGAACTTCAGTTTGAACTCTTTGTCGTGGTCTGTTACCGGATGATCGGACATTTCAACTTCCACTTCGATCGTAAGGTCATCGTCTCCTTTCTGAGCCATATTCATTTTATGGCTTAAACCTGAAAAACAAATGAAAATTTATTTTATAACATTGAAAAAAATACATTTGCAATATTAAATATCCTGGGAACTTAAAATTTTGGTATTTGAATTGTTCTTTTAGAGGGGAAATTCTGTAGATCACCCGGTTTTTACTCTTTAAGAAAGAAGCATTTAAAAAATTCGACGGTACAATAAAAAAATCTTGTTATTTTCAAAGGGATGAAAGCAATTCTATATCTGAAACATCAAAGATGTGTTTGATTTTTCATAAAATTAATTCACTTTTCTCTAATTTTCCAGCAAGGACCCTATTGCCTAAAAGTGGATGACTGTTATGGGTACTTTTCTGTTAACGGAAGCACTGGTCTTAATTGTGCACCACATCGCCAAATATGGTAACCTGTTTATTTCAAGGCACGGGTATAGTCCACCCATGAAGCTACAGAAGGAGCGGAAGCTTCAATGGGGAATTTTTCGAAAAATGAACCGATTGTTGTCGCTCACCGGTAGAGGGCGCGACATGCAATCGAAGTGACTATTTTACATTGAGTTATACGGCGTGGTGGTGAAAGTTGTTTTATAAATTTTTAAATTTATTATGCGTGGAGAAATATGCCACACACGTGTTTTGCTCCGGGTTGTTCTACTGGCTATAGATCAGTTTTAAAAAGAAATAAAGAAACTGGACAGAGAAATCCTAGTATATTTGCTGCTCCTAAGGTAAGAACATTATTATTGTTTTGTGTTAATATAAGATGTATAATAATGAGAGAAAAGTACAGCTGCTGTGTTTTAAGTGAACGCAAAGTTAAGACATCTTAAGTTCTGCTGGAAATAAGCGTGTTTTATTTTTCAATCATCCCTATATCCCATCAAAAATAATTCATGACGTGTTCACAAAGCTCTATTGTATGTAAAAAGATGTAAATAATTACTCATACTATTGCTCTAAAGGAAATAGCTCATCAATAAAAGATGTACGATACTTACGTATATAATGAAGCATTAGTTTTTGATGGTTTTCAAATTTTTAATTACAAATTTACCTTCATTAGCGATTGTAATTCATTTGATATGTTTGTGGTATGTAACAAGTTATCAGAGAGTGAATTTTATACCAAGCATACAATTTTCATTTTATAAATATATATTGATTTTGTTTGTTGTTCATTTCAATTCTACTCATTCCAGGATAGTGAACTTTTGGAGAAATGGCAAAAAGCCATCCCCAGAAAAGACAAAGTTTTCAGTAATCGTGACAGGCTCTGTGAGTTGCATTTTGAAAAAGAGTGTATAGAAAGGTCATATGTGACTAAACTCACTGATGGAACAATATTTACTCTTGAGAGAGGGTCACCTCTTTTAAAAGCAGGTTCTATACCAACATTATTCCCAAATTTACCAAAATATCTGTCTGTTAGAACATGCAAGAGAAAAGCTCCAGCTCCTCGTCATTCTTCATTTGAAAAAAACAAAAGGCCTAATATAAGTACAGATGTTGAATCTCATACAGAAGCTGAACAACAGCAAAATTATTATTCTACATTTTTGATTCATTAAGAAAATATACAAAAACCAGATTCATGGTGGACAGTAGCATCTACTCAAGAGTATCTGATATGTTCAAAATGGAATTCTAAATATTCTTGTGAGCGACGAGTCATTATTTGTCAGGATTCATCTGTAAAAGTATGTGCAGAATATTATTGTTTAAAAAAGTTGAAATTGCAAAATGGTTAATGGTTAATTTTAAAATGTTAAATGGTGTAAAATAATGTTCTAAGTATATTACTTCCACCTTAACTATTAGATATAAAAGTAATGAACAGTTGTTTCCAATTGTTGTGTTGATTAATGTAATCATAAGTACTTTTTAAACAGATTTCTTTACTTTAAGAATACATGACATAATGAATTAATGCATATTGATTTTAATCATTAAATATTACTAATAATAGAAATTGAAGTACACTGCTTTTCGAATTTCATATTTTTTTGGGAAATATAGAAATATCACTGGATGTTGATGTGCATGATATTGAAAGCCTGTCAATTTTACTACAGCGTGTTAATGATTTAGTAATTTGCAAAAATGCTGAATCAGTGTAAGTTTAATTTTAATCTGTTTCATTGGGTGGTAACATTTGTTCTTGAACTTTACTTATTGTTTCATTTTATTTTAGGATGTCTATTAGTTGTCTTGGGTATCTCTCTAAGAAAAATAAGCAAACACTGTGTAGTGTGTGCTGTCTATCTATGAAGAGAAAAAATGACTTGAAAAGAAAAAAAGAATTGCGGCTTGCAGCAAAGAAAAAATTTAAAATTGCGTTAAGGATGAAATATATTACACAAATGAATTCTCGTTTGAAGAAGGTTAACCTTAAAGGAAAAATTTTAAATATAACATTTGAAATTTATTTTTAATTTGATGGTGTATTTATTTTTAACTATTTCTTTACATAGGTTTTGCTGTTAAGAAATGATCTCTTGAGATCTAAACGTTTATGTGCTGAAGTGAAGGAAAAGGTTTTGCAAACAGCCATTGCTCATTTGCCATCCCAACAACAAATGGCTATAAAAACATGTGTTTCAGCTGCAAAGGCAACATGTAGTACGGCCGTGAGATACCCAAGGCAGTGGATTTATGAGTGCCTACTGCTGAGAATAAAAAGCAGCAAAGCATACAAACATCTAAGGGAACATAATATACTTTCTTTGCCTTCCCCGCGTACCCTTATGAATTATATTCAGTCTGTTAAGGGGGTGTATGGGTTTCAGAAAAGTATATTCGTGTGTATGAAAAAGAAAGCTGGTGACATGGAGGTATCTGACCGCCGAGGTAATGCTTGTGCAAAATTTAATATGATGTATCATGGCTGCAAAAATCTTTCTTAATTTCTTTATTGTGCTTCTTTTTAGGAACGCTGCTCATTGATGAGATGAAGCTGTCCCCTGCTCTTGTGTTTGATCAGAGAGAACTTTCAGTAAAGGGCTTTACTGATTTAGGAAAGTTTACTCCGGATCATCAAAAATATGAGAAGGGGGACCATGCTTTAGTGTTCATGTATCAGCCCTTTAAAGGTAAATGGGTCCAAACGCTCGCATGCTTTCTGAGCACAGGAGCTGCATCTGGAACAGTGCTCCATCATCTGATTATAGAATGCATCATTCTGGATTTTTTGTGGATGCTATCGTCAGTGATGGAGCAACATGGAACAGGAACATGTGGACCCTATTTGGTATCAGTGCAGAAAATTTAAGCTGCAATCATATTTGTGATCCTGAGAGAAGATTATGGTTCATTTCTGACTTCCCGCATCTTGTTAAGAACATGCGTAATTTCATATCTTGTAATAAACAAATAATGGTATATTATAAATTTTCTTATATTTTGTCTGCTTTAAATTTTCTGTATTTAAAAGATAAGACTTCTATATTCTGTGATTCTTTCAGACTCATGAAGGTCTTATTGATACAAGATGTTGGGAAGCGGTTATGGAAATGGATAACCCTAAGGGTTTCAATTTGAAAGCTTGTCCTAATCTCTCTTGGGATTCAATTTATCCCAAATTTTTCCAGAAGATGAATGTGAAAATGGCATTTCAAGTATGTTTTAAATTGATCTTAAGGGTTTACTTTAGATGACTGCAATTTACCTGTTTGCTATAGTTCTTTACAATTAAGATAATTTTTTTCATTTAGTTCTTCAGTAACAGCATTGCTGCAGCCATGGAGATGTATAAAGATGAGCATTTGTCACTGCAAAACTGTGGGCATTGTATACAGTTTATTAAAATTGTGGATGCAGCCATTGATGCAATGAATTCAAGAGATATACCTGCAGCATTGAAGTTAAACTCTCCTGGACATAAGGTGATCAAATAGAATATCTGTTTTGTGCAAAATGACTAAAATTAATTTTAATTATAAATGTAATTTTGCATTTCTTCTATGTCTTACATTTATAACTGACAGTATATGTTTAACATTTTAGGCAATTGAAGATCTTCTAAATTATGTAATAAAGTGGGAGGAGTACACTAAAGAGAGAGAGATTACAAATTCTTATCGCATTCAACATCAACAGGTCTAAAAATAACCTTAAAAGGCACACTGGAGATTATGTCGTATCTAACTAAAGAATGTGGTTTTTCCTATTTAATGACATCTAGGCTGAACCAAGATGCTTTAGAGGTTGGTTTTTTTATGTTAAAGTTTTTAATTTTGGCTTATATGTTATATTTGTGATTCCTTATCAGTATTTTAAAATTATTTTAACATGTTAAAATTTTTTAGTATGAAACCAAATTATAGAACTTAAAAAATAGGAAACAATGATTTAAAAAAATTCAATGCAATTCTTGTATAATTTATTGGTTCTCATGTTACAAAGTTTTTATTTTTTCAGAGATTCTTTAGTATGATGCGTCATGCTTGTGGAAGTAACGACCATCCCGACTCCTCTACATTTCTCCAGTTATACAGCCTTTTAAGTACATACTCTTTAGTGAAGCCCCCTAAAGGATCCAATGTTGCAGGGGAAGAATACATAACAGCCCTACTGAATTTAAGAGATTCTGGTGAATCTTCAGATAAGAAGATAGAATGGGCTGAATCGCTGGTTAAAATTATTGACAAGGGACTTACAGATGAAGTCATACCTGCCGTGGTCAATAAGATTGATGATCATGATTAATGATTTCATCATCAGATTTTGTAATAAATTATGTTGCTGGTTATGTTGTTAGGAGGATCAGCAGATTTTCTAAATGTGACCAATGCATACAACAATTAATCTCTACAAACATTAATACTGATCAAAATAAATTAATTTTTTTAAAAAGTAAAGGTTCCTTAATATACCCTTCAGATTTGTTTTTAAAAGTCATTAATATTCTCGAAATGGCAATAATCAAAACTCTAAATTTTAATAAATTAAATGATAAACTAATTTTTCAAGTGATAAAAGAGATTTATACTGGTCCTCCTATGCCAGTAATTGGTTGCACTGAGCAGCATAACTTTGATTTAGTTCAAAAGGTTATCAATTTTTTTCTCATTACGCGCATGCATTTTATATGCAAACAAGAGAATAAAAATGCTCAACTATGCGCTGATGTTAAAAGATTGAGAAAACAATCTAAATTATAATTCTGTATTATTAAATTTAAGCTTTCATTTATATTACTTTTGAATTGAATTATTCTCTTGTCTGAAGTTAATCCCTTGTCAATATCAATGAAGAATGTTATCAATATCTGCAAAACCTGTCATATATAATTTTTTGATCAAATTTATCTATAGTAAATTGTATATCACACATTTAATTTTTATTTTATAATAATGTATTAATAGTGTATGTTGTTAATTTCAGTTCTTTATAATTATGAAATACTTTTCTTCTATTCAATATATTTTGTGGTTATGGCAAATTGAGCTACACGTCTGAACTAAAGCCATCATTTTTTTTAAATTGTGCACAGAAATAAAATATTTCCAGTTAACTTTTCTTAATATTGAATTTTATCACTATTAAGTTAGTTGATAAGTAAATAAGTTTACATTGTGTGATAAATAATGTTGTTACTATAAATGCTTATGCAAAATCTGTTGAGTATAATTTTTAAAAAAATTAATATTTTCCTATCTTTTTACTGTGACTACAATGAAACCCATACTTTGTGAAAATGCGAAAATATAGCTGATATGTACTTATGAATGTTATTTGGGGATTTTTTCTTTTTAATTTGCTGAAAATATTTGTAATCGATAATTTACCAACTTGAAGGTAATTCCTGACAATGCTGGAACCATAATATTGAATTTAATCACTATTTAAGTTAGTTGATAAGTAAATAATTTTTCATTGTATGATAAACAATGTTACTATAAATGCTTATGCAAAATCTGCTTATGCAATTAAGTGCGTACTTTGTGAAAATTCAAAAATATAGCTGATTTGTCCTAGTCAAAGTTATTTGTTTTTTTCTTTTTAATTTGCTGAAAAATTTTGTATTCTGTAATTTACCAACTTGACGATTATACCTCCAGTTTTTAAAAATGTAATCTGAGATGCTTTGACTGATTTTTTTTTTTTCCCAAAGGAAGATATTTTAAAGTATTGTCTGATTAAATACTGAATTGACTTCCTATTTTATTAGTCCTGATAAGAATTTATTTGGGATTGATAGAAAATGTTGCTTTTTTTTTTTTTTTAAAGGCCTGTTATATATGATGTATTATTCATACTTATCTGCAAATAAAAATATTCTTATATTACTATGTGTGTGTGTGTTTTGGTTAATCAGTATTATTTCTCACAATTTTTTTCCATAAGAGATTATGAACAATGATAAAAAACTTTCTTCACAATTCTTTTCTGTAATTTCATTTCCTTAATTATTAAATTATTACAAAATTCTGAACTAATTTATTCTGAAACCAATACACAATTATTCTGAAAAAGTTTATTGAATTGTAGCAAAAAAAAAACACTTGAAATAAAGATTTTGAATGAAAATAAAAAATTGTTAAATTGAATAAATAAATTCATATTAAATACGCACTAAAATAAAACAACTTGTTTTCGCTAGGAAAAATACGAAAAATCCATATTAAAGCGTATGGTTGTCCGTGTCTAAGCCGCCCTTCAGAGCACGCGAGCGCTCTCTAGTGGCGGCGACAAAAAGGGAGACACATTTTTAACACTGAGCTGCGCCTCCTTCTGTAGCTTCATGAGTCCACCTCCCGCTAGAAGAGACCTGACACCTTGTTTTAGGGCTGCTGCTTCGGGAAGGTCGATTCTCAAAATGAGGGGTCGGGGGTATTCAACAATCTTCACCATCACACATTCTTTCCCGTTGACTTTCGCTTCTTGTAACGTTCCACCCCTCAACAAAAAAGAACTCTCCCCGAGTGACCAGATTCTCGGGGATCTTCTCATCGGAGGAAAGCAATAACTATATGATGATGCTATTAAGAATAAGAAGGTAAACATCGATGCAAAATGGCGAAATTAATATCAGCGAGGCACTTCCCACCACCACCTAGATTTGCACACTGAATTTGCAGAATTGAATTCATATGGCGTCGTTTGAACGAGAAGACACAAATGTTTTCGGCAATGTAAACGAAATCGGCAGCTTTATGCTTCTCGTGTAGTCTTGAATTAATGTGGTAAAATCCATTCTATATTTTTCATATTTACGAATATCTGTAATTCTCTCTGTTTTCTGTATTTATTTTGGATTTAATAAAAGATACTTTTCTTTATTAAATCCAACATTTTTTCTTTCTCTGGTTAGATTATGAGCCACCATTTAAGAGGTTCGCGGGTAATTAGTGCTTTCTTTAGTCAGGACCGAATGTGTATCACAGTCCCAATAAGGTATCAAAAAACATTCGTCGAAAAAAAAAAAAGAGAACGTCACCGAACTGAATATATCTACAAAGCTATGATGTGAAGCCCCTTCTCTCGAAACAAATAGTATATCTTAAGTTTAACTGTATCAGACAAAACTTACCTAAAAATATAGGAAAAAGGCTTGCGGTATATAACTATCTTTAGTACAACTTACCTTTATGGTTTCTATCGGCTTTATGTGTTGCTGTATGAAACATTAACTTCAATTAACTTCTACGCCCAAATCAAAATTCTGTAGCGTTTCGTTCAACGATATTTATGAATGACGACTATAGATTACAGCCACAAACTTATTTTCTTTATAGCTTTAAACAGGTCACAAATAGTAATGCAAACAGTCACTTAGAGCTAAAGAGAAGCTCTGCAAAATTCTGATTTGACACAATACACACACAGCCACAGTAACGGGCCGACAGTTCACCCACAGCAGCTGAGATTCCACAGAAAAATGAACGGATGAATTTTTTTGGAGCCGAGTTGGCGACATTCTCGATTGTTCTAGGAACGGACAATCTGAAGAATTCGATAACCACGCCACCTCAGGAAAATCTGATCAGTTCTCCGCATACCCGAAAAGTCCCCAAATTTGACGTTTTAATTCTGGAAAATTTCCCCAAAGGGTCATATATTGAAATTTATCGCCATACGATAGTAAATAAACGGCATTTAACACAAAATGTACATAAGGAAGGAGAAATGAAGAATATTCACAAATATTTAGAAATATTTGAGACTATTTACAACAATATGTAATTGAGTATTGTTTGGTATTGAACGTAACATTGATACAACAATTCCCATCAGCTACTAAAAAGAAAAAAAAAAGTTATGTCCTCTTACATATTCGGAAAAATTTCTTCTAAATGACTGGCTTTGGTTTTGTATAATTGCTGTATTCGGGTTGTGGTACAAAATGTGTAAAAAGTTGCATATTGTTTTACGAATAAAAACAATTTAAAAGCCGAAAATAAGAGTGTAACTTTCGAAACCACTTGTTTAAGACCTCACGAAAATTTCCGGTTTTTGCTCTGAAGGTTTAGAATTTTTTAGACCGTCGCTGATATTCAAATTATGAACAAAACTTACGGTTGAGGAACTGTCTTCATCTTCACTTATTTTATTTCATGAATAAAATTTTCAATTTATAAAACAATAATTTACCCCGATTTAATTATAAAACCGAATAAGGCTGAAGAAAAATTACTAAAACATTTACAGTCGTTTCCCTTCAGGTTACCCGGAACAGGTTACCCAGAAATAAAATGTCAACAAGACATTTGACACAAAATAACTTCGTTGGCATATCTATATTTTTAAGTTGCTAAGTCGACTTTTTGGGCAGTCCGTGAGAGAAAAACCACTGCATCAATTTACTTCATTTTGGTCTTAAAAGAAAGATTGCAATCTGTAGATTTGTCAAATTTGGTTTTTGTAACCGCAATTTCTATTAATTAGCGATAATTTACAATTAAATATTGATTTCTGAGCATGCTCAGTGGTAAGTTTAAATCTGGATTTAGAAACTGATGTTTCTGAGCATGCTCAGTGACATGTTTTAATGATAAACACGTTTATTCCGAGGATCTCTCTAGATCTCACTCTGCCATTTTAATTTTTATGATAATTATGTTTGTGAAATATGAGATTTAACCTGACGTAAATTGTTTATTTCGCGCTGTTTAATTAGCGATAATTTACCATTAAAAAAAATTGCTTTCCGCGCATGCTCAGTGACATTTTTAAATCTGGCTTTAGATACTCACTAAGCACAAGGCCGCTTAAACACATTAATTTGTTTCTGCGCATTATTACGATTTTCAACATCTGGCAATGACGAGTATAATTTGTGTATTAGTACATTTATTTACTATCTAGCCGTCCTATTTTGACGGGTATCAACTAGTTTGTGATTAAATTTACCTAAAGTTAGTTCACAAACTTACCTAAGTTAGTGAAATACCCAATGTAGGCCCTGGCGACATCCCTCTGCGTCGTGGGGCTGGTCGAATTCAAGATGACCGTGGGCTGGGGATAGTTCATCGGGCAGGGTATGTTGATGCCTCCCGATTTCAGCCTCATGTTGTGGACACTCAGAATGGCCCGGTTGTTCTTGATGGGCGCTCTCGCCTCGGCCGTCACCTTGACAACGGCGTCGATGGGGATGGTGATGTTGAACGGGATCCAGATGCGCTGGTGGATCCTGATGGGGTAGGCTTCCTCTTGCACAAGTTTCACGGTTGCGTTCACCTGGAGAATGGTTGCTTTTTAAGAAATCGTCATACAGTCGTCACTCGATATAATGACATCCCCGCGTCCCTTACAAATATATCGTTGTAACGAGTGGTCGAAGACACTCATCATTTACTTTAAAATTAAGATGTTTAAGAGCATTTTCTAGTTTTACCAGAAAACTTAATTTATCACCTAGAAAAGTAATAAGAAATAGTTATTTGTTCTTTTGAATTTGCGATGTTTTTGAAACACAATTTTCCATCTCAGTTAAAGATCGAGTCCCTGAATTAATTGAGGACTGGAATTAATTATTCTGCATGGTCGTTATATGAGATGTGAAAAAAAATCATTAAGAGGCATTCTATTGGGGACAATTTGCATCAGTCGTTGTATTGGAGCACTCACTATAACGTGCGGCCGATATGTTGAGTGCCAATTGTATGTATGTATATATATATATATATATATATATATATATATATATATATATATATATATATATATATATACAGGGTGTCCTATAAATACCCCCCAAACTCTGCACAGTCAGATTCTTCGTTGGGAGTACATAAAAAATGCCTAGAGAACTGCACCTGTACGACCCATAGTTTTCGACAAAAATACGAAAAACAAAGTATGACGTCACATCCGGTGCAAGGAAAAAAACACTTTATTGGACACATCAACAGCAGTATTTGCATATCTTTTCAGACGATAATGTTCAAAATGTTCGCAGCGCATATCGCGTCTTTCATGCGCGCGCGGTGGAATGACGTTAAGCCGTCGTTTAACTCGTATTTAAAAGGCTGCATCTTTCAGCTACCGGTATTCTTCGCATGGTGATCATGTATTCCGTTCGTGAATATTGCGACATGTATTTGATCTACGGCTAATGTAATGGAAATGCTTTACGAACTACTCAGGAGTATGCCCGTCGATACCGGTCACGCCGTCCTCCCGATGCTAAAGTCATCCGCAGGCTGGACGACAGACTGCGAAATACAGGAAGCGTATCACGGCGCCCTCAAGCCTGCCTCGATATGCACTGCGGACACTTTGAACATCTGCCTTTATAAATATTTGCAAATACTGCTGCTGATGTGTCAAATAAAGTGTTTTTTTTCTTGCTCCGGATGTGACGTCATACTTTGTTTTTCGTATTTTTCTCGAAAACTATGGGTCGTACAGGTACAGTTCTTTAGGCATTTTTATGTACTCCCAACGAGGAATCTGGCTGTGCACAGTTTGGGCGGTATTTATGGGACACCCTGTATATATACAGTGGAATCTCGATCGATCGTTTTCGGATCCATCGTTTTTCCGTATGTGTCGTTCATTTTATCCAGTCCCAACGATCCTATTGCTTTGTTATGTTTCCGGATCTATCGTTTTTCCGCATTTATCGTTCATTTCAACCGGTCCCTTGAAAAACGATAGATCGAGATTCCACTGTATATATATATATATATATATATATACACATGTGTGTGTGTGTGTGTGGGTGGGTGGGTTGGTGTGTAGTAAACAATTCGTTTGGCTGCGTATGAAAGTGTTCATCCTAGATCTATTTTGTTTCTGATCTATGTACAATTGTAGCTTTTTACATTTCCCCTCTAGCTCTAGTTATCCAACTACAGGCTGAATCGTAACCAACGAGAGGAAGGTAAAATTGATGATAGCAGAAGGCATCGAAGCACACAGTTAGAGAAAAATTAAGATGATGCTGATCCCCCCGAAACTTAAGGAGGCAAAGTGAGAAATAAGTCCCTCTAATTTGATACGGCATTCAGCTAACCAAAGACAAAATTTAATGAGAAATTTGCTACATTCGCCTCAAATGATAGAAAATTTCGAAATAAATTATAGAGTAAGAGATTTAGAGTTCGGAGCCCGTGCATAGGTTCGTTTGACATTTTAAAAAATAAAGCATAAATACATTAATGAAATGAAAAATTAATAATGGTTGAATTGCCCAGACCTCTGAGGAGAATTTTTCTAGAGATATTTTACGAATTATATACGAATTCCATTGCATGTTTTATTCTGTTTTTTAGTATCTGTAAAATATACATTGAAAGAAAAGAATGAGATGTGTTTGAAAGTTATCTTTAAAAATAGTTTTTAGCAGTGATGTTATTTCGCTGTCCTATAAAGATTAAGAAAGAAAAATTTAAAATATTACTGGCTATGGGGTCCTAAACAGCTGTCTTTAGACACTACAGGTATTACTCGACTTACGACCGTTCGACTGATGACCACTCGTACTTACGACAGAAATTTATATTTTATTTTTAGGCCTGTGGAGGCCTTGTGGTACAGAGCGCTGGCTTTCGGTGCTGAGGGTGCTCGGATCGAATCCCGGCGTCGCGCCGCTAAAATGCCTCTGTTTGTGTCGTCCCTTCATAGGGGGTAATGCTGGTCCGCCTATATGGTGCCTCCATAATAAAATGGCCAGCAAAACTGCGGTGTATTATTGGCGAATGTCTTCACGCATGTGCCCTCCGCATTGGTAAAAAAATATATATATATATATATATGTATTTTATTTTTACTTATTTTAATTTTTTCCTAGAAAATATTGTTTTTCGAATGTACAGTACATACCTATAAGTATTAAATAATTATTAAAAAATATGACGCAATATTCTAGACAGAAACCGGCGGGCAAGGGAAAGTACAATAAAAAAAAATGTTTTCATAGAAAGGGCTTCATCTTTTCACTATATTAATAAAGGACTACAACAATTGGAAGCAATGGATCCAAATGAAGAAATATTCACAAGTGTCAGGAAAATCTGGCTTGATCCCAGACAATATTCAAGGAAAAGAAGACGCAAACTGTTCAAACTCCCTTGGATAACGTTGTTAAAAAACTTCAACGTATCTTCTGTCGCAAATTCTGAACCAATGGATTGTACTAACATAATAAGTAGTGATGGCGAAGAATAATTTAAGTCTTCTAAATAAAGTTCAACGTATTTTAAATTACGTATGTATATATGAAAGTAAAAATAATTACAAGATAAAAAAAAACTTTTTATATACCATGTTTTTAAATTTTCTGTTGAATCATATAAACTTGACAATTCTATGTATTAATAAATACTTTTTTAAAATTTTTTTGATGAATTATCCCATCAACTTGAAAGTTGATGGGATATTAATTAGAAAGTGGGAATTAATTAGATATTATTAATGGGAAAGTTAATTAGAAGTTAACTTGCGCTTAACTTTTCGTTCCTGTCCCGGCCGATAGATGGCTGCACCAGTCTACAAAACAAAATTAACTGAAAATGAATTCAATGCTGCTTAAAGATGGCTAAAAGTATTAAAAGAATGCATTGTCATCGTGTTCTGAGCTTTTTAAAAAGTTTTAAATGTCTAGCTATTCGGGAAGTTAGTTAAAAATCGATCGCAAGATTTGTACTGGACAAACACACACACAAACAAGAAAGCAAGTTAATATAAACATGGTAAAAAATGTATGTACATATACAACCAAAAATGTTTGAAACTTAACTTACGACCTATGTCTCGGTCCCCATCACGGTCGTAAGTCGAGAAATATCTGTATTTTAAATAGTAGCTTGTAGAAACTGTTTTTGAACCGTCGCATCCAGAAAAATAGCAATAAAACAAACTAAATAGTGACTTAACAGGGGAGTTAAATATATGGGCGGTTAACATAATGGGCGTTTCAGTATAATTTTTTTTTCATTTAATAAGGGATAATAACTGAATCATTTCACAATATTAATTTCTTTTTAGTCAATAGCATGAGCATGAGACCAAAATCGTTAGTCAATCTACTATCCACTTAGTTTCCTCTATAAATATCAGTAGAGGAACATTCAGCAGTGATGAAGTATTAAGAAACTGACACAAGAAGTATTAAGATACTGCACAAATACACCCTTACCTTTGTTTCGATTTCGTCTGGTTTCTGAGCTATGGAGAATTTGAGCGTGTCGATTTTCTTCCGATGAGTTCCCACGGTTGCGTAGCCTTCGATATTGAAGGTATCTCGCATCTTCATTGATCCGTCGTCCGCGGGTCTCATAGCCACACGGATGGTCACCTGGAAGTTATTACAGAAACTTGATTTTCGAGCAGCGCCTATGGTGTTTAACCTTTTCCTTGCGGGGTGGGATAACATGTATCCCAAGAATAAATATAATACTTACAAACAAACAAACAAACAGACATACATACAGACTGACTGACTGACTGACTAACTAACTAACTATAACACACACACACACACACACACACACACACACACATATATATATATATATATATATATATATATATATATATATATATATATATATATATATATATCCCTTAATGGCCACCGTTCTTAGAAACGGTGTATAAAATTGTTTTAAAGAGGGAATCGGAGAAATAGGCCCCGTAAGCTAAGTGTTAAGTAAAGTCTAGCAAAATTTTACTTCTTCATGCCTCTTCAGATTGAGATTCTTCAACAGTGTTATCCCCCTAATTTAAAAGAACTAAGACAAAAGTGGAAAACCAATTAGCCATTTTCGTTATCTCGAATTATTTTCTAATGATTGAACAGCCATGCTTAGACGTTGATCGACCTTCAAGAAATTTAACCCTTCAGCGGGCGCGCCAATTTTCGGAACACAAGCAGGCGCGCGCGGCACAAAGTGCAACAACTCTTTCAACCTTGATTATTCCTTTTGTAATAAATTTTTTTTTTCAAATTGAAAACAATAATTCTTCATTTTATGACAACATATAAAATGTTTATAATATTGAGATATATTTATAAATAAAGTCCAAAGAATTCAGATATAATCGCCTTGTTTCAAAACTGTCCGGTTTGTTGGATCTAAGGACAACTTGCGAATGGACTCCTATTATGTCCTAAAACCTAAAAAACAATGAGATTGTCCATCTTCGTGATATGCGGGATTTCTTGTAATGGCTGCACATTGGATCGACTACATCAACTTCTGCTTTTGCCGTATTGTAGTCTAGTATAATCGCTGGTTTACCAGGGTTAAATCACGACTAACAATTAGGCCGTCTGCACACGGAGCAACTCAAAAGAAACTGATAACTGACTCGAATCACAAACCAGTCCGTGTTGAGTCGTAACCTATGTAATTGAATGGAGCCACGCACACGGCGCAACTGGTTACAAACTCGTCCGACGAGTTTGTAACCAGTTGCGCCGTGTGCGTGGCTCCATTCAATTACATAGGTTACGACTCAACACGGACTGGTTTGTGATTCGAGTCAGTTATCAGTTTCTTTTGAGTTGCCCCGTGTGCAGACGGCCTTAATAGAAAGGAATAAAAGTGTCGGAAAATCAGACCTGCATAAGAAATGGTGTAGCTATAAACAGAAACTGCGTAGAACATTCAAATCTTACATGTAAAAACAAACCATTCAAAATTACGAAAATGTTGCACTTTGTACAGGGACGCTCCCTATGAAGGGTTACGAAATGGACGACTTTCAAAAACTCCTCGTACTTTTTTCGTCTTTTTAACTTGACCCGGGTTTTATATTTTTTTATGTGTTTGTAACGAAATTTATATTTTGAACAAAATTAATTTCCTGCTGCTATCGAGGTTCATGGCTAGAAATTAGAACCGTAATTCCAGTAACTACCTAACATTTTTCGCGCCCCTCGATGTGAGTAAACTACTAAAGTGTGGTCGAACAAATGAAATAGCACCTGATTCCAAAATCCTCGTGCACAGAGCTTACACCACCTATATACGTAACGTCAACTAGGACATCGCTTACACCATACTCTATTTTCTAACAGCTATATCGTGTGTGAGCACCAGCCCGGCTCTTTAAACGTTGCATCATCTCTAGATCCATTTGATTGAAACAGTCAACTGCATCTTTCTTACATACAAGACTGATAGACAGAATATAAAGCTAACATCAACAATGCTGTCTGACTAACAAATTAAAAATTAAAAAAACATAGACTTTAATGAATGCGAAAATAAGTGCGTCTAAGGTTGGTTGGGTTTGGAGTCCTACGGTCAACTTTGTGCTACACGAGGGCTAATTAGACCGGGACCTACAGTTTAAAGCCGATTCCGAACGGCTAGAAACATTCATGCCAACAGTGGGACTCGAACCCACCGGATCTGAACCGAATGCCAGGGCCCTAGCCATTAGGCCATTACCTGGCAAGTGCGTCACGGGAAAGTGGTGAGTTGAAATGTCATAATTTTTGTTGATTAATAAAAAAGTTCCTTTTAGAAACAATTCAAACATTTTGAAGAATATAAAATATAGATAGAAAGATATTCTCTTTAAAAATTTAAAGGTATTTACAAATAAATCGATTTTATGAGATAATTGGAAATAATTGTTTTGTTAGAAGAGAAAATATATATTTTTTTTATATGTTTCATGAAACATTAAACTAAATAGATTAATGAAGTGTGGTACTGTTCAATTCCACCCTTAAAAAATTAACAATCCCTTACAATTTTATGATAATATCGAGAAATCACCTTCACAACCTACTCTTGCTTAGTTTTATTGGAGCTGTATTTTTCTTCTACCTGAATTTTAGAGCGATGAGTGTTGTGAAAAAGTGATATCATTGAAATTTCTACTTCTCTTGACGTGCGAGACCCATGTTGATTCTCGCAGGTATTGCCTATGCATTAGCTTAGGATAATTGATATCTGATAATTCTATGGGCCTTTTCTCTAGTATGTTTATGCACGAAACAATATATTTCTATAAGGTGGAATTATTTACCTTGTTTTCTTCCTCTTTGTTATCGACGAAAGTGTTGCAAACGAGACCAAGGTTGTAGACGGCTGTGTCCTTACGTCCTCCAACGTCTGAACTACTGTAAAATGCCAAAAAATAATATTACAGTAAGAAAAAATGGAAATAAAGACTAGGCAAAAATATTTCAGGTAGTCTTTTCTAACGAAACTACCGCGGGTTATTAACGTAGGATAATTTATCGTTGCTTACCTCTTTTCTTTTTTTTACAATAATATTCCTACATACGAAGAGAAGGATGAGTGATAACCTTATGCAGAATGGATCGATGATAAGAAAAAGTTACATATGTCTACTCTGCCATTCTTGATTTATAACTCGCGACGACGGTTTTAGCGTCATAAATTTTGCTTTCCGGAGGACCGTTATAGAGGAACGTAATCCTATGTTAAAAATCTATCACAATGTATCGCTTATGTTAGTATAAACTGGGAAAGAAGTAAGACTGGAAAAGAGTAGTATGGTACTGTCCACGGTTAGCTTAATTTTTCCTGAATTTTCCAGATTTTTTCGGGCTATCTCTGGCTTAAGAGATCCTGTTGTAAATACTTCTATGAAATAAAATCTCTTGAATACCGTTAAAGCTGTCTTCCAAAAATAACTAAAGCATCTAAAGTTATCTAAAGTTATTTTTCAATAAGGAGAGCGTTCATGAAAAATAATTTTAAATTCTCCTTGAAGGATGCATAATTACATTGTTGCATGAGAACAGAATGATTATTTTCAAATCAAAACGCAAATTTTGAACATAAATTTTAGCTTTTATAATAAATGTCAAAAACCAAGTCCCTTACATTTAAAAAGGTTTTAGTATAAAGGATGCAAATATTTATCCTACTTATTACAGAATTAACACTAAGTAAAGAGAGTTATATTCTTTTAGAAGAACCATTTTTAATGTAAGGTAGTCTGGGCTGAAATGACTAATTTCATCCCAGAGACTCGAAGCATGTAAGTGAAAACTATCTCGGGGGGGGGGGGGTGTAATGTTTTGTATTATTCAATAAAAAGAAAACTCTTTTATGTGGCATTATATTGAAAAACACCTGCATTTTCTTTTCAACTAAAGAAGGAATTTGAGGAATCCAAAGATGCAAATTTTTCCACTTCTAGTGGTCAGTCAAATATTGCGTCAGTCAAATATTGCGTAGTCAAATATTGCAAAAGATTCATATACCCAAAAATTAACCAGAAACACTTCAACGCTAAAAATTAACATGTAAAAGTAACTGTAAAAATTTTCTCTTTTTATAATTATTTTTAGGAAAGCAATATCAGCTGCCTGATAACAGACTTAGTTTATCAAATATCCAAGATACCTACAATTTACAACATAGTGAACTTTTTTAAGACGTTTATTAGAATTCACATCTGCTCTCTCCATCGCAGACATAACTTGACAAAACCCTGATTTGTAATTTACCTTCATTGATAGTTTCCTTCTTTACATATGTCAGGTAAACGAATTTTCTGTTCAAATTTTTGTATTCTTGACGTAAAAAGTCTCAATGTAATATTGGATTATACCTTTATTCGTACATGGGATCTTTTCATACAGCTTTAAAGAAAATTCTCTCCTTCAATTTCAGAGTAAAAATCAAGAAAAACGTACAAACTTGACGTTTCACGCAAAAACAAACATTTAATATTTTTAAAAGGCAAAAAAATACTTTCTTCTTTGAAAATGGGGATCGAAAAACATATTGCACAAGGATTAGCATTATAACTCAAGTACTTGTTCGGTGTATGTAAGATATTCATCGAATAGAAGAAAAGGAGTCCCAAATTTTGAAATAGTTTGGTTGACCTCTCATTGATCATGTTAAATGAATCACATTTTCTGTTATGTTTGACCAAAACTTGAAAATAGTACTACATCTAGTTATTTTATACATGACTAGCTGAAAACCCGCACTTCGCTACGGAGTACATTCAAATTAAATACAACGGTCAATGTATGCAACTAATGCCAAAAATATGTGTATATATATATATATATGTGTGTGTATGTGTGTGTATAATAAATACGACGATCAATGTATACAATTGATGTAAAAAAACTAAAAAATATATTTATAAAAAAATCGTAAGAGATATTTTTATAGATAAAATAATGTGGAAGAAAATATTCAAATTAAATCTAATAGGACATACTAAATATAGTACAGTTAATATAGTACAGTTTGAGGAACATATCTTTTACTGTATTTTAATATTTTTTGGATAATGCCCAATCGTCTGCCGCATTAGGAAGAAAAAAAATATTTTTTTGTCTATTTAGTTGTTATGCACGTGACGATAAATTTATTTAAAGTACCAGAAAAAGAAATCACGTGATCAGCATTTAATGAATTAAATTATAAAATTGAATCTTTAAAAATTCACCAAAAATTCGAAAATGGAGGTAAAGATTCGAAAAAGATTTCATTTTAAAGGCAGTTTTAGGATCTTTCTTGTGATATAAATTTTATAACCCTCAGATTATTATTTTAAATGCAAACTTGAAAAAGTTACTAAAACAGCTTAAAATTTAATTTTAAAAGAACTAAGAAGATTTTCTGAAAAATCTTTCTTAGTGCACCCCTACACTATAAGAAGAGTCGCCATGCAAAATTTCAGCCCTTTAGGTCCAGCGGTTTGGTCTGTGCGATGTATGTCAGTGAGTCAGTGAGTCAGTCAGGGACGGAACTATTTTATATAAATATATAGATTATTAGTAGGTCGGTTTTGTAGAACTATGGTCATTTATTGCCCTTTCGAGGGTAAAAGTGACCGGGATTTACTGTTTAAAGAAAGAATCCGCATGAATACTAACACCCTGCAAAAATTGTGGGATTCAAACACTAAACTAATATTATGCACGGAGATTTCATGATGAGAATAATGGCCCTAATCAAGCCAAATTTGTAAACAACCATAAAAGCAAAGGGAAATAAGACATGCAATGTTTTATGGTTATTTAACACAACGAGGAACGCTATTTAACAACACACATGTTAACACATATCTATATATGAGGCGGTGAAAGGCAAAGTGGTGTAAGTCCCTTTTTCAACTTCTTTCATTTGAGGGCAAAAATGTAATCTCCAAGTTCAATTTATAGTAGAATTGCAAATAATTTTTATTTGCATTATTATAATAATTATTATGAATTATAATTTGTTCCATTTATGGTGGAATTTTTGTAGTTATTGCATTAAAACTCTTTGGACTTACACGACTTGACTTACTGACTTACACCACTTTGCTTTTCACCGCCTAATATATAAAACAGTTCCGTAACTGACTGACTAACTGACTGACATACAACGCACAGACCAAACCGCTGGACCTAAAGAGCTGAAATTTTGTATGGCGATTCTTCTTATGGTGTAGGGGTGCACTAAGAGAGATTTTTGGAAAATTCTTCTTTGATTTTTAAAAATGAAATTTTTAAGCTTTTTTAGTAACTTTTTTTAAGTTTGCATTTAAAACAATAGTTTGAGGGTTATGAAATTTATATCACTAGAAAGATCCTAAAAATTCCTTTAAAATGAAATCTTTTTTGAATCTTCACCTTCATTTTCTGATTTTTGGTGAATTTTTAAAGATTCAATTTTAGAATTTAATTTATAAAATGCTGATCACGTGATTACTTTTTCTGGTACTTTAAATAAATTTATCGTCCCGTGCATAACAACTAAATAGACAAAAAAAAATTTTTTTTTCTTGATAATGCGGCATACGATTGGACATTATCCAAAAAAATATTAAAATACAGTAAGAGATATTATGTTACTCAAACTGTACTATATTAACTGAACTGTATTCTTTTGTATGTCATATTAGATTTAATTTGAATATTTTCTTCTACATTATTTTGTCTATAAAAATATCCTTCACATTTTTTGTATAAAAATATAATTTTTTTTACATCAATTGTATACATTGATCGTCGCATTTATTATAAATATATATATTTATTTTTTTGGCATTAATTGCATACATTTTCCGTTGTATTTAATTTGAATGTACTCCGTAGCGAAGTGCGGGTTTTCAGCGAGTACCGTTATAAAATAGTAGCAAGCAGAGTGAGCAGAAAATGGTTGGCCATTGCTTACGATGACGTAAAATTGCTCTCGACTTGTACCGGAGAGAAGCAAGGGTAGTTCCTTCCCCTGAACCAAACTCCTCCGAGGCACATGTCGTAAGGGAATTTCTTCTCGGCGTCCAAGTTCCTCAATTCCACGATCACCGGGGCGAGCGATCCTGGTTCCAGAGACACCTCCAAGTCGACAACCACTGGGCTTCCCATGGTGATGGCTTTGTTGGGATAGGCAGGTTTGAAGGCCAGGGCTTTGGGCTCTTTAGCACTCTAAATTGAGAGACGAAAAATCATTTGCAGAGGCGATCTTGCACGGGATTTTGTTTGTTTTTGCTTACAAGAAAACAGGCTAAGAATTTGCTCCCAGGGAAACACAACTTCTCTTATTCCACAATTTAATTAAAGGGGTGGCATTACATTTATCTACTGCATGGACATGTATTTGCATGTGTCGCCCAGCGGCTAAGTGGTTAAGGCATCATCCTGCCACGCCGGGCGAGCGGGTTCGATTCCCGCGTAAGACTTGATTGTATTCTAGGGAACCGGTCAGTCTTCCGACTGCAAAGGGGATCTAGAAAGGGGAGCTGCAACCCATCGTCCATCGCCGGTGTCATCGTTTGTTAATAAAATTCTTGTGTGATTCGTGTGTTTCTATTTCCTTGTATTCGTATGTACACCGGACTGGGGTGTAATATCGTCAGCCCCCAGGCACATTAGCCAAAAATAAATACATGTAATTGATATAGTTCTTATTAATCCTTTAACTCTTAATACCTTTCATAACTTGATCTTCTAGCATTAATTTTCCCCACTTATCTAAATTTTCCTACTTTACATGTAAGCGTCGTTAACAGTCTGGTGGTGATAAAACTCATTCCCTTCCTTTCCTGTAGGTGGGGAGATCAGTTGAGACCTGGCTCTAGCAGTCAGTTTGAATAAATATGATAATCGGAAGATTGAAAAAATGTTGAAAAGGCCTCAGCTTACCATTTGAATCTTCAGACTCGAAATTTAGGTATGTATTAGAAATTGTTATGCATCGAGCTAACGCAAAAACCTGGTTTAAAAAGGAATCAAATGAGATTGATAAAGTTATGGAGATTTACGTCTTACCTTATCTGTAATATGACGTATATGACTCAATAATTTCATCCCAGAGTCATTCCGGAGCATACTGACTGAATACACAAAATCAATATTTGATTGGATTATTATCGATTATATCTGATACAATAATAGATCCGATAACATATATCGATAATAGATCCGACTGTATGAGGCTTTTGTACATCAGTACAACTGTTTTTTGGCATTTAACTGAGAATTTAACGTTCCATCTGATAGCGGTCAGTAATGGATTGGTTTCTGTATTTTGCCTTAATATAATTCATCAGTACAAAAAAATACCTGGAACCGAACGGGAAATTACGAATATGTCATGTTTATTTTAACATTATTTACCACTATTAAGCACATGATATGCATAAAAATAATATTTTTAAATTTTCAGTCATAGCTGAAAAAAACTCAACCGATTTCAGTCGCATTTTTATATAATGTGTTCATAACCTCACAAACATGGGGGGGGGGGGGGAAACTAACCCACGTCTGCTGTCACGAGTATGGATTGGTAGAGTAGGTCAGTGACGTGGCGAGCATAACTGTCGCCCGGGGCACGATACCTTTTTGGCGCCCCCCCCGAAAAACATATAGTAATATAATATATAGAATTAGTTAAAAAGGATCATTTGGCGCCCCTCTGCGAGTGGCGCCCGGGGCATGATAGAACCCCTTGCCCACCCCTCGCTAAGCCACTGGAGTAGGTATCTAAAATGCATACAAAAGGTGCGACCAGAAAGTAACCGTACAATTTTTTATAAATAAGAAAAATATTACTCACCTTCAAATAAATTTATCTCCTTCAAAATAATCGCCAAAAGATTCTACACAATTTTTCCAACGTTTCTTCAAGTCATCGAAATATTCTTTATAGGCGTGGGAACTAACCGTTCGCAAAATACGCGTAACATTTGATTTAATATCCGAGACGTTTTCAAATCTCTGTCCATTCATGGCCATCTTAAGCTTCGGAAAAAGGAAATAATCAGCTGGCGATAAATCGAGAGAATATGGGGGGTGATTTATACAGTGGCGCACCCAGGGGCCCCCTCCAAAGAATTAGAAATTGCATTATGAATATTGAATTTGCATTAAAATATTTTTATCCGTTCAACTCGACCCCTTCCAAGATTAAATCCTGGGTGAGCCACTGGATTTATTACTGTAATTGAATGCTTAGCAAGAAATTGTTGTACAGAAATTGCTGTATGGGGCCTAGCATTATCGTGTAAAAGAAACCATTGCCCAGAATCAAACAGTTCCTGCCTAACTCGCCTTATACTGTTTCAAAATCGAAAAAGCACCTCCTTGTAAAAGTACTGATTAATTGTTTGGTTTTTCAGGAACAAATGCGTATTGAATAAGACCTTTGTAATCAAAAATGTAAAATCCATGATAGGACAGAAATTTGAAAACGTCTCGGATATTAAATCAAATGTTACGTGTATTTTGTGAACGGTTAGTTCCCACACCTATAAACAGTGTTTCGATGACTTGTTTCGATGACTTGAAGAAACGTTGGAAAAATTGTACAGACTCCTTTGGCGATTATTTTGAAGGGGATAAATTTATTTGAAGGTGAGTAATATTTTTCTTATTTATTAAAAATTGTCCGGTTACTTTCTGGGCGCACCCTGTATTTCTAGTCAGTATTGACTGCTCTCTATAACTAGGAGCTCATTTCCTTTCGGAACCAATCTGCCCCAAAATTTAGTGTCGGCAGCATGATACTTTTAAGCTTTTCACTTACCACAGACATGTCCGAAGTGTCAGCATTTAGATCCACTTTGATTTTGATAGCTCCTTCTCTTTTACCTCCACCGAATATCACTCTCCATTTCAATTCTGTTTCTGGCTTCTTGCACGACGGTCCGATCCGGACCAGGGCAATAACTTTCAGTCGATCGTGTTCTAAATTCGAGCGGAATCCTGGGGAAGAAGAAGAAACGTCTGTTTCATTACCCTGTTATGAAATTCTGCGGATAATTACCATCTCCACAAATGTTCCCTTGCCGTCGGATGGATGTCTCGCTCTGTACACATGGGTGTAAGAAATATTACTGTTTAAGACTATCTACACGGTATAGAATTCATTTTCATTCACTCTATTGTACTAGCAGCAGTTTAGGTTGAACACTAAAAGCATCTATAACTGACGACTTTTTAATAAAACTTATGTGGTTCGAGACTGAAAGCATTTTAAATTTCTTACAAAATAGATGGAAAGTGCCTCTTTTTCTTTATAGTTTTAAGAACCTAAGGCATCCTACTATTTTATGTAAATCATTATACGAGCCGAAATTAAGACATACGTGTCCTGCACTTTATATATTGATACAAAAGACTTCATCTTCCGGATTCATTTTCCAGTTTCCACAGGAAAATTGCAAGTTCATTATTTTACTGTCAATAATATATATATTTATACCGGATGTCCCAAAAATGACCGACGATTTGAAAAATCAATTAAAGTAAAACGGATGGTGATAGAAATGTACGGTTTGCTACATTCTTCTTAGGTAACCAGGGAATTTATTCTCAACAATTTTCAAAATTAGTTACAAAGTTCGTCAACAGATGGCACTGCGGACTGGGAAAAACTATATAACAATGTTTTCAAAGCAAGAACCATCCGAAAAGTGGCATGGATTGGCCTCCCTATTCGCCAGATTTGATGCCATGTGATTTTTTTCTTTAGTGATACTTGAAAGACCAGTTGTATCGTCACAATCCACAAACTGTAGATGAACTGGAACAGTACATCTCTGCTGCTTGTCAGAACATTCAAACTGAAATGTTTGCACGGGCGTCTGTGAATTTTGACCTCAGACTGCGCCCCGTTGTTGCTGCAAACAGTGGTTATTTTGAAAACATTGTTTTATAGTTTTTCCCAGTCAGCAGCACCATCTGTTGACGAACTTTGTAACTAATTTTGAAAATTGGTGAGAATAAATTCACTGGTTACCTAAGCAGAATTTTGCAAATCGTACATTTCTATCGCCTTCCGTTTCTATTTAATTGATTTTTCAAATCGTCGGTCATTTTTGGGACACCCGGTGTGTATATATATATATATATATATATATATATATATATACATATATATATATATATGTGTATATATGTAATACCCAGCAGCTGTAGGCATTCGTTCAGTAGTCGTGTCGAAAGGAATCTCCATAGATTTTTAGAGCTGTCTTTATTCTGGACACACAAGGAGAGCGTTTTGAAGTATGTTACAGCACATAAAAAAGCACATGTAAATTCTGGACCTGCAGGAGTATTTAGCTGCGTTACATATCGATGGACGGAGAAGGGACGTGACGCGCGGCGATAGAGCACACAAGACAAAAGAGTGCGGAGATGACACAAAGCATGGACGGAATAACATCAACATACGAGGACATTCACAAAAAAAAGCCGCGAAGAACCCTTGCTGTCGCCTATACGAAGGGTTCATGACCTACACCAAGGGACCAAAAACTTCTAGCTGGTTTTCGGTGACCCTCTGACCTCGTGCATCAGAAGGCGTATGATCTTTCGGAAGGCGAGAGAAAAACTCGTGATGTTGAATCATTTTTTGAAAACAATTCTTACTGCTTAGCGCACGTGCGTTAAGGGACAATTTAGCTAGTTAATTCGCTTATCCTTAGGTCATAATTTGAAATAGGAGCTATACTTTATTGAAACGTTAACGGGAAAATTTAGAATATGCGTTAATTAATAAAGGTGGAACGTTATTATTACTTACACTCACGCACACACACATGTATATACACACACACAATGTTCTCCGAAAAATAAACTAGCTGAAAACTCATACAAAAATTACGTGTCTGCTTCGTAAAGAATAAATAAGGCTAAGAGGCTCTTGGACATACGTTTTTCCCATTAAACTTTATTGAGACTATCAGGATGAGTATAATTGACTACAAAAACATAAACCATGGAAAAATAGTATCAGTTATTATTTAAAGGATATTCCAGATATTACAACATGGAATACGAACACCTTGACTTAAGATCTAATATAGATCGTTTGAAAACTAACTAGACATAGGATCTTTTCGAAACGTGGCATAGGAAATCTTTGAAATTTATAGATATAAACTATATTTCTTCAGAAAAGTTTTGAGCCTGTTGTAGGTAAATCACATCGTTAATTCATGAATTAGATAACTATTATTTTCAAAGTGAAACAAATATGAGAATAGATCAATAAGAGAGAGAGCGACTACAGTTTTACAAACGTTATTTTCAGAGAAAAAGTTTGTGGTTGAGTTTAGCAGCCAAATTATCACAACTCATATTGTGGCGTAACGATAGGTAGGTAAGGCAATTCTCTGAGGCGTTGCTAAAATTACTACTATTGAATTGATAACTAAGAAAGACAGAGTCCTAATTAAAATGCAAAAGCCAATTTTTAAACAGAAACTTAACAATGAATTTTATTTACAAAAAAAATTTAACATTAAAGGGTACAACATAGTTAATTTAAGTACAGATTCACAATACAGGCTCTGGGACCCATGGTCTCAAACAAGAGCTCCTAAAAACACGTCTGTTCGGCTGGATGTTACATGCCGATCTCTTTCGAAAATACCAAGTCTCTCCTCCTCGGCCTAAAACTCCGGGGTCCGTCTTTTTAGAAATCGTTTTCTCACAACCGGGAGGGCCGGCAGATTATCGACTGACAGCTCTTCTTAACGCAGAAACTTTATTACATTCCAGTCAAAATCGCATAGAGCTATCGCTAGTAAAGACAGCTTTACGACGGTGATGGGAGACGCTTTCTGCTTTTCCATACAGTTACCCACAGAACTTGTTAGAGAAACCGCTATCCTGGGATTAACTTTCAGGCCAAAAACTCTGGCTGCATTTGATGGAATCGTTTTTTAATCCCCCACGTGTTCAAAAACGGTGGAAATTGGCAAAATTACCCCGATAAACACAAAGCTGTGTGTCGTGCACCCTGTGAGGTCTTGGGAAAAATAACCCCATAGTTCCATTACGCAACAATATCCATTTGTTGCTGTGTGAGAAAGTAGCTAACGGTAGACTTACCCACATTGGAGAGCGCCAAAAACTTCAGACCGGCCACCTTGTTGCCGTCCAGAGGATTCTCATGCGGGTGATAGAATGGTTCAGTATCCTTGTCTACACAAGGTAAATTTCTCCCGAAGCCTTTCACTTTGAGACCGCAAAGACTGATATCTCTAGTCACGCCCTCTACCTCGATGGTAACAGTAGATATAGTCTGGATCTTCGTGTCCACCCAGACTTCAACACTTGCAAGATGTCCAGGTACGACCTTCTCCTCTGCATCGTAGTGGACTGAGGCATCCGGCATTTGAAGCTAAATGCAAGTGATATTTGTTAATAAGATTGAATATAGTAGGTCGATATATACTCCAAACCTTTTTTTTTTAAACTTTAAAACCTTCTATTATTGATAAAAAATACTATGGTATTCATAAATTATGAATACAATAATTTTTATGAAGGCATCCTAGAGTCAGCTAATTAGTCACCAAATATAATTTCTGATAATACTCAATAATAATATAGAGTAGCGGTTCCCAACCGGTGGGTCGCGACCCACTAGTGGGTCGCGGAAGGGTTACAGGTGGGTCGCGACTCGATCCTAAAACTATCAGAAACCATCGAATAAATCATCAGAAAAGATAAGAAAAGTCGAAACTTACTTAAAAACAGCAATGTTACATATTGATAGATTGTGATAACAATTTTCTTAACTGTAATTATATCAAAGCTGTATGAATTTTTTTGCCTGAAAAATTAAAATGGTCTTTGTGTACTTTTATAATTGTAGTTTTTATCTTCATCTAGGAACACTTGTTAGTGAGTATGAAATCACTTGTTGCATATATCTATTGTTAAATAAATAACTGTTTTGCTACAAACTGCTTATATTTTGTCAACCATTTTCAAATCAGAACACAAATTTTTTTATCAATAATCAATCTGTATCTTCAAAAAACCATATATATATATATATATATATATATATATATATATAATATTAAAAACTAGTAATTTCTTAATTCAACACTCTTAACATTTAAAAACTATTAATTCCTCACTTTACTATTCCAAATTACAAACCCTTTTTTAATTCCTTAAAACATTTAATTCCCTTTGGGCATTCGCGTTAAATTCCATTATTACAGCCTTAGGCAAAATCATTCAAGATGGCTGTCTTTTTTAACTAAAGAGACGCTGCGTAGCGTCAGTGCGAGTTTAAATCAGTTCTGCTCATCAACAACAACTTTAAACCAATCAACCATTAAGACACACCCTTTAATCACGTGATGGGGTGAAGTTTATATAACTCGTGACGTCCGGAAGTAGGACGGATTTCTGTATTTTCTCTTGCTACATCCATACCGACGGATCGGTCGGCGAAATAAATAAAGTTTTTGCAGACGTGAAAAGAGAAATGTATTATTGAGTACGACTATGTTTATCCCCGTTGTGATATGCCGGCTCCGGCTACCATTCCCGCCGGAACGGTATGTTACATATATATATATATATATATTTGCAATATTTGATGGTAAATTATATATACATAAGCAAGGGATACGATACAAATAATGTTTTTTACTCCACCATGGACAGATGGACCGTGGAGGTATTCCGATAAGGAAAGGTGGGTCGCCAGCTGAAAAAAGTTGGGAACCACTGCTATAGAGAATTTTGAATAGCTATTGATGGTTAAATTCACATTGAAGTTCGATTCGCATTCTAAATCTCCCAGTTTGCTTATTGCAAAAATATTTCAGTTAAAATTCAGGAAAAAATAATTATACAAAGACATAATAATACTGTCAATTTAATATCGAAGAAAATTTCACGAGTACACGATGTAATATGCTTATAAAAGCAACTAGTTTTTTTTTCAAAAGTTAAAAAAAGGAACTTAAATGTCATTAATTTTTCTGTTTCAAGTAACTTTTGTTATCTTGGCGCAAAATTTAAGTTCCACTGTAACTATTTCCATGTAATTCATTACAAGGCCCTCATTTTACGCTTGAGTAAACAGACTATATTCAAAGAGACAACCTGTTTTATGCTAGATTTTCAACTTAAGGAAAGGAAACGCAAACTTTAAATTTTACATTGTCCTAAAACCTTTTAACCTTTTCAGGGGAAACAACCTCCACCGTTTGCACCGTGCAGATTTCCCCCCCAATTTTTTTTAACCTAAAGAATCTTGAAAAATTTTCCAATTAAAGGTTGCAAAATGTTTTTGCTTCTTTAAACTGATTAACAGATGGCAGTACTAACTATTTTTCTGCTCATTTAACTGGAATACATCGAATGCAAGTGGAAAAAAAACTAGATTTAGGCGTTTGCACTGTGAAAATGGCGCCCCTCAGAGGGTTTTAAGGCTACAAACACCCAACCCCAAAGCTCCATAATAGTTTCAAGAAATTTACCAACTACACAATAAATAAATGTATAGATGTTGGGTCCATTTAAGTACATAAATTGAAAACAAAGGACAATAAATGTCATCACCAACCTCTTCTAGGTCCGGAGGCGCGCTCTTTTTCATTGTATAGTTCGCCATTGCACTCCATATGGTGTTGGTAGATATGAGGAGCCCGGAACTGATGGGGTATTGTTCGTCCTCTTTGACGATGGAATTTTCTGGAAGCTCCACAACGACAGACACTCTGGCAAAATTTTTGCCTTCCACGGGGAGAGCACCGACGTCACCAAGCATTATGCTCGTCATATCGGGCTTCAAGCGATTCTTGGGGTCACTGTAAAAGAAGAATTAGGAAACAAGATGGATTAACCTGGCCGTCCCCACATTCGAGGAAAATTTAGCATGCTGTCATAAACCAGTGATTTCATTTACAGGGAGTGTGGATACTATGTAGGAATTTAGGAATTTCTACAGATACTATATGTAGATCTTAGGTTAGACGTCCCGCATCTTGCTCCTCTATTATTTTCACCCCTAAAACAGTGAAATCTATAGCTTGATGTTCACTCTGATTTTACATAGATGGCATGCAAGGAGGACATATAGTTTTGAAGTAAAGACATTTCTTCGTCAATGAACAGCTCTGTTAATGTCATTCACAAGTGAATTTGTGCACTGTTCGTAGAGACAATGTCCCCCTGCTGTATAAAGAAATATTTTAATTATGTCGAAACTTGTCAAGCGTCTCAGAAGTCCCTGAGGGACTTGGACTACTTGCTAAGGCTGAGTTCATGCGATTTTCATTGGTTAACCGACTTGTTACGTTAATATAATATTGAATAGAGATATCTGAGAACCACTTCGCTATTCTCTTTGTAAGAGAGTGCTGAAAATTATCACACTGGGAACACTCATAGCATGACGCATAAAATATATATATATATATATATATAAAGGAAGTAAATTTTACTTTCTTTCAGAAACCCCTGAAAGAACTTTGCAAATACCTTACCGATATTGATGAAAGAGGATTTTCGAATTCCATCTTAGGAATCTGGGAAAATATTCCAAGGATTCCAATGATTCTAATGTTTTTCAGACAGAAAAGATTTCTTAAGGCTGCTATGTACTAAGGGAAAAAATCGTATTTCCCTTTTCCTCTTGCAGACTCTTGTGGTGGGAAGAGTCCAGTGTACAGTTCGAGAATTCCATCCCCCTTAGGATTGACATTTTGAGGGATTGTAATGGCTCTCTCTCTATAGGGGGGTTAAGCGCCCTAAATTTTTTATTTAAAATATATTTTTGTCAAATATTTACAGGTACATTAATGCTGATAATCGAATAAAATTGGTATTGTCAGATAGCCTGAACTTTTCTGCAAAGCGCTACAGGATTCATGTTATAAATTTCGTCCACCGAAGGAATTTATGAGCGTTTAAAACACACTATACCAGATTTTCCCCCGAATAATTTAAATTTTAAAATATTAATTGCATTTTTTTTTAAAAAAGCGAAAAATGTACTCACATGTAAAATTTCTTTCTCTATGACGGAGTACAATTTTTTTTTTTAAATCCTTTGAATCCAAGTCGGCAATCCGTGGACAAATTTTCTCCATAGGTTAACATTGAGGTGAGCGAATCCAATGGGGTTAGTATACAGCAGCCTTAAACACAAGAATCGCTGTGCTATGCTTCTCTCTTCCATGGTTTGTGTATTTTTATGAAAATTTTCAAGCACGTAAATAAGGTTTTGAAAAAACCCCTCTAGTTAGCCAAGATAGCCTATCAACTGAATAGCTTTAAAAACTTAGTACAGAATTTCTTTGCAGCAATTCATTAATGCCTGTGTGTCTTACGCACACTTTTAAATCACGGGGTAAGGTTCCGATGCAGACTCAGTACATTGACAGCTGTTTTGACAACTCGACTATGGAGGGCCGACTGTACAATTAGAAAATCCCAATAATCTCAGGACGATTTTTGTCCCGTGCATTCATTCCATACTTACGTCTTGGCATATTTGGTGTGGTTAGCGTTCACTTCGTCCTGGTGCATTCTGAGGCAGGGCACGTTCCTCCCGACGTCGCTGAGTTCTGTTCTGCAAATGTGAACTGCGGGCAGAGGCGGGTTGTTTTCGCCGGAGGCTTCCATGAACACTTCCGCGTAGCCATGGCCTTGCGGAACCAGCATGGTAACATTGAGAACGATCGCTCCCCCGAGATACAAGTAATCCCACTGCACGCCATTTTCGACCACCATCGCGGGGGCGAGGTAGTCGGCCTGTAGGAGACATTTATTTCCAGGTTATCATAAAGATATTGTTAGAAGGTAATTAAGTATGCAATATTTAAAACAAATTTAAAACATTCTGATTTCTTGTTATTAACAATATACGTTGCCTTTTTCATTATTCTAAGGTCTGTCGCACACTGAGAAAGCGTGTGTCAGAAACACACATGTCTGACACAAGCTGAGTTGAATAACTGCCAGAGAGTGCACATTGACATTGTAAGTGTCGGGAATTCGACCCGCCATGCTTGTGACGTAATGTGACAGGTGACAAAAATGTTGCCCGCCTTACTTCTGCGACACCGAAGAGACATCGACAAAACGGCACTATCGTGTCATATGTCTGATTATGGCACTATCATGTGCATGTCGTCATTATGCATGACGACATTATGCGACATTATGACGACATTATGACGTCATTATGCATGTCGTCATTGTGCATGTCGTCATTGTGCATGTCGTCATTGTGCATGTCGTATGTCATGGCACTATCATGTCGCATGTCTGATTTACTATCATGTCCTATGTCTGTCGCAAGCACTCGGGGCAGAAATAACTGGTTTTTCAACGCAGCTTGTGTCAGACATTCGTATTTCAGACACGCCCTTTCTCAGCTGTAGGCCTAACAATAGTGAGATATTTCGTATGACTGATTGTCCATGGCGATGTAGAATCAATAAGTTTATTTCGGTGGCGTCTTATGAAAGTCAATTTTTGATTTAAACGTTTTGAAAAAGATTGCAATTAAATACTCGAACCCTTTAAAAAAGCAATCCTTTTACTCTAACAAATTGAGTACAAGGAAAGAATCTTCCTCACTTGTATTTACATGTCAAAAAATGCTAAAATATAGTCATTCTAATTCTAAATGGCTAACCTAAATGGATAAATCTTTCGACCTCAGAATACTTTGATGTTCTGTGTCAACGAAGAAGAGAAGACAATGTTTTGTTTCGGTATTGCCTACGTCCTAAAACCACAGATTCCACGTGAATTTCCCTAGTCCTATCGAGTAGCTCTCTAATTCTTTTGGAATATAGAGTTCATTATGCAACGTATTTTGATAAAAAAATTATGCGCACAATGCTATGATTTTTTTTATCAAAATAAATTGCATAATTAAATATTTATGCCAAATATTTTTTAGTAATTTATTACAATGGGCTAATGTAAATTTCTAGACGAGGCATGGTTTGATATCCCTAGGTAATACAAATAAAAATGTGCAGTTATATCTCTCGGATCATATTCGTTATCTCGAGATGAGAGTTCAATCGACGTATACTGTCGAAAGGCGCTACTCAGTCTTTCAGCAAACACCACTCGATGCGTTACGCAGACCATTTGGCTTTCTTTCACTTTATAATCCTGATAAGATTAACCGAAGTGAGTATAACACAATGTAACTTCCTCGTTCGGCGCTGTTTCATTGGTCCTGTCGCATTATTACGTTCCGCATTTCTATTCTGCATTTTCATTTACAGGGTGACAATTATTGAGCTATATGAAATAAAAAACCAAATTTTAAAAAACTACTGAGTTCAAAAATTTTATTCAAATTTGAAAAGTGACTACAGATAATCGGATTTAGTTTATGACACGTTCGATATGCTTGCCATCAATGGCTATGATGTGGCGCAGACGGAGAGTAAAATTCTACAAAATTCGCTGAAGTATCGAGACATCGATTATTTCGATGACCTCCTGAATGGCTGTTTTGAGCTCTGCTATGATTTCGCTGTTATTTGCGCAAACTTTGTCTTTAATATTGACCCACAAAAATGAGTCACTAGGGTTGAGATCAGGAGAATACGGTGGCCAAGCGATTCCCCTTCCAGTGTCCTCTGGGTACTCGAAAGACAGAATGCGTTCTCGAAAGGTCTCTTCCAATACTTCAAACACTCTATTGGTTTAATGGGGTCGTGCTCCATACTTCATGAACCTCATCTTTTCGAGATCTGGGTCACTTTGGATAATACGTATGAGATCATTTTCTAAAATTTTGACATATCGTTCAGCAGCCACCGTGTCTTCAATGAATATCGCACCGATGACTTCCTTTGAGCCGCAATCGGGCTGTTATTGCTCGACTAGTAGGCCTTGATTATGGATATACGTTCAGAAACGCTGTATTTCGACATTTTCAACAAAAAATGAACAACAACAATACGAGTGCGCATGCTAAAATCAAATCCCAACATGCCCTGCATTCAATCGCCAAGTTTTCACAGAATCTCGCCAATGGTTCAAAAGTTATGAAGTTTTTTTTTCATATTAGCACAATAATTGTCACACTGTATATACACCCCTACACTTAATACATTTCAAAGCATTTTGTTTTGATGTTCTAAGAGATAAATTAAAGTTAAGCTTTAACACAAAGTTGAGACTTTACGTTATAGCTTTCTAGTCCCTAGCTTTAGTTTGATACGTTCTTAAGAGTCATATCTACTTAAAAGTTTAAGATAAAAGTAAGATGAGATTAATTAAGGAAACTTTTTGCTATAGCTATCCATTCTCTAGTGTTAGTGTGATATGTTCTTAAGAATCATATTTACTTAAAAGTTTAAGATAAAAGTAATAGGAGATTGGTGAAGAAAATCCTATGTTATAGCTTCCTCTTGTATTACTGTGATACATTTTCTGCAAGTTAATGTAAATTTCTGTTTTTATGTTAAATACCAAAACATCTTATTTATTAGGATGGTTTTCACTTAACTTATTTCAGCTTTTGAGGATCTAAGATTAAAAACGGACTTCCAAGATCTAGTTAAAAAGTTCAGAGCTATTACTATCACAATGAAAAATATCACCGGGAATCTAATTTCACCATACGGCTTCTACTACAACTCTTATGTACAGGAACAACTGATAAAAATAGCAGTTTTTCGGCCATGAAATTTCTCATTATCAGCATGTTATGTAAACCTTACACACATATCGCACTCCGCCAAGAAAGGTGACACAAGTCAAAAAATGGCAATTTTGAGGTTATGTCATTGAAAAACGGGTATGAAGTGCCCCATCGTGCACGAAAAGAGCGACGCATCTCGCAATTTTTCCACCTGAGGGCAGTTGAATCAGTTTTATTGAAATGCTAGTTCAAGCAGTATGGTATTATTTAAGTTGATTTTCCTCAAATGCTGCATTTTTGAGTTGTGTCACATTTCTTGCCGGGTTACGATATCAAATTTTCACCAAGGCATTATGCATGAATATCGATCTTTTATCCGTCGAATTCCTTACCTTTTTCTGAATCGTGAGGCTTGGTACGGGAACCGTTTGATCAGGAGTTCCCTGTGTTCCAATCTTCAGTTTAGGTCCGAGAGATGTACCGTCTTTGTTCACACTTAAGGCACTGACTTTCATGATTAGATGAATATAGACCATGGAATCATTATATATAGAGGGTGTTCTCTAAAATAAAAAAGGAAAAGAGGCTTGAAAAAAAATTCACAGCATTTCAAAATCTTACCAATATCATATATTATTGTAAATTTATTTGTAAAGTTTAATTTCAGAAAATAACTGACTTATAACAACGAAAAATATACATCTCCAGCTTGACCTATATTTCGTCACTGCTATGGGCACCTCAGCAAGGAATAACCAAGGAGTACGCAGGAGTGAAAGGATTCCAAATGAGAATTCTTCTACATTTTTACTGGTGCAGTCATGCAGCCCACTCTGGAAAGAACCATCGCCTATCGCGAATGGTGGTACAAAATTCAGAGCATATGAAGGTGCCAAAACAAACAACCATAACGATTACTGTAACTTTTTTAAAATCTAATGCTGAAGCACTTGTCTTTAGGCATTCAACTTTTGTTTTCACCGCAATTTTCTGGCTACTACCTTATGGGACCACCTGTGAGGCAGCATTGCTCCCTATGAGGGGGACGACACAGGAACAACCAAACCTTATTCGGAATTTGAACCCAAGCCCACTGCGTGATGTAGGTTATAATAGAACCTTAATAAATTGATGCGTGAATGCGTTGGTGCAAGCAAGGAAAAATAGAGAATTGACTTTTATCACACGTTTATTCGACAATACTAACAATTCTTTTAAGGGGACAGTGGACTTCCAAATTTGGGAAATTTGTCCAAACATTCGATTTATTTTATTTTATTGAATTGTGAAAATACGGACGAGTAGGAATGTGTTGCAAAAAGAATTTTTAATTTTTGTGATTACTTTCCTAGTTATAGGCATTTGTATTTAATTTAGATATTATGTGGTTACTAATAGCAGTAACATTAAATGTGTTTTTCTCAAAATAAAAATTTTCCTGTCATACGAATATTCAAACTGCTTCGGGTGCATTTCTAATTATCGTATTGCTTTGAAATTTAAGCTTTATATACTTAATTGTATATCAAATAAATCTTGTTGAAAATAATTATGATTCGCAGCTCAGAATCTCTAAATTTCGTACTTGAAAAGATGATTTATAGGTATTTTGAGTCATAAAAAAGGTGTTTTCACTATTATTATTATTTTCTCTTTATATTTTTAATGAATGCTTAAAATAAGCAATGAGTTTCATTGTTAGTTCTATAAGGTATCCTGTAAATAAAAATTACCATATTATATGCAAAAGAAATGCGTATGGAACATTTTTAATTAAGCCAATTTTTGATATAATTAATATTCATAATTCATAAATTATTAATATTTCATCATTAAATTTTAACCACTTTTACATATCTATGGTACTAATCACATATTCAAATTTAAAGCAAATCCATTCAAAACAAAAAAAAAGTTAGGTTTGAAGGTCAACTGTCCCCTCAAAGTAAAATTAAGAATAAGGTTCCAATTCATATTATCACTTAATACATGAGGAATCAGAAGCAGAGACAAAATATTCAGTCAAAGCAATTATTTCTAGGATCTTTCGGGAGGCACTTACGGCTGTTGAAGAATACTGCGATGAAGGCTTTCGTTGACAGGTACCCACATCAAGTCATACTCAGCATCATCATGTCAGACTACAGGAACTTCCTCTAGTCTCCGCGACAGCGCAATCGGCTCTCTATATGGTCAGAGCTCGGGGATCAGCAAGAGAAATCTGTTGACCTTCTTTCGTTTTTTTCTTTTTTTTCAGAGGGGATGGTGTTCATTTACCGGTGCCATTTTGGCCCGCCCCTTTTTCTCTCATTGGACAGTGGGCTGCCTCTCTTTTAGCAGTTCCTGCCCCAATTGGTTCCTTATTTCACTGAACGGTCTCTTAGTTCACTGTCTACCAAGTACCTCCCCACCATAATTTTCGTTTGGGATACCACTTTGACATTTATCTGAAAGTTTTATTGTGGACCATAAAATAACGTCACCATCTATATTGCAACATTTATAGTCTTTTGATCGCTATCAATGACCACACAGAGAGTTTTTCTTTTACGCCACCTTAGAGTTCCTCAAGTCTTTATTTATTTTTTGCCTCTGGATTTGTTATAAGAGTTTTATTATTGACAGTCTCTCGACACACCGCTGCGAATTATAACATCCAGCCCTTAATTATAACATACACGTGGCAGATCAAAATGCTAACCACTAAACCATGAGGGCGGTAATTACTGTAATTTAACGCGTAGAGAAAGACTGTTGAGCTCACCAGCAAATAGTATATACGGAAAATACTACTAATTTTACTACTACTACAATCTTTTACCAAAATTGAAATTTGAGCATCTTCCTATTTCCCTATTAAAAAAGTAATTCTAGGGTGATCTTTAATTCGGTTTCTGAATTTTGCAGTTTTTGATAATCCTGGATCTAAAATTCCATTTAGAGTTTCTGGATCCTTTTGCCATTTTAACTTGACATATCATAAATACATAGTGAAATAGAGTAAAAATTTGTATCATTTTTGTCTGTGGGTAGTTATGAAAACAATGTGATTGCAGTTTAAAACAAAAATAAATGCTGAGTTGTGGCATAACAATCACGGTACAGAAATAATTACAGGTAACCCTCCTATAACACGGTAGATAGGTTCCTAGAAAATGCCGTGTTGTGTGAAACCGTGTTGTATGAGACCCAGAGACAGCTCAAAAAAGGGGGTTACGTTTTGAAAACTTATTAAAAACAAACATTTTTTTAAATTCCGTATAAGCAACTTAATTTTTATTAAAAATATAAATGTTTGTATAGCACAAAACGAAAAGAAACAAAAAAATATTATTTTCATTTAATATATACGACCTTAATTTAATAAATTTCTTCCTTCAGTACAATCAAACGAGAACGTTTTTTCGATTGAACGATATCACCTTCACTTTCAGAACCTATTTCTTCATTTAGATTTTTTGCACCTTCTATCCTCTTTAAAAAATCTGTAATTTTGGTTTATTTGCTATTACTAACAAGGTCATTGTAGATTTCATGGTATGGAGAATTTTGCAGCTCCCTTTTGAATTTTAGGCTTCTTTCAGCGGAAGGGTCTGCATTCAGGAAAAATGATTCAAGATTTTCAGCTAAGCTTAGTCCTTCTTGTAATTTTATAGAGTTATAAATGAATAAATTATAATTTGTTTTTACATTTTCATGTAAAGGCACTATAGTTCATTATTTCTTCCCGTCATTATTTTTAGGTAATTTAGTTTTTAAATGTGTTAAACAAATATCATGTTATCTAGTGCTATAGAAGTACAGTGTTGTACATAGGTTTCTCAAATTTTTAATCGTGTTAGAGCGAAACCGTGTTACAGGTTACAGTGTTATACGAGGGTTCCCGCAATTTATCCTATCGTGTTAGAGCGAAACCGTGTTGTAAGATGCCGTGCTGTAGGAGGGCTACCTGTAGCTCTTAACCCAAAGCGCTGTTGTTAAAAAGAGATTAACTGCCCCTCCATTTCACAAACATTTCGTGAACATGGGCATGGTTGAACTCGGCAAGAGTTCATTTCGAACATACCTGTTCCGTAACATGTATTCTGTTGAATTTGAACACGAACTTCCCGTCAACGATCTCGGGGTCAATGAAGGTCGTATTCAGGTAGGGCACGTCGAAGCTCCCCTTGTAGTTCCACAGCCGAGCCGAGCAAGCCTCCAGTCTGGGTATTCCTTTGAAATCCAAGATGCTCACTTCCAGAACGTAATCCGCATACCCGCTGTTGGTAAGATTTGACCAGAGGGTGTACATGGCCATGTCTCCGATGCCCACTTCTTTTGTAGTCAGCTCTCCAGTTGTTGTGCGAACAGTTATCATCTGTAAGATAATACATTTAAGACAAAAGGATTAAAACAGTATCTGGGGTAACAAATATTTCATCCGTTTGTTTCATCAACTGATCGTTCCGCGATCAATAAGTACAAGTAAGTATGCTCCCTTACCATACGATATGCGCTTTCAGAAATGTACAGTAAAACCTCGTTTATCCGGCCCTCATTGATCCGGATATCCGGTTAATCCGGATCAGATTTGTGGACATTATTTTTATTTAATGTTCACATTAGATAATAATTTTTAACTATGGTAGCAAGAACGTCACTACAAGTACGCCAAATATTCGCTTTTTAGTTGGATTCAATGCACGGTTCCTGCATAGATTGTACAATAAACTATGGTAATAAAATGCTTTTGTCGAGCTTAAGAAAGCTTTACTAGACTTACCAATTCTTTGTTAAAAAATGACGTGAAAAGTTATTTTTATATTTTTTAATGTCTTGTAAACAATACTATGTAATTTTGTTACAAAACATATTAGTTTTTTTTATCGCAATAAACGGTAAGTCTGCTTACCTAAGGATTTTGTTTTGCCTATTACCCATATTACCCGGATTATCCTGAATTTCGATTGTTCAGATTGCCTATAGTCCCAGTCAGTCCGGATAAACGAGGTTTTACTGTACTATGAACACGCTGAGAAATTTTTTGCCCTTGATCAGTAAGATGCACCAGGGTAGACAATTTCTTTTAGATCTTATATTTCAATGTATAGAAAGCTTATTGTATGATATAGAATAGCGGTCGGCAAGAGGCGGACCGCGGTCCGGATACGGACCTCGGAAGGTCGAAACCTGGACCGCCAAATATTGTTAAATAACTTACCTACCTATTCAATTTAATTAATATTTTTATACATCTAGTTTTAGTAGGTAGATACATAGCTGTTGCTATGCTGTGCTGTGTAGCACAAGAGAGTGCGTTGGAGTGCGAGGGTTCGTGAGGGATGGAGCGTACTGGCCGGCATGTTTCGACACGTCGTCAGTTATTAGGTAGTTGCGTTGCGATCTTGTGAGGAGCATTCGTTCATTTGTGTTATAATTTGTTGTGTACTAAAACGTTTCGTACCTACATCAATATGGATCCTAAACAGCGAAAAGTTGACAGTGAAAATAGGAAGTTTTTGACTGAGTGGACTGAACAATATTGTTTTACGCTGCCTGATAGGCCTAAACCGGTTCCAGTTTGCCCCATATGCAACAAAACTGTCTCTATTGTTAAAAGTGCCAATTTAAAGCGACACTACGAAACAACTCATCAGCAATCTCATAAAAACTTTCCTCTTAGCAGTGAAGCTCGTAAAGAAAAACTCCAAGCATATCTAATTTCTTACAAAAAAAGCCCGGCCTTACTAGTTCGCTGCATGAGCGAGCAAGAAAAATCCGCAGAGGCAGCATTGCGTGTGTGCTGGACGCTTAATAAACACCAGAAGGCATTTTCAGCTCTGAGATAGTAAAAGAAAGCATGTTGGAAGTGGCCACGGCACTGTTTGAAGAGAAAAAGAATATTGTCGCCGCAATTCAAGGTATTCCATTGTCGGCAAGAAGTAATACAAGAAAAACCGAAATTTTAGCTGCTGACAACAAAAGTAGTTTGCTCGAACTTCTGCAGAAGGCACCTTGCTACGCCATAGCACTTGATGAATCATCTGATATTGTTGATGATGAACAAATGTCTATTTTCGTGAGATTTTTTGACATTGAAAGTAAAGCATTCAGAGAAGAATTGCTAGCAATATTGCCGTTTAAAGGTAAGACTCACGGAGAAGATTTATTCAAGACTTTTGATGAATTCATAATAAAATCATATAGTAGTTATGATTAAATGGTGTCCCTTTCAAGTGACGGGCTTCAGCGGTGATTGGTAAAGAAAAAGGATTAGTAAAGAGAATCAGGGATAAGAATGCAGGCCTAATATCTTATCAGTGCATAATTCACCAGACAATCCTTTGTGGAAAACTTAGTGCTACTCTGAAAGAAGTAATGGACAGCATGGTCAAGTTGATCAATTTTATGAGGTATCGTTCTGCTCTTTAGCACCGACAATTCAAAGAGTTTCTTTCTGAATGTAATTCGACGTATTCTGACTTACTGGAACACAACATTGTTCGTTGGCTAAGTAAAGGTCAAGTTATTGAACGTTTCTGGCAAATAAAAGAACAAGTAACCTTCTTCTTGCAAAACTTGGATACGCAGGAAGCAAGGAATCACTTGGAGTTCATAACAAACGAGAGCAATATGCTAGCTGTGGCTTTCCTGAAAGACATTCTGAAATATTTAAATGTGCTCAACACCGAGTGACAAGGAAATGGAAAATTAATATATGATCTGATACAAAGTGTGTCTGCTTTCCGTCGCAAGCTGGATATCTTTGAAAAAGATATTGCGAATTTATTCATTTCCCAACAATTCTTAAGTATAAAAAGAAGAACTCTGAAGAAGACATTGCAGTATTTTTAAGGTTTATATCAGATCTTGGGAAGGAATTTGCTGCAAGATTCCAAAACTTTGCAGAGATAGGGAGGCTGTCTCAATTCCTTAAATCGCCTTATGAAATTGCTGCAGCGGCAGAATGGACGAACGTGTTGCTGCGAAGTTGTTCAGTCTTTCAAAGCGTTTACTTCAAATGGAGAAAATCGACTTTCAAGAATTTATTTCCTTGCAAATGTATAAAACTGCATCCACTGAAGAATTTTGGGGTAAACATGTTTCAGAAAAGTTTGAAAATTGCAAAAAACTAGCTATCAACCTGGTTACTATGTTTGGCTCCACATATGTATGTGAATCATCTTTTTCAAAAATGAATTTTTTGAAGAACAAATATCGTTCGAGATTAACGGACGCCCAACTTGAAGACACTCTTCGCATTAGCTTTTCCCCCGCGTGAACCAAACTATAAAAAACTGGCTCAAGACCGCAGGTGTAATTTCTCGCATATCTGGACCTCGATAAAATTTTTTAATAGTACCCGGACCCCGCTTAAAATTACTTGCCGACCCCTGATATAGAAGACTAAAATTACCGTCGCATCGAAAGGTCTATAATACCTCTCACTTCTAATTGTTCCTGCCCAAGGTGATTGTAGTCTGTAATGCCAATGAATCTGCAATAAGAGAAAGCTAGAGTCCCATGATGCATAAACATGATAGAATATATGCTTTCAGTGTTCTTATTGCACTTTTGGGAAGCTGAAAGCGTGACCGATATTAACCCTTCAGCGGGCCCACCAATTTTTAGAACACCAGCAGGCGCGCGTGGCACAAAATGCAACGTCTCTTTCAATCTTGATTATTCTTTTTGTAATAAACTTTTTTTTTCAAATTGAAAATAATAATTCTGGGTTTTACGACCAGATATAATATGTTGATAATGCTGAGATATTATTATAATTAAAGGCCAAAGAATGCAGATACAATGGTCTTCTTTCAAAACTGTCCGGTTTATTGGATCTAAGGACAACTTGTGAATGGATTCCTATTATGCCAAAAAACCTAAAAAAACAATGAGAGAGTCCATCTTCGTGATATGCGGGATACCGTGTAATAGCTGCACATTTGATCCAGTACATCAACCCCTTAATCTGCCGTATTGTAATCCAGTAAAATCGCTGGTTTACCACGGTTAAATCACGGGTAACAATGAATGGAAAGAAATATAGGACTCAGAAAATCAGACCTGCATTAGAAAGGGTGTAGCTATAAATAGAAACTGCTTAGAACATTCAAACCTTACAAGTAAAAACACACCATTCAAAATTACGAAAATGTTGCACTTTGTACACGGGTGCGCCCGTTGAAGGGTTAAAGAGCCGACTGATGTCGCCCCTGCTCTCTAATCTGTGGTGGCAGTATATTCACGGAAGGGATTCAACCACGGAAGGACTTAGGCCGTCTGCACACGGAGCAACCCAAAAGAAACAGATAACTGACTTAAATCACAAACCAGTCCGTGATGAGTCGTAACCTATGTAATTGAATGGAGCCACGCACACGGCGCAACTGGTTACAAACCCGTCGGACGGGTTTGTAACCAGTTGCGCCGTGTGCGTGGCTCCATTCAATTACATAGGTTACGACGCATCACGGACTGGTGACGGGTTTGTAACCAGTTGCGCCGTGTGCGTGGCTCCATGCAATTACATAGGTTACGACTCATCACGGACTGGTTTGTGATTTGAGTCAGTTATCTGTTTCTTTTGGGTTGCTCCGTGTGCAGACGGGCTTAGTTGTTATGCCGGGCACCGTCTCGTGCATAGGCGAGAGCCAACTCATGAGGAATATTTGCTATGTATCTGGGTATCTTCCTTTTGTCAAAAAACAGGAACTTTTCCTATTCAAAATATTAGTGAAGTAGCAACAGAAATAAGAGAAACAGAATTTAGAAAACCAAATGAATTTTTTTGTCAAAATAAAATAAATAAAAAATCATCGACTCTCAAAATAGTGAATATAATTAAAAAAAAAATCTTTATTTGATAAGTGCACGTATTCTATGCTCAAAACTTCCCCGGGTCGTAGTTACGTATATTGAAACCAAAACAACAAAAAAAAAATCTATATTCTCTCTGTTACAGCCCTTTCCATCTGGAAAAAAATAATTACAAGATGAAAAGAACTTTTTATATACCACGTTTTTAAATTTTCTTTTGAATCATATAAACTTGACAATTCTATGTATTAATAAATACTTTTTAAAATTTTTTTTGATGAATTATCCCATCAACTTGAAAGAAAATGATCAAAAGCGTAATAAAGAAAGCAATTATAAGAAATTTTCAAACAACAAGATTAACTGAATATGAATTCAATTCTACTTAAAGATGGCTAAAAGTATTAAAAGAATGCATTGTCATCGTGTTCTGAGCTATTCTTAAAGTTTCAAATATCTAGCTAGTCGGGAAGTTAGTTAAAAATTGATTGCAAGATTTGTACTGGACAAACACACAAACAAGAAAGTGAGTTAATAAAAGCATGGTAAAAATACCCGATTTCATTATCTATCTCTTATAGTTGATTGGCTTGTCGGCGATAATTGTCTTGAACGAAAAAAATCACTTATCACCATTTTCTGGATTACGCAGTATTTTAAGGTATGTGCCTACCCTCAAATCGCTGTTTTTGCGAAAACGTTCGAATTTTTTTTTATTATTTTAAATTAGAGTTCAAACATTTAGGATTTCAAAAATGCTTTACTTTTGGTTCAGCGATAATTAGAAGCAAAGTTCTAGCCCAAATTATACACCGGAAATGAACTTTCTGAAACCGGAAGTGACCTTTTAAAGGGCCACGGAAATACAAAAAATACATTTTTACAGTTATTTCTTTACTTTTAAACAATTTTAATGCTCATTTTTCATTTTTAATGTAGTATTAAGTTTCCTCTAATTACTTTTTATAGTTTTAAGATCATTAAAAGACCATTAAAGGACTTGGTGGAAAGTGTAAACTAACTGATAATTTTATAGGCAAGCTACAAACCTATTATGAGATTGCAATTCGCAGCAATGTTGCAAATCTTCAAAATATGCAATCAGCAGTATAATCAAAATTTTTCATTGTTGCTCAAGCAATGAAAAGTCGATGCATGGGCAGTGTCCTGAGGGTCCCGAAAGTTGGTGTAAATACAAGCAAGCAAGTTGGTGTAAATACAAGCAAGTTTTCGGAAAAATCCCCAAGCCTTCCAGATACAATTGTCAAAATTATAAAACCAGCTTACTTAGAACTGGTTAGTGTGATCAGAAGTTACTGAAAAAGTGTTTTCATTGCATGACTCAATAATGAATCATTTAACAATGTTTTGTGGAATATATTTCCTAAAGAAAATTTTCTTTAACTGCAAACATTGTTATTAGGGGCTTCTATTGCAGTGCTACTGTTTAATTCATGTTTTATGGGTCTCGTACCTGTTTTCAATTATTTAAAAATAAAAACTGAACCAGAAATGTTGAAAAACTACATGGAAATTGACATTGAGCGAATAAAGGAATCGAGGCGACAAATTCTGCCAACTACAAAAAACATGCAGAAAAATTATAAAATCTAAAAGAAAATCAAAATTAATTAAAAATGAAGCCACGGAAGGCTTGATCTACAAATATGGTGAAATTTGAGGTTGTAAAGTTTATACATATTTTTTTGTGCTAAATTAAAATCTTTATTTGCGTTTTCTGGAAAACTGCATTTTTCATTTTTTACGTTTACGATAAATTTAATTTCTTAAAATATTTTTAAGATATTGAAATAAAATTTTGTCACAAGGTTCTGCTCATCCAGTGGCATGTTATGAACCAAAATATAACTTGTAAGTATGTATTTATTAATTTAAGAGCTATTTTTATTGAAAAATATATGAAAATTTTTAAAAAAATCTTGTTGTGTATACAAAATTTGGTATATGTTAGTAAGTTTAAGAGGTATTGCAAATATTTTACTTCATAACACAGGTAAGTGATTTACTAATATTCTGTTGGAAAAAAAAGTGAAATATATTGGTTACATTTTGTTTTAGAAGATTTGGCGTAAACGCTAATTTTTACTAAAATTTGACTAAAAATTGCCTAAATTTGAAAAGTGAATGAAAATTCCACAAACTTTTTTTTAAATTCATAGTTTTATTCCCTGTTCTAACTAAAAACACTTGTGTTTCATAAAAATTTCCTATTTTTCGTAAAAAGTGCCCAAAAGGTAGGCACATACCTTAATAGTCCAACGTATCCCTTAATTTTTAAAAAAAAATGTAAGCCAAAATCTTACCTTGTCTGCAGGTTTTCTTGGGACGAGTTTTATTTTAAATGGCTGTGAATGGAGAACTTCTCTACCAACAACAACCGTCGTTGTGAACTCCAATTCTTTACCCAGATGGGTTTCATTGTTCAAAGCATATATGGCGAATGTAACATTGATGACGTTTCCCTCATCTCTAGGAGATTGATAATTTCCTGAAAAAAGTGATCATAACTGAGTTAATCCGATAAAAGGTAAATAACACTACATCAATACCACTTTTAAATAAAAAAACGAATTGAAGAGGTTTTCTTTGCATAATTAATTTATGGTAATAATTAAAAATTTTGCATAAGTATCTGGAAGTTATAGCATCAGTCTACCATGCCCGGGGCGCGGGTTCGATTCCCGCATAAGACTTGGTTGTATTCTGGGGAACCGGTCAGTCTTCCGCCTGCAAAAGGATGGGTTGCAGCCCCGTCTAGAAAGGGGAGCTGCAACCCATCGTCCATCGCCGGTCTCATCCTTTGTTAATAAATATTCTTCTGTGATTGTGCGATTTGTGTTTCTATTTACTTGTATTCATATGTACACCGTACTGGGGTGTAACACTCGTCAGCCCCAGGGACAGGGACATTAGCAAAAAAAAAAACAGAAGGAAAAGGATATTCCAGCCATTACAACCCATACTACTAACCTAAATTGCTAGATATTAGATGTACTTAAAATGACGAGAATTTCAAACTTTGAATTGCTAATTGTGGCATAAGCGGAGGAATTATTCCTTATAATTATACTTTAAAATGGAGGTACTTTTATTATAACCTGTACTAACAGCCTATTGTTGAATAGTAGTTACAATTATTCTTAAAATGGCGATCATTACAAACTTTGAGCTAATAATTAGGACATTTTGTCTCTTCAATGTCTGTGCCAACATAAAAGAAATAACTACTTTCGCATCTGTGAGATTTAGGGATCTTCTTTCCATTCTGAGATTTAAAGATATTACCTTACAATGGATCCCTGCTGATTGTGGTATTAATGGCAATGAAGATGCCGAAACACTGGCCAAATTATCCCCAAACATGGAGCCGATTCCACATTCTGCGTGTGCTTTTCCCAAGTGCACTAGCAGGACGCAAAGGGGCGCTAAAGCCCACTGGTGCGCTTCACAGAGGAACACTGGCAATCAGAGGCATCTTTTTAATTTCCTGAGAGAACCCAACAATCTTCCGTATTTCCAAAGAGTTCCCAGACGGACTACCTCCTTCTCTGCCGAAGCTAGAATTGGCCATGTTGTCACGGAGTCCTACTTGCACCGCTTCAACCTTGCACCTACTGATACTTGTCCAGTATGTTCTAAAGATCGTGAGAATCTGGAACATATTCTTTACCGGACAGAACTATTTTAATAATTTTCCGACTAGTCTCAGTGATTTTCAATCTTTACTATTTTTTCAGATCCTTTTCATACGTTTGTTGCTTTTAATGTTTGCAGAAGACGTCGTGAAATATGAGCTTTACTCATGAGCTGTTGTCTAATCTATCTACAGTGGAATCTCGATCGAACGTTTTCGGATCCATCGTTTTTCCGTATGTGTCGTTCATTTTATCCAGCCCCAACGATCATATTGCTTTGTTATGTTTCCGCATCTATCGTTTTCCCGCATTTATCGTTCATTTCAGTCGGTCTCTTGAAAAACGATAGATCGAGATTCCACTGTATATTTATATATATATATATATACATACACAGTGGAATCTCGATCGATCGTTTTCGGATCCATCGTTTTTCCGTATGTGTCGTTCATTTTATCCAGTCCCAACGATCATATTGCTTTGTTATGTTTCCGCATCTATCGTTTTCCCGCATTTATAGTTCATTTTAGTCGGTCCTTTGAAAAACGATAGATCGAGATTCTACTGTATATATATTGGCATTAATTGCATACATTGTCCGTTGTATTTAATTTGAATGTACTCCGTAGCGAAGTGCGGGTTTTCAGCTAGTTAGAACATAAGCGGAAGAATTATTAATACCAATTGTACTTTAATATGGCGGGGATTCCTTTATTGTTTTTTTTCAAAACTGCGCCTTTTTTCTTGTAGGATGTTATAGTCTGAGTTAAGAAAAGTTCATTCATTTAAATAATGTTGAAAATATGCCTGTTTAGCATTTCAGATTTACATTATTATATCAACAACAACAACAATGAAACTTCCTGAAATACCCAAAATATTTATAAAAATTACTTTGTATAGATTATGGAAAAACAATTTAAATCATAAACTTTTCTCCCGCAGTTCATGGTGTCCTGTTATTTTCTGACAAGTAAGAAAAAACAGGCCAAAAACTGTTCTAAAATTATTCATTTGTGAAAGTAAAAGCTATACTGAATTTCCCCCTTTTGTGTAGTTTCTTTTAAACAAAATCGCATGAATGATTTATATCTGTGACTGAAAAAAGAACAGAATTATTCTTGATGGAAACTCTTTAACAATCATTAACTTCTCTCTGAGAATGCAGTCCTTAGAAACCAATTTAACAGGTTATGCACGATATCCCTACTTCTTAAATTAAGTCCCATTCGTATATGCAAGCACATATGATTGACACCTTGCTACGAAATTGTTCAGTGAACAGAGGTAAGAAGCATTTGCATCTCATGATAATCGCAGACAGAGATTAGGACATTGGTAGGAAACAATTAAGTAATGTCAGATGGGAGTAACCCAATATACTGCGCTACAGGAAAAAAACAGAAATGCTTAATACTTACCAACATTTGTCATGATACCAAGGTTCATGGATGCCTTAGTATATATGACATTGTCATCAGAACCTTCTTTTGTCGTATTATAGAAGTATATACTTTGGGGAACAGGATCGTAGTTTTTGTCAAAATCTAGCAAAATTCATAGAGAGAGAGATCTTCAGTAAGAAGGAGGATCGATCATATAAAGTAAACATAAAAATAAATATTACAATTTCTTAATCTAAATTAAAACATATGGATTAATTCTGCATTGCATAACGCATTTTATAAGCACTGAATGGTCTCTGGTGGAGGTAGCCATTGATAAATATATTATCGCCAAAGTTACACAAATCCAAGTTCGTTCAATTTTGACATTTTCATGCAAAATTACTGTTATGCACCGTAAAGTTTCGACTCGGTTACAAAGTTTTCCAGTAAAAATATCCAATCGCCCTCGATTCAGATATTTCCGAAAAACTTTAAATAGAGAGACGCACATCGAAGTATGGTCTGAGATGTCGGATAATGAAACGTAAATAATGAAATAGAAGATTACAGAAAAGAGATGCCTCATAAAATAGGTAAGGTGAATCGGGGGAAGTGCGGACACAAACTTAACAAAGTTTGACTTTGAATGACTGTATAAAAATGGTTTTAGCAGCTAGAAATGTGAGAGTTTACGCTGATTAGACACAAAAACATTTACTTTCAAAAGATGCATTTCAAAGATGCATTTGATTCAACAATACCAAATTTTCAGAACCGAAGTATTTGTAAGATCCAATGTACTTACTTGCCCTACAAAAACGGGGTGTGTATCTGGACTTTATTTATTGTCTGTTTTTCGCTGCAACGACGTTGGGGTAGGTGCAAAGGTTCACAAGTGCAAGTGAAATAAACATGAGGCACTTTGTAACCATCTCTGGATGTTATGCTTATCACTCACTCACTCACTCACACACACACACACACACACACACACACACACATATATATATATATGTGTGTGTGTGTGTGTGTAACGCACTGAAAATCATATGAAAGAGTGTCCTTTACTGTACATTCCCAGAGATGGCAGTACTACAAGTTATGCTTATCACTACACACACACACAAACACACATATATATGTGTATGTATGTGTGTGTGTGTCTGTAAGTAACACACTGAAAATCATATGAAAGAGTGTCTTTTACTGTACATTTATCGCAAAAAGGTAAAAGAGCAACCTCTTTTAATGTGCATCTTTTTTCATTGTCTAGCACAAAGTTTTTCAATGCTTTCCTAAAATTTCTGCAATCAAAGACATTGAAGTATTTTTTTAATTACAATTATACAAAAGGCTACGTTGACGAAACATCTTAAGGGGCGGTGAACGAGCCTTGGAAGTATTCAGAGAAATTCCACGTACCTTTCACCCCTAGATTTCCAACTGTTACCACATCTTTCTCGGTCGGCCCGGTGATTTCGAAAGTGAAGTTGTCTGACCTCACTGCGCAATGTGTTACCATCACATACACGCCCGCACTGTCCAGTGGAATCTCCGTTGGTCCCAGGATGTCCACTTCCAGGGCTTTCTCGTCCTAAGTTAATGACATTTTAGACGTAAGTTGGGAAAGGCTAGGAGGGCTACACTCAGTCGCAATCAATATCGAGTAACATTCTATTAAGTCCTGAATAAGAGAGTGTCTTAAAACTCAAATGGGGTTTGTCCACTGGGCAGGAAAGCATGTTATAATATAGATACCTCTAGAGTTAAGCCACACACACACACACATACATATATATATATATATATATATATATATATATATATATATATATATATATATATATGTGTGTGTGTGTGTGTGTGTGTGTGCATGCATGCGCGTGTGTCATAAACAGAAAATAAAGGCGTCGTGATCCGAGGAAAAAGTAGAACACTCCTTAGGACAATGGGCCTGTTCACATAGAATCAGTCAGCGTCAGCGTTACTCGCATTGAAATATATTTAACCAATTACAAACCTCCAAACGATTAGCAACGAAATTGTTAAGATGTGTGATTGGTTTAAAATATGTCAATACGAGTAACGCTCATGCTGACGGATTCTATGTGAAGAGGCCCTTAGCCATTCTAAAAGGAAGTGACGCACTAACAGTGAATGTTCATAATGCTATAACGCAGATAAGAAGACATAGCGAGGAGGTCGGTTTCCTTATTTCAGGCATACATAAAACGGACATACATAAAACGGCATACATAAATCGGCAAGGTTAGAATTTTTTAATTGTTTAAGCTTCATCATAGTAGGTGTCTCCATCATAGTAGGTGTCGTTTCATGGGATTAGGGTTGTCTGTGTGTGGGGGGGGGGGGGGAGTTGCATCATTTTATGCCATACGTGACTCTATGTTTTAAGTACTAGCCGCTGCGCGACCAGCATGGTCTCTTTCAGTTTTATATTTTCTTTTGCAAAACAACTCAACTGAAAGTAGCATATGTAAGGAATGTTACCATTACCTGTCATCATAAATATACGTTGTTAAGGTGTATTCTCTATAAGGCTGAATCTAAAACATCATGATTAAAAAATGTGAATTTTCATTACTTCAGAGTTATAGATAAGACTGAGAGAAACCCAGCACCAATGATTTTAAAAATAACATTCCTCTCTGTATGTACTATTTTTCAAAATTAAGATATATACACTTTATCATTACATGAAATAAGAAATTGTCGGGGAAAAATTTTTTCACTTAAAAAAAATGGAGTAAAAATTCAGCAAGTACTAAAATATAGTGTGGATTACATCACTCTCTGTATGTACGGCGAACACAATTCAGATATCTACACTTAATCATATCAAATAATAAATTGTTGGGAAATTTCTTCACTTATAAAATGAAGCAAAAATTCAGCAAGTACTGAAAAAAGTGTATAAAATTAACTATTACTGGCTCTCGGTTGCTATGCCGGCGACGGTTAAGCCTGACATCGCGATCATTTATGGTCTCTCTTTCACGCCTCTATCTTAATGAATTATCTCTTCTTCGCATTCTTTCTTTAGACTGTTCTGAATTTTCACTTGATCGTGCAGCTCGCTTTACTGATTTCAGTTCGTAAATCCACGTTGACACGCGGTTGCAAATTGCGGCCGGCCGCTAATGTTTACATCTGGCCTTTGCAGCCGTTGCCATTCGGAGTGTGGAAATATCGTCGATTTTTGTGCCGCATACCTACGCGTTATATATATATAGATAGTATCAACATGGGGAGCCAAGAGAGGATTTCATGTCCATATACGTTAGTCTTAATCTAATATGAGCACTCACTGAAGGGTTGAGGAATTTCCAGTCCCGTGAAAGAATGTCATCACATGGCTAAAAGGTTGATATAAGTTTCTATATTAAGTTGTTAGTAGATGCATTAATGAAAAGGGACTGTCCTGCATTAGGATAAAGAATTATAAAATAAGCATAAAGTAAAATTTGGGAGTAAGCAATTTTTAGTTACATATATGTTTTGAATGCATTAAACTAGGATCATTTAAGTTTATGTGCTATGGTCTCGAAGCATGTGGAAATCAAGTAAAGAGACACACAAATACGCTTTACGTACCGTAGAATTGTGAACTGTGACTTCAGACTGGCCGACCCAGACGTACGTCTCTTTATCGTACTCGGCCCCAGCCGTCACCAGATACTTTGTGTCGTAGATAGTTCCTGAGTTTTTTATCTGGGTCACAGAAAACATCATGTAAAGGGGAACAGGGTTGTCGTTCGTATTCTTCACACTCCCGAAAGTTATGATGGCTCTGTCGTACTGCAGAAGAAGAGAAATTAAAGGGTGAAAATATAAATCTCAAGCATGCACGAGTATTTACATACGACAATCATGGCAATATAGATTTGTAAATAATCATAACCATTAAACTAAATGCATATTACGAGAAAGTATATCATCTCTGAAGGAAAAGTCACAAAATTCATTGAAAAGTTCTTTGGGGAGGGTCCACAGTTACAAATATATACACCTCCAGAGGACACGGCAGCTAGGTCCAAGGCTGAATGATACGCTAGGAGATATTATAATATATATATTTATCGCTGGGTGGCTATGGTTTGTTGGCATATGCACAGGGCCTTTTTATCGCATGGGCAAATCGGGACTTTGCCCAGGTCCCCCTGATGGTAGAGGTCCCCAAAACTGTCCTCTTTAACGTGTAAAATTTCTTTTACGATGTTTTTCAAAACTAAAATAGATAGGGTGCCAGATAAGTGAAAGTTTTTAATTTCGCCTTATGCTTTAGGAAAAATGTTAAACTATCAGGTTGTATCAGAAGTACAGCAGAAGATGAAAGGCGTGTTCATCTTGATCTGAAACATGTTTATAAAAGCTTCATCTCATCAGCCATACACTGTAATAGAAAATGTAGGACTCGAATGCAGGGTTGTTTGGTTTAAATTGTTATTTGAATCAAAATTTAAATCAAACGATTTTTTTAAATCCTGATTTTTAACAACCTTTCCTCACACGCTTGGTGTATGCACCTAGTACTTCTAATAGTATAGTCCATGGAGAGTTCTTATTTTTATAAGTGTTCGTAAGGGGGAGGGGTCCAAATAGCATCTGCCCAGGGGCTCCCAGCGTTCATAATCGGGCCCTGCATCTGCATGACACCCATCTTCGGATATGATACTCTTTGTAGAAGTTCAGGAATAAAACCGTGGATTGAGGCTACATGATTTCTTCATGTTTTGCACCCTAACCTCTTTTAGGTCTTATTTTTTCTGCCATGCCCTCAACAAAACAAATAGATTCATCAATGGAGGTAATTTATATAATAGGTTATTTTTAATTTTAACCGAAAAGTCTGTGTTTGGATTGTATTTGAACTTGAAAAATGTGGTTATTTTAGCCCACACTGGTACTTAACGATATTAGAGGACTAAATATATTCTTTATATTTTAAATATGATTGTTACATACATTACGAACATATAATAAATTGAGAGTTCAAGGGATTTATGGGAAATCGACATAGATGGAAAATTTTAAAAATTAGTATACAGTATAATATTTTATTATTTTCACGGGATCTACATTTGATACAACGGAGTTAGATAAAAGAACTGTTTACTGCTATTGAAACTTAACAAAACAATAAATTCTGGTAATATAAGAAGAAGTCTACATGAGTGAGTGAGAGGGACCTTTTAAAAGCAATGGGGTATGCCGTGAGGTTACTGTTAGATGTAAGCGAAAACGTCCCTTACCGCAGTCATGATCTCGTCAGTTAGCAACATCTCGATGTGCGGTTCGTTTCCCTTGGAGAAAGTCACCCCGTCCGGTTTCTCTTCCATCATCACGTTGAAGAGAGTCAGTACTGGAGTGTAATTGCCGTTTCCGATTTCCTTGGTAAACAGTTCCAGAGTCAGGTCCATTGAGTCAGTCTTGGGGATCATGATTTCCAGTCTGTAGTCGAGGCGTCTTCCGACCTCCATGGTTTCTAGCTCTCCGTTTATGAGCGTGAAGTTGAATTCGGTCATGAAATTATTGTTCTCCGCCTGAAACGGGAAGTAAAGTTAGTCTCAATAGTGATAATAGTTTCATATTTAAAGGGGTGAAATTTATATGGTTTCTCAGGGTGATAAAATGTGCATTTTAGCCGTATTTTTATGATGCATATTTTATGATGCATACAGATAACACAATGGTAACAGTTAACAAAGTACTCTACACATTAAGGAGGTGTTATAGCTCTTTCGTGTTATCTGATTTACGTCTTTATGCTTCCTCCCTTCAGAAATTCAAAATACTTCCGAGTATACTAGAGTTGACTGAGGAAGTGGTAAAGAAAATTAGTCCTTCAACATGGCATGTTTTCACACAGTGTTTATCTCTTATGCCGAGTTTCAGTCCATAATGAGGGAGAATCTGGAAAATGAATGATCTGTGAACAACTACATGTAAAATATGTTTGAGGCATTCAACAGGTAGTAGCTCAAACTTGTGAACATATTTCGGGACCATCGACATATATGTTGAAAGGCTGGGATGTAATTCTTAGAAGCGGATTTTCATGAAGTCTAATGATTTCGATAGTGAAAATGTACAACAGGAATACGTGATTTTACGACAGGAGTACTTTGCATGGATGGATATATAAGAGGAAATGATTGACATAAACATTGAAATTCCGTAGGCAATATGCAATTATGCGAGAAACCTGCGATTTGTCGAATTTCCAACATTCGTTCCTCAACGTTTCTGCATTGTAAGAAAAACTTCTCTGTTTGTTTGACCTTCAAAATATCTATCAAAATTTTATTTTCTATTGCAACCGTAATATGTGAGACGTTGGACTTTGAAACCAATAACGGGCAATTCAATTAGATTTGGTTGATTTAAAGATCTATCAGCTCGACATTCATTTATAAAACTCCTTATACTTAATACCGGGTGTCCCCAAAATGACCGACGATTTGAAATATCAATTAAAGAAAAACGGATGGTAATAGAAATGTACGGTTTGCTGCATTCTGCTTAGGTAACCAGGGAATTTATTCTCATCAATTTTCAAAATTAGTTACAAATTTCGTCAACAGATGGCACTGCGGACTGGAAAAAACTATAAAACAATGTTTTCAAAGCAAGAACCATACAAAAAGTGGCATAGATCGGCCTCCCTATTCGCCGGATTTGACGCCATGTGATTTTTTTCTTTGGGGATACTTGAAAGGCCAGTTGTATCGTCACAATCCACAAACTGTAGATGAACTGGAACAGTACATCTCTGCTGCTTGTCAGAACATTCAAACTGAAATATTTGCACGGCCGTCTGCGAATTTTGACCTCAGACTGCGCTCCGTTGTTGCTGCAAACGGTGGTTATTTCGAAAACATTGTTTTATAGTTTTTCCCAGTCAGCAGCGCCATCTGTTGACGAACATTGTAACTAATTTTGAAAATTGTTGAGAATAAATTCCCTGGTTAGCTAAGCAGAATGCAGCAAACCGTACATTTTTATCGCCTTCCGTTTCTCTTTAATCGATTTTTCAAATCGTCGGTCTTTTTTGGGACACTCGGTATCTGCCTTGATTCAGTTTAATTTCTTTGAGGAGTCCGTTGACAGTCGAACTCTTTCGAAGACATATCTAGAGGATAGACTGTATTGAGTTCTGGGATATGTCATGTGAGTGAAGATAGATTGAGATTTTATTTTTTAAACTTTTCATAGCTCTCCGCTTTTAAAACATTCAGTTACTCTAAGAAATTACCTAATATGTCAGGGACAATCGAACTCAATTGTAAGATATACACGAGGGATAGAACTTTAATAGTGGCAACACTGTTGTAGAGCCCCCACGCAGCAGGACCCAGGAAAGCAGCGTACACAACACGTACGTCACTTACCTGCCTTACCTCAGAGAGAATGCGCTCTCCCCATAAACACCACACTCCTGCACAGTGACAGGATGAACACAGCCATGTTTTAGTTACCGGTCTATCGTACGAAATAATTTGTTGCATCGTACTGATGGAAGGAAAATGCTTGTGCGCATACTGTGGCTGATGTGTTTGCTTGCTGGGTCTGGGAAGTGCTCTTACCTCCCCACCCCATATTCCCCGGACTTAAGCCCCTGGGACTTTGATCTCATCCCCAAGATGAAGGAACCGAACCGTGGCATTCGTTTCCCATACCGTTCCAGAGATTCTGCAGGCTGTAGACCGCTCTATTCGAAAGATCAACAGATCAGGTGCTGCCAACGGCCTCCTGCAGCTTTCAGAACGTTAGCAACGGGTGCTAAACAATGCTGGTTACTACTTTGAAGGTCTATAAAGGTTTCACTCCTGTATCTCGTCCATACTTTGCACATACCTAGTTGCCACTATTAAAGTTCCATCGTATGTATCTGGAGGATAGACAATATTGAAGTGTGAGGCGAATGAAAACAAGTCAGATCGAGATTTCAGTTCTTGAACTCCTAATAGCTCTCATTTGTATTTATTACGCTTACTTACTCTGAGGGATTGCCTAATATGTCCCTGACAGTCGCAACCTATCGTACGATATAACTGGAGGATAGACTACATTGAATTCTGAGATATCACATTTGGATGAAACCCAAAGACATAAATTTTTCACATAAAATTTGTCATAATTCGTGCAGTAAGAAGAATGAAAGGAATCAAAAAACTACAAATTGCACTACAAATTGAATAAACCATAATTTGAATTGCAAACTGTAGATAACAATAACTGTAAATAGATTAACTGTAAATTAGAGATAACAACTACACTTACACTTCTTTTCCTCCTGGAGAGTACTTCGTCCTCCATAATGTCGTCTCCCAGCCAAGAGAGGACATTCTGTCTGAGAACATTCTGCAGATGATGGTGCAAATCGTCTATGACGACCTTCAACTACAAATACAGAGGTTCTCCGTATTACAGTATATATATATATATATATATATACGAGAGAGATTGATAGATAATAGATAGATATAGATATATATACAGGGTTTGTATAAAAAGTATCGGGAAAAGTTTCGGAAAAATAAATTTATTTGAGATATTGCTACATTTCCTTAAGAGTCTTCAAAATACATCCCTTGAGCGTCGACACACTTTTGCCAGCGGCTTTTCCTTGTCTCGAAGGCTTCCTGGTAGGAGAATTCCGGAACGTCCTTAAGGGTACCCGTGCAAGCTTCTTTGACGGCACTTAGGATCCCATGGTGGTGTCCATTGAGGGAGGATTTCACTTTTGGGAATAAGAAATAGTCTGCTGGTGCAAAGACGGGACTGTAAGGGGTTGGGGAATCGTCGCGATGCCATTTATCGTCAGGTATTCGGTGACCTTGGAGCAGGTGTGGCTGGATGCACTGGGACGAGTTTAGTGCAGGTCTTTTGCATCGCCAAATTTTCAGTGATAATGCTCTCCACTGTCATTTTATCAATACCAATTTTATCTGTGACCATGCGCACACTTCACCGACGGTCTGAACGCAGCACTCAACTCACGGCCATCGGTTCTTGAGGTCGACGGCCGTCCAGCGCGGGGCTCGTCCTCCACACTCTCTCGGCCATCTTTGAAGAGCTTGTGCTACTTAAAATCTGCAGTTTATGACACGCTTTCATCCTTGAACAATTGGCGAATCATGCCCAACGTCTCCGTTCCCGATTTCCCCAGTACAATACAAAATTTGATGGCGCACCGCTGTTCAATCGTTCGCTGCATTTTGCGCTTGCACCGAGTCACTCGACAGGGGTCCACTAAAAACACGATCTAGCCTGAACAAACGCTCGCAGGCGACTGGCGCTTTGTGCGTCTTGTAGGTCACACCCCCCTCCACCGAGCAAGCACGGTACGAGCACGCTTCGACGTACAGTCACGTCAGGAAAAATTGTTCCCGATACTTTTTATACAAACCCTGTATATACATATAAATCCATCTTACAACGTTTTTGCCAAGAGTATAAAATTAAAAAAAATTGCTTACGATAACAATGAGACTGTAATGCGGTATATTTAAAAATTTTTCTATTCATAATTTATGTGATATTTTTATTTGATTAATAAACAAAATAGGTTGGACAATAATGCAATCATTGTGAAAATCAAAACCATCCGACGTTGTCTGAAATACACGCACCTGTATGTGAGCGTTGGGGGAGGGGCTTACTTTCCCGTTGGTCGTGCTAGCCGTTATCGTCAGGTTGTAAGTCTGCCCCGACACAACCTGGGATGCCTCTTTGACATATATATCCCCAGTTAGGTTGTTGATGTAGAACAGCTTGTCTACGTCGCCGGCTGTGATTGCGTAGCTTACTTCAGCACAATCACACAGCATGGCATCTGTGGGGCAAGTCGTTCCCAAGTCGCCGTCGAACGCCTCTGCTGTGTAGACCGTTTCCGGACTCCAGGGATCACTGACAATGGCCGTTTCTTCCGCCTTGATGAATTCAGGCAGGAAATTGTCCACTGGAAGGTAGGAGGTAATGTTATTTACACGAAACTTCTGGAAAACGTACGAACACACAGCTTCTTAATATCCTCAATAAAAAATATATTTTTTAAAATTATGGTTATGAAAAGCTGTGTGTTCCTGTTACAGGTGATAATAGTGGATCGAAGGGCTTTCTTAAAAGATCTTGTAAAAGATAGTTTAAAGGATAGTATATTATTTCTCTCTGAATGGAATATGTGTATGCTCTGACTTATTTAAAACTACTAGTTCAATAGAAATATTTTTTAAAATAACATTTTACCGATTATTATCAAGGGTTGTGGCTTCTGCTGCAATCACATTCAAAATCCCTTACGTAAAAAAGATTTTTTACATGCACACTCATTTACATTTATAAATATGGGGAAGAAGTTTTCTCTGCAGCCAACTGGCAATGTCATGTTGTGATGGGTTTATTTTACGTATCGATGGCTTATTTGCAGCAGGTTTTAATCCTCTTTTTAAAAAAGTTCTTGGTACCACTATTATGAATTAGCACTCTCCACAAGCTTGATATACAGTGTAAGCTTGCTTCCAATAGGAAGCGAGTGTTCGCTTACTTAATAATATGATGTTTAACTGTTTATTCTGATAAGACATGGATTAACAATTCATCAAAGATTATAAATAAATATCTTAATAACATAACACATGCTATGCACAAAATGTAATAAAAAGGGGTTCGTTTATTTATTATACAGGTACTACACTGAAGTGAGACTAAATTAGGGATAGCAAAGCCTATGCAAATTGTGTAGCGCTGCGCATCATGTATGCGCAAGTGAGGGCGCTGTGGTAACTGCATATATAGCGCGTACTGTGGATGTTTTCAATTAGTTGTTGGAATTGCCAGTATGGGTAAACAGCCTGATTTAGACGCCTTCGATAGCGGACAAATCGTAGGTGAGCGACGGATGGGCCATTCAACTTCCGAAATCGTCAGACAGCTAGGATTTTCAAGGTCGACAGTGTCAAGAGTATACCAAGAATACATGGATGATGGAAAAAAACTAGCGATCGGGCAAACTGCAAAGGACAATTAGCCTTGACAATGCGTGGTGAGAGACGACTCAGGCGTATTGTACGTAGCCAGCGAAGCCAAACATTAGCTCAAATTACCACCCAGTTTAATGACGGTGTCAGTCGTACAGTCATTAAACGGACTGTGCAACGCTCGCTTCACCGTATGGTTTTCGGGAGCCGTCGACCTACGATAGTACCATTGCTCTATACTCGCCATCGGGCTGCACGTCTTGCCTGGGCAAGAGAGAACAGAGACTGGAGTGTAGAGGACTGGAAACGCGTAGCATGGAGTGATGAATCTCGATTCCGACTACTTAACGCCGACGGGAGGCTGAGAATATGGCGTCAGGCTCATGAAGCCATGGATCCTGCATGCCTGGCTGGAACTGTACAAGGGCATGGTGGCTCATTTATCATGTTCTGGGGTGTTTTTTCGTGGCACAGTTTGGGATCTTTGGTGCGTGTACCAACCTCCCTCAATGCAATTCGGTACATAGAGTTGCTGGGTGATCACCTCCATCCGTTTATGCTGTTCTGTTATCCGCACGGTAATGGAGTTTTCCAGCAAGACAACTGTACCTCTCACAAGTCCCGGTTGGCTACTGGCTGGTTGGATGAGCATTCCTCTGACTTCTCTGTCATGAATTGGCCACCTAGAAGCCCAGACTTAAATCCTATTGAGCATCTTTGGGATGTTTTGGAACAAGGCGTGAAAGGCCATCACACAGCACCAAAGAACCTTACTGAATTATGGACAGCTTTAGCCAATATTTGGCAAGCCATTCCCGTGGAACGTTTCCAGAAACTTTTTGAATCTATGCCTCGTCGTGTGGTAGCCGTTATCAAGGCCAGAGGAGGCCCAACTCATTACTAGGCAGGTATCCCTAATTCAGTGGCACTTCAGTGTAGTTGGTACCCGTCAAAACATGACGGCTAGATAGTAAATAAATATACTAATACACAAATTATACTCAACACATCATTGCCAAATGTTGAAAATCGTAATAATGCAAAGAAACAAATTAACGTGTTTAAGCTGCCTCGTGCTTAGTGCGTATCTAAAACGAGATATAAAAATGTCACTGAGCATGCCCAGAAAGCAATTTTTTAATTGTAAATTATCGCTGATTAAATAGCGCAAAATAAATAATTTCCATAAGGTTTAATCTCATGTTTCACAAACATAATTATCATAAAAATAAAAATGGCAGAGAGAGATCTAGAGAGATTCCGCGGATTAAACGTGTTTATCATTAAAACATGTCACTGAGCATGCGCAGAAACAGTGAGTTTCTAAAGCCAGATTTAAACATGCCACTGAGCATGCGCAGAAAGTAATTTTTTTAAACTGCAAATTATCGCTAATTAATAAAAATTGCGGTTACAAAAACCAAATTTAACAAATCTACAGATTACAATCTTTCGTTTAAGAGCAAAATGAAGTAAATTGATGCAGTAGTTTTCTCTCACGGACTGCCCAAAAAGTCGGCTTAGCAACTTAAATATATAGATTCCTCGACTTACGACCGAAATTTTTAAATTTAAAAACATTCTCAAAAATACTGTTCCTCGGATGTACATTACATACCTATATGTATTACATAATTATTAAAAAATTTGATAAAATATTCTGCAGTACTGCAAACGTTTATGACACAATAATAAAAATGTATGATGCAATAGTTCGATATTCAGACAATAAATCAAATAAACCTTCATTGGCTACAGAAATAGCTTCAGCTTTTCCTTACTTTAATAAAGGACTACGACAATTAGAAGCAATGGATCCATATGAAGAAAGATTCATAAGTGTAAATAGTCGTATTCAGGAAAATCTGGCTTGCTACCGGACAATATACAAGGAAAAGAAAACTTAAACTGTTTATACTACCTTGGATAACTTTGTTAAAAAAAAACTTGCAACGTATCTTCTGTCGCAAATTCTGAACCAATTGTTTATACTAACATCATAAGCAATTATGGCAAAGAATAATTTTCTTCTAAATAAAGTAAAATGTATTTTAAATTACGTATGTATGTATGAAAGTAAAAAAATATATGTACATATGCAAAAAAAAAATTGTTTGAAACTCGACTCTGAACAATTCAGCTTTTGGGGCTACGTCCATTTGCAAATAAGCCATCGATATGAATTCATAAAAAATATCTACTGAAAAATATATCTCAAATTACTTAAAAAGGGGTTACTTTGATGTGTTAACTATACGAAGGGAAATACACTTGCAGTACACTTTACAAAGTTTAGTAGGTTTCATTGCAAATTTGCAAACAGTTGATGAATTACTGTTTATAAAATATTAAATACCATAATTTTTTAATTGATTTTGCTAATAAAATACTTGGAAAGAAATCAGCGACAGAAAAAAAATACTTCAACACTCTTTATATGGGACCGAATAGGGGAGAAAAATTCTCCTACGTGTGACGTTTATTGTAATCATAATACAGAGTCATCGAAAAAGATTTGACACATCTCGAAAGCTCATAATTCTAAAAGAAAATGAACAAACGCAATAACATTCTTTTCAAACAACTTAGCAAGTGTCGAAGATTTCTAAATGTAACTGGTACGCAACCGTGACATGGAACGTTGCGCAGAAGCGATGCAAGGTGGAAGAGGTCTTCGTTCGGCTTTCCGTCATTGCAATGTCGACCATTCAAGAGAGAGCTCAATATGTGTTGTGGTTAGCGGAGTAGAAATTTGGGGTTACGCCAAGAACATTGTTTACAGCGTAAACGTACGGGACTCGACACATTTATGGGAGAGAATTCTCTATGCAATTGCCACAGTGACGCCAGACATGCTCCGTAACACCTGGTTAGAGATTGATTAGCGACTTAGTGTGTGAGAACTACCAACGGTTCTCCTATTGAAACTTATTAAGGTAAAATTCTATTAAATTCTGTACATTGCACAACGAAAGAATTGTTTATATTGTAATTATTTCATTAAATATGATTATATGAAATGTGTCCAACCTTTTTCGATGACCATGTATTAACTGTTCGTACTGTAGCACTCACATCCGCCAATTCAAGCATATGTGACACACAATTATAAATTCCTCTTTTCAATTATTTTAATCCCCTCTCCTTCAAACGTTTACCGTCCTTTAGTTTTCTTTTTTCCGTGGCAGCTCTTCTAATCTGCACAACTTTCCCAAACACTGACGTTTTGTCATTCTGAAGGAAACTTCTAAAAGTTTATTTCGATGGAATGCCAAGTCTGGCCAACAACGCACAGACCAAACCGCTGGACCTAAAGGGCTGAAACTTTGCATGGCGATTCTTCTTATGGTGTAAGGGTGCACTAAGAAGGATTTTAGAAAAAATCTACTTAGATTTTTTAAAATTAAATTTTTAAGCTGTTTTAGTAACTTTTTTTTAAGTTTGCATTTAAAATAATAATTTGAGGGTTATAAAATTTATATCACGAGGAAGATCATAAAAATTCCTTTAAAATGATATCTTTTTCGAATCTTTACCTCGATTTTCTGATTTTTGGTGAATTTTTAAAGATTAATTTTTAGAATTTAATTTATTGAATGCTGATCACGTGATTTCTTTTCCTGGTACTTTAAATAAATTTATCGTCACGTGCATAACAACTAAATAGACAAAAAAGTATTTTTTTTCTTGCTAATGCGGCAGACGATTGGACATTATTTTGTCTATAAAAATATCCCTTACGATTGTTTTATAAATATATATTTTTTTACATCAATTGTATACATTGATCGTCGTATTTATTATAAATATATATATTTATTATGTTTGGCATTAATTGCATACATTGACCGTTGTATTTAATTTGAATGTACTCCGTAGCGAAGTGCGGGTTTTCAGCTAGTAATAGTATAAACAGATATCTTTTCTTACCTGGTGCCTCTTTGGCTGACCAAACAAATTTTACTCAATAAACGAAAGGAGTGCTTCTCAAACTCGGGTGAGGGAACGTGGATGGTTAGCAAAAAATAGGTGAAGAACGCATTTTACTACGGTTATTTATGTAAGTAAGTAAGTAAATATATATACGAAGGTTGTAAATAAAGTAGTGGCAACGTAGCCCAGAAAGTCGTAGAACATCGGGCATGCGCAAACAGGATATCGGAGGAGTGTGGTGGAGCTGTTCTCGATGTGTGGAGTACATAAAACCGTCGATCCAGTAGAAGGGGTAGTTGCGGCGTGACGTTGAAGTGGACAGTGTCGTTTATACCGCTCTAAATCAGCGGTTCTCAACCTGGGGGGCGCGCCCCCCTGGGGGGGCGTAGAGAAATTTCAGGGGAGGCATGAGTTTGAAAAAAAAGCAAAATAAGAAGTAAAACTAACTGTAATTTACTGTACTCAATTTTGCACTCAGAATGTAACCGTAGCATATTTTCGACATACGAACACGAACACGGTAATTGTCGTACACGATAATTTTTGTAATTGCAAAAACACGATAATTGTCGTACGTCTGGATGTTGAAAGTGACCTGAGGTGTGCTTTGTCATAGTTACAACTTTATATTCAAAAACTTGTCAAGGACAAACAGTGCCAGCCCTCTCATTAATGTTGTGAAAGTGACTGGTATTACATGCCAACCTCACCTAGATCCTCGATTACCTCAAATATAGTTGATCTGTATTTAATTCTTTAATTTCATATGTTCTAATAATAATATGTTCCAAATTAAGATATGAGTAGAAATATTAAATTTTGTGTATGAAATTATCTATTCTATATTTTCATTTAATAACCAGATTCAGTTTCAAATTCCGATTGTATTACTTGTATTGACCACATATGGTGGTGATGGTGGGAGGGGGGGGGCGTCACCTCACATCAGTGTTCAAAGGGGGGCACAAAGCCTGAAAGGTTGAGAACCCCTGCTCTAAATCATGTTTACGAAAAGTGATCAGCGGTCGGGGATTAAAATAGAGGTTGGCCGTGCAGCATCTGCACCCGGCTATATACGGCGCAAACGTCCACGTTTATTGCGTGACGATCTCCCTATCGTGTTGCATGACAATGCTCGTTGTCATGTTTTGCACGAGCTGTAAATGACCTTTTGCGACGGTGGTCTGTAGGGAAAGAAAATTCTTCAAAGGGGTGATTCAGAAAAAGGTTGAGAACCCCTGAACTAAAGCAAAGAAGAGTTATCTAGCTGGAAGCGTGATTGTTTATGTTGAGTTGATGCATTTTTTAGCACTAGAGGAAGATTAGGCATCCATTTTTGCTCACCTCTGATGTCTGATGTTCTAAAAATTTAATAAATGACAAAGCCGTTATTTAATTACACGCACACGTACACGCACACACGCACACACACACACACACACACACACACACACACACACACACATATATATATATATATATATATATATATATATATATATACAGATATGTGTGTGTGTGTGAGTGTGTATTTATGTATAAATGGGTCCACGAAACCTAGTGGTTAGCGCGATGGGAATTTAGTACTGAGTGTGCTAGGTTCGACACCCGACAAAAGCCACCGCTCTGGTGTCAACGCCGGGTATGGGTACATTAAATCCGTGGGTATGAAAATCCCTCCTTTCGGTTTGCAGGTGTGCGAGAAGGCTACGTGTCCACTAGATATCGCCCCCTGGCATCGTTCGGTCTAAATTGTGGTGGTACTGTGGGCGGGGTGATGTTGTTTACCTATACGATGCATTGGTTAGAAGTAGCCAACAATTTCGCAGTTTAGAGAGGGTGAGTGCCCAGGGAGAAAAGTGCATTGGAAAAAAAATTATGTATACACCCTGGATTCTTAAACTGAGTTAGTAGACTAAATCTTTTTGTTCATTTTTTTTGGTTCCTTTTAAAACATTATATATTGACGTGTGCGGAGAAGGAAAACTATACATTTATACGTGTGTCCTTCGGAAGTGCTTATGCACGGGCCCCTCTACACTTTGGAGATCATCGCAGTCATAGACAAGTTTTCATACGGACTTACACATTGGGAGATTCTCTGGATCTTCTGTTAGTTGCGTTTGTGCACAGTCTTTTCACTGCAAGCTGAAACTGGAATTATGACAGTCATTAACAACCCAAGAAAAAAGATGACTTCGCTGACTTACCATAGTCCTGACAGCTTTCACCTTCCCAGCAGAGGTCACACTCGCAGATTCCTGCTTCGTTGCAGTCGCCATGGTAGCAGGAGATCGATCTGCAAAGAAACGGGAAATAAAACATCGCTCAGGCCTGCTTAATGAAAAGGATGGGCCGGGTTAAATGGTGCCTGACGTGACAGATTACCCCGTGTCGGAATGTGGCAAATGGGTGTCGAGTAATTATTAATGAGATTGCGGTAGGTTCGGTTTGAAATGTCAGACCCGAGGCAATATGTATTCGCTTTATTATCAGCCTTTTTTTTAATCTTTCTGATGCTATTTTAGAAGCTACAAGGCGATTGTATCAATAATTGCGTGCCTGTTTCGGCTTTGGACGAGTTGTTTTTGCAAGATTAGTTTCCATATCATAAGGTAGTGGAGTACATAGTTCGAGTGGTAATTGTTACCCATAGTTTATTGAGCTATGTGGGTCCAATGCGTTATAGAAGTGAATTTATTACAAAGCAAATAATTTCAATAAATGCGATTTATCTGGCGTCAACCCAGGACCTCGCTACCTACTCAAAAATGACGCTTGACTTATTGAGTTTTGCAATTATTTCCTTCAGATTTATTTGAAACGTAGATGAAGAAATATAAAACAATTTGAAATGCAGGTGAATCTTGAAATTACATATGTATAAATCCATCATAGATTTTAGATAAATAAATATTGTCTACTTTCGTTTGTTCCTTAAGGCTATTGGGAAGTAGTCCTATTGAATTTGCTTAGCTCAATGTGAACCTATTGATTACAATTTTTCCTGTGATTGTCGACTTGGAATGAAAGATTTTTAAAAAAATGTACTGTAGTACAGATAAAGGAGTTTTTAACTCCGTTATCTTAGTCATTTTAGAAATTACGTCTACTAAAGGAAAATTTTTGCGTTTAAAATACCTCCTTTTTCCCCGAATCCTTCAAATTAAAAAATATTATTTGTGTTTCATTTATAGTGCAGTAGAATTCCGATAATCCGAAAGTTCGCTTAATCCGAAACCAAAAGTCCAAAAGAACAAAGGTTACAATAAAACCCCAGTGACTTAGCAATATAAAGTATGTTTCTGAAAATCACAAGAAAATTGAAAGTCAGACAATGTACTGAACTAATTATTACTAAACTACATTGGTTTGAAAAAATCTGTTAAACTTGTTTGTCGAAGAGAAGAAAGAATACATCTCCCTTGAAGCCGAATTACGCCAACGCGTCAGAAAAATGGTGTCTGCTCTGGTCGCGGCGGAGTGTTGCTCTACGTATCATAGCACTACATCCAATGCAGCCGCGGCGTCTGAGTGGGATACCCTCTGCTCGCTGTCACCGTCTGCTCCACCTTCACTCTCGTCTGACACGTTGACAGGTTCTTTCAAAACCATTTCAACAATCTACTAATCGTCTAAAATCTTACACTCTACTGTACTGTAATAGGTAGTATTCCGCTCTGTTATCACCCATTTCGTCCAGACATTTGGTAATGTTTAGACACACCTTATAAAATAAACTGTGTAATCACACGTAATATGTAATATTTATGTAATCACGTTTTATTATGCAATTTAAGTATATTTTAATAATGAATTCGCTTAATCCGAAAAATTCGTTAATCCGAAAAGGGTCTGGTCCCAATCAATTCGGACTATCGGGACTCCACTGTATTAAAAAGTTATCTTAGTAATAAATTCATTTTTCTATGAGGGAGTACAATTTCTTATAAAAAATTATGAAATCCAATTCAAGCCTCATTGGAAACACTTTCTCCATAGGTTAACACCGAACCGAATGAATCCAATATAGCTACGCCCTAGCATTCTTAATAAAAACCCCACGTATAAAATTTACCAACAAAAAGCATGGTCTGATCATTTGCAACGTCCTGTTTAGCATACAAGTCTATTTTGAATGAGGTTGGTACTGTACAACGTCTGACAAGCTCTGCAAGAAAGAAACAAACTTGTCCCGAAATAAAAATACCTTGAAAAACTATCGCGTTTGTAATTTATTTAATACAGTGGTTGGTTCCTAACCTTTTGTTAATCAGGGACCAAATGTCAAAAAAATAAAATTGACGGGGATCATCTCCCAACCCATCCTTTGAGAGGTAAAAATGGGTTTCATTTTCCGGATAAACAAGCTATTTGTGATAAACAACTTTAATAAAATGCTACAAATAAACTTAACCTTTAGATTTACGGGGCCTATTTTTCAGATTCCCTCTTTAGAACGGGACATTTCATACCTCCTTTGTAAGGACGGCCATTAAGGGGTTTCATATATATATATATATATATATATATTTATATATATATATATATATATATATATATATATACGTATACGAAACAATAGCGTTTCCCTTAATTAACTTTGTCTTACCGCAACAGAACATTATCCCTGAATTTGATTTTTGATCTAAATATCAAATTAATCTATTAGATTTTCCCCGAAGTTCCCGTGCGCACAGAAAGCTTACATAAGAAGATTGTTCTAGAAGCTATGACGTGACCTCGTCCGATGCGGCGTGATGAGGTCAGTTGTGACGTTTTAACCAATTAAAAGTTCAGCGCGCCTGTACTCAAGGGCGTGAACCTAGAGTTTCTCGGGTCTTCTGTGTCTGATCTCCGTCCTAGCAACATGTAGTTTTTGCGCTGCGGGGTTTTAGACCCTTTGACCGTAATGCTCCGGACAAATTTAATTGATGTACGCTCGTCCGACATATAAATTGTCAAGTAGGAAGTATGTTTGAAATATATCTTTGAAAATGTGATCGAACTTTCGTCTCTCTGGATTTGTTTTGAGTTTGATTCTTCAGCGCGCCTACCTCAAATCCACGAGTCAGCGTGCCTGCATCCATATGTTGACCAACCCCATCGCCAAAAAGCTACGATTCCAACGAAGTGTACTGACCACGTCCATTTGCCTAGAACTCTGTCCGACAACAAATCCCGGATTATTCTGAGCATATGAAGTTCACCGGCCTGTTGCATCACCCCGTCAAGGATATTACTTACTTACACACACACACACACACATATATATATATATATATATACTATATTCAATCTTGGGCCTGTATTCTTGGGATACATGCTATCCCACGCCGTAAGGGAAAGGTAGTTACAAAAATAATTTATTCAGGAATATGAAAATTTTACTGTGAGTTAAACACTCTTTGTTCTTTATAAATATGGCTCTCAATTTTTTCTAGCTTGAAGGGAAAGTTTTTAATTGTTTAAAATTTTAACCATTGTTCTTTTTCATTGTTATGTCATTGCGCACAAGATATCACCAGAACTGTTGGCTAGAATACCATGAAATTTTATACACGGGCACTATAAACATGTATCACTTTCATGGACGGGGAAAGTGACCTACTGTTATATCATTCCTATCATAAAACTTTGAATTACAGTAAAATTTATCAAAACTAGCCGCTGCGCGACCAGCATGGTCGCTTTTAGTTTTATATTTTCTTTTGGAAAACAACGCAACTGAAAGTAACATATGTAAGGAATGTTACCATTACCTGCCATCATAAATATACGTTGTTAAGGGGTATTCTCTATAAGGCTGATTCTAGAACATCGTGATAAAAAAATGTAAGTGTCCATTACCTCAGAACAGAGTTAAAGATAAGACTGAGAAACCCAACATCAATGATTTTTAAAATTACATCCCTCTGTGTATGCACTATTTTTCAAAATTAAGATATCTATACTTTATTATTACAACAAATAAGAAATTGTTGGGGAAAAATTTAAAATATAGTGTTGATTACATCACTCTCTGTATATATTACTGTTCACAATTCAGATATCTACACTTAATCATATCAAATAATAAATTGTTGAGAAAATTTCTTCACTTATAAAAGATGGAGTAAAAATTCAGCAAGTACTGAAAAAAGTGAAGAAAATTAACTATTACTGGCTCTCAGTTGGTATGCCGGCGACGGTTAAGCCTAACCTCGCGATTATTTATGCTCTCTCTTAATGAATTATTTCTTCGCTTTCTTTCTTGAGACTTCCCAATTGTCACTTGACTGTGCAGCGCGCTTTCGAACATTCCTGATTTCAGTGCGTAAATCCATGTTGACACGCGGTTGCAAATTGCGGACGGCCACTAATGTTTGCATCTGGTAGTGGCAGCCGTTGCCATTCGGGGTGTATAAATATCGTCGATTTTTGTGCCGCATACCTACGCGTTTTATATATACAGATATTTTTTGAAATTTAAAATTAAAAAAAACTTTTTTCCTATGAAGAACTAAGAATTCTGATTTCAAAGTTGGTCATTTAAAGATATATTATATAACTTAATTTTAAAACTAAAAAATATATATATATATATTAATTAATATACGGACGCGAGTCTACGCGCAATGGCATAACATTTAAAAAAAGTATTTCAGACAGTCTTTTCTAACGAAACTACCACGGGTTATTAACGTAGGATTACTTATCATTGCTTACCTCTTTTTTTATTATTTCTTTTCTTTTGATGCATTTTGGTACTTTTCTGTTTAACTGTTTACTACTACTGGGTTTGGCGTGCTGCCAAATTTATAACTCGCGACGACACTGAAATTTTGTTTTCTGGAGGACCGTTATTGAGGAACGTAATCCTACGTTAAAACAATGGTTGAAATTTTAAAAAATTTAAAAATTTCTCTTCAAGCTAGAAAAAAATGAGATCCACATTTATAAAGAAGAAAGTGTGTTTCGCTCAGTAAACATTTCTTATTCCTGAATAAATTATTTTCATAATTACTGATGATTGAACATAGGGATATATTTGTCGAGTCGCTTAGCTTTTAAAAGGTACCTGACCCCAGTGTTGCCAACTTCTACGAAGCGCCTCCCCCAACGCCGTCTCGAAATCCCCCTGTCCCCCCCCCCAACACCAACTTCAGATCCCCCTAGAGCTTCCTAAAAGAAATTCTGGTTCCAAATAGGCATCTTGTTTGAGAGATAAATTGAAATAAATAGAAAATACACACATAATAAAATGGAGGTTTATTTACATTTGACATATGTATGGAACTTATAATCTAATTTAAAAAAACGCGTCTCGATTGTACAAAATATTAAAAAATGTCCCCCCCCCCTCAAAATGCCCCTAAAAAGAACCATTTTCATCTAACTTACCCCCCAATTTAGGGGGAAAAACCCCAAGTTGGCAACACTGCCTGACCCTTTAAAATTGAACCAGAATTTTCAGCTTGCATTTGCTTTACTAGGTGTAAAATGGCTATGATGCTGCGCCATAGAAAATATATTAACAATTTTTAAACAGAGCAAGGATATTTTCGTACTCAAAACGTCAGAAAGTGAAAGAAATACAGGAATTTTCAGAATTTGAACAAAAAATTTGGAACTTAACATTTTTCTTTTCGCTTCCAGTTTTAAAAAAATGTTTCGTGGTCCTTTTGAAGCCATGAAACCATTTTTTTTATCGCTCCTGACCTTCTTGGGTTCTCTCAGATCACCAGTGACCACTGATTTAATATGTTATCTTAAGACACAATCGTCGCATCTTTTTCTTGAAGTATCAAGAAAACGATGTAATCACTCCCAGCGATTTTGCCGAGAGATAATAAGTCCCGCTGATGAAAAATTGAAGACGAGATGAAGAAAGTCCAAATTTTGAAATTCATAACCTATTAAAGTCTCCCTTGATAAAAATGTTGCTCATCCATTTCGAGGGAATGGCAAAACAATTTTAAACGGCTGATAATGAAACTAGTGGTCAAAGAAATCTCATCTATGTATGAGGCGGCGAAAGGCAAAGTGGTGTAAGTCAGTAAGTCAAGTGGTCTAAGTCAAAGAGTTTAACTGCAAAAGCTACAAAAAATTCCACCATAAATTGAACAAATTATAATTCATAACAGTTATTACAATATTTCAAATAATAACTATTTATAATTCCACTATAAATTGAACATAGAAATTACATATTTTCCCTCAAATGAAAAAAGTTGAAAATGTGACTTACACCACTTTGCCTTTCAACGCCTCATTTATACAACAGTTCTCTAACTGACTGACTGACTGACTGACAGATAACGCACAGACCAAACCGCTGGACCTAAAGGGCTGAAATTTTGCATGGCTATTACTCTTATAGTGTAAGGGGGCACTAAGAAAGAGTTTTGAAAAATTCTTCTTAGATTTTTTTAAATTAAATTTCTAAGCTCTTTTTGTAACATTCTTTTAAGTTTGCATTTAAAATAATAATCTGAGGGTTATAAAATTTATATCACGAGAAATATCATAAAAATTCATGTAAGATGAAATCTTTTTCAAATCTTTACCTCCATTTTCTGATTTTTGGTGAATTTTTAAAGATTAATTTTTAGAATTTAATTTATTAAATGCTGATCACTTGGTTTCTTTTCTTTTTGTGATACTTTAAATTAATTTTGCGTCACGTGCATAACAACGAAATAAATTGACAAAATAAATATTAAAATACGGTAAAAGATAAAATTTAACTACTAAAGTAATTGAGATGGAAGTCTTTTTAAGAATTTAATTCAAATTAGTATGTTTTATGGATATTAAACATACAAATTGACCGTTGTATTTAATTTGAATATTTTCTTCTACATTATTTGGCCTATAAAAATATCCGTTACGATTTATATATATATATATATATATATATATATATATATATATATATATTCTTTTTCTTTTTGGCACTAATTGTATACATTGACCGTTGTACTTAATTTGAATGTACTCGGTAGCGAAGCCCATGTATTCAGCTAGTACATTCATGAAAAAACGACAACAATGATCGCAAAACATACCCAGAAATAAATAATTTACAAATTAATTAAAAAGCTTTATTTTACTAAAACTTTTACTAAGACCCAATTAAAACTTTTTAAAATGTAGAAATGCCTATTCTCAAAATATTTTCTCATGGTGCTAATTATTTCAAATTAGACACTTAGATTACCCACCATTCATAGGTTACAAAGAACCTAATTTCAATTCAAAGCCTAAATGAAAATTTATTTTAGTATTATTTAATTAAGTATTCATAATAAGTATTCACAATATTTCAATCCAGTCATAGTCTTCATAATTCTAGAATCAGAGTAAATTATTCCTCTTTATTTTGAGAAGTGCATACTCTATATTCATCAAAGGATGATCGTGATAATAACATGTGGAATATTTAGTTTATTTTTCAAAATTTCTCAAACTCTTTCCTTTCCTTATAATCGGCTTAGAGTCGGGTATAGCCCCACTACCAAGTGAGCACCATTTTTCTGAGTATAAATTAATTTGCCGTAAATGAAGGATTCCCTCTTTTAACCGAACGAAATTTCTAATGAATCAGCTACTTTTCGTCAATCATTTGAAATGGAATTCACAGTCAAACATAATTGAAAATAACTGTAATATGATGGCTGATTTTAAAGAAACTTGTTTTATTTTGTTTCAGCAACTTTCAGGGGTATTATTCTTACAAATATGATGCTAGCGTGTGACGATTTTTAAACTGCTCAAATAAACTCAATTTTATTATTATACATTAGATTAGACGATCATCGATAGAACTTAAGTCTCTTTAGAACTTATAATTATTTTGTAAGCCTCATGAAAAATATGAGGGTATTAGCATATCATGAGGGTAATTTAAATTTTTACTTACCCTAAATTGAAAAGGATTGAAATTATTATTACATACTAGTTTTGAAATATAGAATTCATTCCTTTTGTTTTGGCGGGAAAAATTGAGACGAAAATTAAGGATGTGATCGGAATTATTTGTCTTATTTTAAATGAAAGATGATGTCAAAAATTTTAACAATGCTTACTTGAAACATGTATCACCTTCACAGTTGGCAATTTTTTGTTCGCACACTTGTATACCTAAAAAAGTAAATTAAAAGAATATTTAAGCAATAAATTGTTAATGTTATTTATAGAGAAATAGGATTGTAACAAGTGGGTATTTCTGCTATTGTTATTTATTAATGCATTTTAATATAGAAAATAAATTGTCAATACATTACTTCATTTTTTGGATTATAATCAAATATAATATTGAAAGATAGATATTAAATGTAGATTATATTTAAATTATAATATTAAATAATTATTATCTACATTTTAGTGAATCAGGCAATAATTTCAATAAGTCAATTAAAAATTAAATAGATAATCAAAAAGTTATAAGCCAGTAAGTTAATTAAAAAGTTATGGTAACTGTGAATATAATAATACATAAAACTAGAAATGTAATGCCCTAAATTGAATTATCGTATTATATTAGATTCTATTTCAGCATTAAAGACACTAAAAGCTAGTTTAAATATGCTGTTCCATGAAGCATTGCTGCTATATAATATTACATGAAAATATGACCCATGCTTCGTCAATTTTGAGAACGTTTCTTGCAACTTCCTACTGCCCCGAGGGATTTTGCGGGCGACGTCAAAATAGATTGAATCTGCTATTCTAGATGGTTTCTTTTGAAAGGTGGTCCAGTGCTAAGCTGCATTTATATGAAAGATAACATCTTTCAAAAATAATATAAATAATAAATAATATAAATAATTTCAACAATAAGACATAATGAGATATTATCAGTAAGCTTGTTTCGCGATCGTTTTGAAGCGATGAAACAATTTTTTTTTTATAGCTCCTACCTTCTTGGGTACTCTCAGATCACCAGTGACCACTGATTTAATACGTTAATCAAACGTTACGTAACTCAATACGTTATATTTAGGTGTCTTAGTTTGGTTCTTTTTCCCGAGCAAGTTTTTAGTGTTGACTTATTATATTATATACCTCTATATTTATCATTCATCCCTCTCTCCCTACACACACACACACACACACACACACACACACATATATATATATATATGCATAAATACATATGTGTGTCGGGGTGGGTGGGTAGAGGGCAGATACAACATAATGAGAGAACAAGATTTCGGAACGTGTGATTTCGAATGCATCTTCCGATTCTGGGCTTTTATTCTCAACTTAATCCTTTAAAAGAAACTTGATAACATATAAAGAGGCAGCATCAAGCATATGCGGAGTTAAATCTAACTCAGTTACAAATTATATCTCTGAATTTTGAAATCTAACGTGATCAAGTGATACTTTTTTACCAGTTTTTTTTTGCATAAATGGTCAGAGGACTTATATAAACCTTTTGGTGTTATTTAAATCTATAATAAAAACAACAGAATATGGCGCCAGGAATTTCTTACATCTAGCTAATGCATACCTGACCGTCATTATATGCCTCGTGTTAAGTCCTCTGCTCGATTAAAACCAGAATTTGGTCCCCGAATTGGTCGAAATACACAGCGTCAAAATTTAACTGTTCTCAACGGTACCAGTGCTGTAAATAACACTACTTTTAACTCATACGCTTTTAAGACATTTTAGCTTCATGCTAATACAAAATGAGCATCTCTTAACCGAAAAATCCAAAATGCTTTAAAAGAAAAAAAAACGAATTTTTTTCAGTCCCGGCATGACATCTACAGTGACCACACTTATTATTGCTGTATCAGATTAATGTCATTTTAGACATTTTTAGTATAGGGATGTATGGGTGCAGGGAAAATTATTGCTTGTCAGTACCATGAAAATTCAGAGAAAATGGTGATGCCATTAAGAGATTATCCAAAAAGGGATATTTTGTGTCCAGTTTTAGATCTGAAGCTTCAAATATCGTATTACGTACGTGCAAATATTCTAAAATGTGAAATTTTGTTTGGTAATGATGGATACTCAATTGCAATAGCACTTATGCTAAAGTTGTCTAGTTCATTCTGGACATTCATCTAAGTTTTGAAGCTAGCTCTTAGACAGTTTAACTGAGTAAACCACATTTTATCTATACATCTGATCATTTTGAACGCTGATCAGTAGCAAAATCGTTCTATAATGAACTGTTCGTTCTATGACAGATTTATTCGTCGGACGTGTAGCTTGCAGCTCTATGCAAACATCTTTGTAAAAGGAATGTTCTACTCGTAACATAACCGCCTCAAGTGACCGCATGAGTCTTAAGTCCTTGTGACTCGGTTCCGTTGGGCAACACTTATCCAATTAGCAAGCAGGAAAGAATCGTGCGAAATAGATAAATAGGAAGAATATGCATAAAGAAGAAGAATCCAAAAGGATGGGCAGGAATAATTAAATGGGCCAACAGGAAGAATTTGCACAAAGGAATGGGAAACACTAAATATGAAACCTAAACACCTATTATAAAATGTTCTAAAGTGTATTTAGGACAAAAAAATTTATTGCACCGGACTCCTTTGTTTTCCTCCCCCACAATTCAGCGCCAGAAGAGAGAAGTGCGCAGTAGTGGGTGCGTACTAAAAATTTTAAGAAGGAATATATATCAGTCAAAATCAATGATTTAAATAGACCAAGTTATTGGCTTTTATACCAATCCCAGAACAACAATTTCGACTTGAGTCTTTTGTACAAAGAAATGTACTTTTGTATAGAAAATTTATAGACTTAAGCCTTTTATAGAAGTCAAAAGACTTTTTTATGGATACTAACAAATATTTAAAAAATCACTTTTTTGACTTAAGTCCTATATACTGGGCCCCATATATTTATATATATACACATTTCTGACCTCTTAGGAATAGAATAAGATAATTAACGCGCTCAGACTAGAATCTATATTCTGGTCCCAAAGAAAAGAAATCCTAATTGCTAATACGTGAGACAAATGAAATTGAAAGTGTGCAATTAAAAATGTAGTTGGAAAATTTCTCTAGATTTTTCACATAAATAAATAAATAAATATGAAAACTTAAACTATGTTCAATGCGCATTGAATAGTTCAGACAATACACACACAAATTCATATTCCTTTTAAAATGTTATCGTAGAAAAGTTTCTATTTTAAAATTTCTAATGACAAAACTGATCCTAAATGCACTTTAAGTATAAACAAATCTGACTCCTATTGATTTCAATAAAAAGTATTTTAACATCGTCCGGTTGTAAGTGATGCCATGAGGCGATAGATGAGGCGATAGAGGCATGAAGATAGAAATAAAGTAAAACTAACTGTAAATGAATGCATAACTTTTTACCTTCGACAGACAAAACGAGCCATACGACTGCGAGCAAAATCCTTTTGAACACATGGCCCCCGAAAACATCGCGGTAAGTCATCTTCCTGAGAACGCGATGAGGGGAGTGCCTAATTGCGAATGCAGAGATTTCTTCTCCGTTTTTGCGGGCGTTGTCTTTGTTTAGCGAGAGATGTTACCCTGGTAGCCGAAAAGCTTTCCGTGCGTAACGAGCTTCATGAATTTATGAAGTCGCTGTTTCATTACTTCGCGACCGGAAAATTACTGGGGTTTGCGAGGCACACGCGTTGTGTAACAGCCTAGAGATTTATTTCTGGCGCTCAAAAGCACGGCCCGAGTGTTTTGAAGGTTAGGCGATCTCAGCATCCTGTGATTTTAGGTCGAACATTGACGGTGGCGGATTTCGATGTTATGCGGCCCTAGGACAAATTTCCCTTGGGGTCCCCCTTTCCTATTCATTTGAGGGCTTTAAGAAAAGTACAAATTTATGCCATTAAAAATGAAGTTGGCAAATTTTAGATTTTTCACACACATACATGCACTCACGCACACAAGCACGCACTCACGCACACATACGCACACACACACACACACACACACACACACACATATATATATATATATATATATATATATAAATATATATATATAAGACAAAGTTGAAAGAGAAAAACCAGTATGAGCACTAAAACTACTTGCAGCCAGGAACTAAAAACACGAAAAGATAAGAATGAAAGAGGTTTTGGACAGCACCTCTTCGTCAGCGGTGTCGATACTGTCTAAAAACCAATGGATTGTTTATAATAAGTATGATCTAAACAATAAACATACTTAGACACCGTACAATCCATGAGAAACTGTAGAATTGAATAAAGAGTTATTTATCCATAGAACTCCAAGCCTGGCGCTAGACAAAGTGGAAGTTAAGAATAGGTAACCGCAAGATGACTGACGTCACAAAACTTGCAACCAAGGAGCAAATGGTAACACAGAAACTGACCTACTATGGAGACTGTGTTTTAGGACAATTAAACCTAAATTAAATTAGTTTTTTATTATTACAGTCGAATCCCGTAATAGCGAACCTGGTATATAACGAACGAAAATTTTGGTCCCGCTGTTTTCCTATTGTATTTAATGCTAATTTATCCTTTTATAGCGAACCTCCGAAATCTTAAGAATCAGCTACAACGAACATTTTTTTCAGTCGACAGCTGAATTTTTTTTTAATTTTTAAACTTTTAAAGAATGTTGGAAATACAACAAATGTTGAAGAAGCAAAGAATGTTGATAAAGAAGATGATGATTTACCTATCGCGATGTGGATAGAAAAGCACAAAATTTCATCATTCTCAGATTGTGGCGTGCAATTGTTCGAAACATGTGATGATGAAGTCATTACATGTGAAAATCTGACTGATGAAGATATTGTGAAAGAAATTAAAATGAATCATTTTGAAATCGAAGATTCTGCTTCTGATGGAGCACATAAATGACGAAATCTCCACCGTCTCAGATGCTACAGCAGCGATGAGTGTAATTAATAAGTTTTTGTCAACACAAACAGTGGAAGAAAGAGTGTTGGAGTCGTTTGATGTATTGGACGAAGAAATTCACAAAATGTTTTTAAAATCGCATCACGTCAGCAGAAGATTACCGATTATTTCTGTATCAAAACAGTGAGCAACTATTAAAGATAAAAACAATTTATTTCCCTTTATCTTCATTTTTAGTTAATTTAATTAGTATTGTGTCAGTTTAATGTAATCGATATTAGTCAATTTAATTCATTAATGATCATTTTTAATAGATTTTATCATTCTTTCAATACATCATTATTGAATATACATAGAAACTAGTGAGTTATACATTTTGTGAACTCTAACATGTTTCTTAATGGTTCGGATATAGCGAACCACCGGATATAGCGAACAAAACCTTTGGTCCCTTGAAGTTCGTTATAACGGGGTTCGACTGTATTACTAAAAGTAATTTATTGTTATTTTATTTTTATTTTTATTTTTTCTTACGATATTAATTTTATTTATTTATTTTATTTTTAGTAGTTATTTACTCTAATTAAACTTATAATTATGATTTACTTATTAATTGCAACAGAACAAACTAATCATTAAATCTAAAACAACCAATTATGTGCTTGGAAAGACTATCGGGGTAATAATTACGTGTTAGCACAGCTATCAAGTCTAAAATATGCTTATTCCTATTGTCTTTAGAACAAAGCCTATTTATACGTACTAGCTGATTTACAATAATGTTATTAAAAACAGATTTATGTAAACAGGTTACGTAATTTTGAACACGTCCTTAAACTATACCCTGAAAGGAAAAACTAGCTCATATTTACATAGCTGGAGCTAGACTCAGCCTTAGAGGAATAAAATTTAATTTTGGAAGCAATCGGGTCGAATTGTTTATTAGAGCGACAAAAGTACATTCGTTCATTTCAGAAGGACGGCTCGGAATTAATATCACCTTTCAACATTAAATGCGAGGGAGAGGTAGACATGTGACTATTATTTGTAGGGTCAGCAGATTTTGGGGTTCGCAATGCGAACCCACTCCTGAATTCGGAGATGTACACGTGTAGAAATGTAAAGGCATGCGATTTGTAAGGCATGCGAAATGTAAAGGCATGAAATTATAAGTTCATGGGAAATTCTGTGGCTAAGGGATTAATTAATATAACTGGGGATTGGATTTAGGAAAGGGAGTTTAAATGCTAGAATGGAGGTTATAATATTTAATATATATTATATATATATATATAACATGCATGTCCACTAATAACAAACACCATTACGATTAATAAATAACCAAATAAACATAAAAATTATAGATATGTCCAATATGCATTAAACAGTTCATACTATAATCGCCCAAATTTCGATATCTCTGAAAATGCTATCGTAGTAAATTTTCTATTTTTAAATTGTCTATTGAAAAAACTAATCCTAAATACACTTTATATTCATATAAAAAAATATTCGAATCCTAATGTTTATATGGATGATATATTAAGAGGTTCGGTTGTAAATAACACGATGAGGAGTACTTTGTTAAGAGATAAATAAAGTAAAACTGACCTTTTAAACCTTCAATAGACAAAACTAGTACGTATGTGATAATCCATTAATCATGTACGTTTACCGTTTATCTGAAAACATTAGTTGTTGAAGTGTTATCATACTATATTTTTGTTTTAATTTAAAACAATATACATATAGATTTAGAAGTTGAGACAAACTCCACTTTTTTTGTGTGTGGAATTAAGTTTACAAACTAATAAGATTATACGTAGGTCCGAGGTTACCTTGTTATGTTGTAAAGGGAGTCGCTTATAAATATTACTATTATTATTTATTAAAACAATTTTCACTATCTTTATTTAAAAACAAAGTCAAATTTTTTCTTCATAAATATTTTAGATAAGTTAATCACCGGGTAAAACATTTTTTTATTCACGGACCTGAGGCCCCCTAAATCGCCGTCTAGTTGGCCTAGTCCTAAATACGCCACGAATACTACGCACAAAGCGGAAATAATGTACATGAACCGTTGGGGAATCATCCGCATCTTGCTTATTTATACTTGCACTAGCTGAAAACCCGCGCTTCGCTACGGAGTACATTCAAATTAAATACAACGGTGCATTTAATTTGAATGTACTCCGTAAAATTAAATGTACGCAATTAATGGCAAAAAAATAAATATATATATTTATAATAAATGCGACGATCAATGTATCCAATTGATGTAATATATATATATATATATATATATATATATATATATATATATATATATATATATATATATATATATATATATATATACTAGCCGGTCGGTTTAGGGACCCGCTCCCTACAGCAATCATTGTCAGAGAATGGAAATGCTAAAAAATAACGTATAAAGGTATTTAAATTTTGTGGTACAACACTAAATAACGCTATGTATGTGTCACACTCGATACAGCTCATACTGTATCACTCTCGTGGCGCCATCTAGCGGATCTTAGCGCAAATAGAACCAAATATTGCATAAAAAATTTAATCAAATTTTTTCTAGAATAATATTTAAAATTCGGGCTTCGAGATATTCATACAAATGAACGATAACATAATAAATGCAACAATTTACTTTAAGAAATAATAACAAATGCGATTAATTCTTCGAAGAATCAACGGTAATTCTTCGAAATATCTGTGATTCACGCTTTCTTTACGGATATTTATCGGATAGCGATGAAGTCTGCTTTTAGATTTAAAATATCTGTAAAACTATTAAAGTAACAGAATAACTGTAAGCAGAAAAAATTATCAGTTTTCAAAGCTCTTTCCAAATATGTAAGATTTGTGTACTTTCGTCAGAAAAAAAAATACACCGATTTTCGACCAAAATGGCCGTCAAAATCGCGCCATATCAAGAGGGGTGATTTTCGGAAATGTAGCAGCTTCCATTTACTGTTGTCACTCTTCAAAATTGTTGGTTTTTTATTAATTGAAAATTAACGGTAATAAAATTTTAAATTTGGGCTTCGAGGTGCACATGTTCAGAATCTTCACTACCCGTGTGCCAAATTTAATAGTTGTAAGTTTTATAGATTCGTCTCGACGCAGCACACATATAATATGGACACCCGGAGATGTGACCGACAGACAGAATCCAACCTCGCTTTATTAATATAGATAAAAACATCGTAACGGATATTTATTTTTTTTTGGAAAATAGCCAATCGTCTGCTACATTAGAAAGAAAAAGAATATTTTTTGTCTATTTAGTTGTTATGCACATGACGATAAATTTATTTAAAGTACCAGAAAAAGAAATCACGTGATCGGTATTTAATAAATTAAATTCTAAAAATTAATCTTTAAAAACTCACCAAAAATCAGAAAATCGAGGTAAAGGTTGGAAAAAGATTTCATTTTAAAGGAATTTTTATGATCTTTCTCGTGATATAAATTTTATAACCCTCAAATTATTATTTTAAATGCAAACTTAAATAAAGTTACAAAAATAGCTTAAAAATTTAATTTAAAAAAATCTAAGAAGATTTTTCAAAAATAATCTTTCTTAGTGCACCCATACACCATAAGAAGAATCACCATGCAAAATTTCAGCCCTTTAGGTCCAGCGGTTTGGTCTGTGCGTTGTACGGCAGTGAGTCAGTGAGTCAGTTACGGAACTGTTTTATATATATAGATTATAAGATTTATTGGTGGTGGTGTTGTTGTTGTTGTTGTTGTTATTACTAATCCCAGATTGTCTAGTAAGGCTAGACAATGTCCAAGAAACTAAAAATTTCTAAAATGTCTAAAAACAGTAGAGGGTCCCGAAGGACCTTGTCCTTTGTAAAATCCAAACAAGCCAAAAGATGGGCAGGGGAGGCCATGTCGGTAGACCACCAGTGACGCTCCGGGAAGATCTTCTGACCCTGCCGAAAAGTGAGTGCTCCAAAGTACCATGGGTGGTAGGGAGGAGTTCTCCCAAGATGGTTTAATTCTGTCTTCTTTAGGAGTAAATCTCGCTAAAAGTAAGAGCTCCACAAGGGCTCATGCACTCCTCAGCAGCAGTCCTGGCTAAAAAGTCGGCCCTTTCATTACCGTCAATCTCAACATGGGAAGGGATCCATTGAAAATGGATAGTGGGTCCAGAAGAAAGCTGGTCAAGAAGATTTAAAATGTTCAGCATAATCTGGTCCCCGATAATAGTCCAATTAGAGAGGGGCTGAATTGAAGCACGACTATCAGGTAAAATCCAGACATCGTGTAACTTGCCTTTGTTCTATTAGTAATTAAGTCTTTTGATTTATTTAAAAATTAAACGATTTTTTTAAAAATTTAACAAATTTTTAAAATAATAAATATGAGAAACCCGAGTTTCCCGGGAATCTCTTTAAAATGTTCTCATTTCCCGGGATCCATTATTTGCCGGGAAATGAGAAACCCTAGTGATACTGGGTATACATTTGGCGAAATTACATGAAGGCATCAATCTATTAATTTCATTTTTCTATCTGACGACTGACAGTGAGTGGTCTGTCATCATATGACTCTGTTACCAGGCTTTACGCGTGATAACCTCTAAAAAGAATTCACTTTCATTTTCACCCAACAAAAAAGAAACGGTTTTAACCTCCGATTTCATGCGATTACCGAGTCACGAGGTACACTCATAAACGCAACGTTTATGTTATGACTCAAATTTGTTCACTTCACTGCAGTTTCATTTTAGATTCTTAAAATAGAAATCCATCCCATGATTCCCGAGCTGGAAGGTTTCGTGCGTGTAACTGTACTCGTTCCTGGACAGCACAGGCGTATAAATTGCATCAGGCAGAGCGTTCTCTATCATTTATCAATTCCCATTCATTTTCGACAGAGTGATCGGTCAACATAGAAGTATGTAAATATTTAAATTTCCCTTTCCTAATTCGTTACTTATCTTGTGATATATTTTGTTTGTCGTTATTTTACCTTCTTAGTTGCCGATTCTTGGACAAAGAGTGCTTACTCTTTTAAATGTCGGTTTAGCTGTTGCTTATTGAAAATATTAGTAACCGAAATTGACCAAGCTTGAGTTTTGCCATTGTTCTATAAAATAAGACAAGCAAAATTTGGTTTTTTTGAAAATTGACCTCAAAACGACAGAAAATTATGAATTTTTATTTAATTCGTTAAGTTTATATTTTTCCAAAGGGGGAAAAAATGAGAATTCTTTCGGGAGTGTGAAATTTCCAATTCAATGTAGTGTTATTCTGAAATATCATTTAAGCCGAGTTTCATGTATGAATTTGGTCTAATTAGCCAAAAATGACCATAAAATGACCTAATTAGCGAAAAACCTTCATGTATAAATCAAATGATATTTATAAATACAGTGGAGTCCCGATAATCCGAAATGATTGGGACTAGACCCTTTTCGGATTAACGAATTGTTCGGATTAAGCAAAATCATTCTTAAAATAAACTTAAATTACATAATAACGTGCGAGTACATAAATATTACATATTACGGGTGATTACGCAGTTTATTTTATAAGGTCTGTCTAAACATAACCAAATCTCGGGACGAAATGGGTGATAAGAGTGGAACGCTGCCTACTACAGTACAGCACAGTGAAAGATGTTCTAACAATAGGTCACAGTGCTCGACAGTTGGAGAGGTGCGTCGTAACTGTTAGTGTCAGTTTAGCATTAGCATGAACACGTGTTGTTTATTCTTCTGTGTGCTACTTTATTATACTACTGTTGTCTAACTTTGAATTTTATTGTAATTTTCAGAAATATACTTTATATTACTTAGTATCACTGTAGTTTTATTGTAATTTTAGTTCTCTTTGGCTTTTGGTTTCGGATTAAGCGGACTTTCGGATTACCGAAGTTCGGATTATCGGGACTCCACTGTAGTAATTTAAAGCGGTAAAAAGATTTGAACAGAGGTAAAAAGAAACTCCGAAACACATGTATACGTGTATCCGCAACCTAAAGGCTAAATATCTGAGGGGGAAAAAAGCGGATATAAGTCTATTCTAAGTGCAAATCGAAACAAAAATCAAAAACTGAACATTAACAATGACTATATTCGCAAATCTTTTTATTTGACAAAAACGAAGTTTGCTATATACTTTGCAGAATTTCATGAATGAACGCCATTTTAATAACTTATCAGTATATTGGAACTGAGGGCTTTTGCTCTCATTTCAGAATCGGAACTTTCGAATTCATTTTAAGAATAAGAATACTTAATATGCATGTGTCTCAACATCCGTTTTTAATGAAAGTATTTGATCAGAGGGAAATTACCAAATAGGCCCACAGATCGCACATTTTTAGGGTCTCCAAACATTAGGTCTACGTTATAGCTTGCTTTTGCAATAATTTATTACCACGAATCAATTGATAAGTCGATGGCGATTGAGGAAATTTATAATCCTAATTTATCTATTTAATGGCAGTGCAGATTGTCAGATATGCAGCAGTGCTACCTAATTTATGCTTGCTGAGTCATGTAAACATGCCTGATTTTAATAAAAATGAAGAATCATCAGATGTCGGTTCTTCTAGAAACATACTGATATTTTTGTTTAAAATTTTAACATTCCCTTTAAATTTTTAGGAGGAAATATTTTAGGCAACTTTGCAGAACACTGTGACTCGGGCACGCGGGTGCATCGACGTCTGGCACTTTAGTTGCGTCGACTTTGATCTCTGCTGGCAGTCGAACAGAAATAAAGGAACGAATCACTTTAATTTGTGAGGGGAGAGAGAGCATTTCGTGGAATTAAATAACGACGGGATATTTTAATCAGCGAGGAACACATCGGCAACATCGGTGTTTATTTTTGTTTTTATTTTGGGAATCAAGAAACTTAATATTTATATCGAATTTAAAAGACTCATTTCCCGGTGTAACACGTGATATATAAATTAGTGCAGATTTTAACATTTGTTGATAAAAATGTCTAAAAATTTCTTTCCTTCCACAAAACAAAATTTTTTTTCAGTGTAACGTCCCGGTTCAATAAGAACACGAGAAAACATCTACACCTGTCCCTAGATTTATAGAATTTGGCTTTTATACGGTTTCTAAATTTTAAAAATAAGAAAAAACAACGATGTGTTAATTGATTATTTGAGTTTTTTACATTGAATGCATTCATTATCTGCACAGACGTCACAAGTACATTGCGTCACGTTACGTTGCGTTTAGCATTGACGTGAAAGTAGATTTTGTTTCATTTCCATACTGTTATTCCTAGTTCCGTTATTCACGGGGTAAGACGATAATTTTTGAAATACATAAGTAAATAAATAATTTATCATTGCATATTACTTAAATTGGCTTTGTCTTCACTTGGGCATAAACTCTTTGCATTTTTACACTGTTATTATAAACACTAGTATATAACCCCCGTCAAAAATGACGGAATGTTGATCAGCTTTTCCTTCTGGTGATTCATCATTTTCATCGGGCATTGCTGAAAACTGTACTTAAACAGCAGTAAACAACAAAACAAAACTAAAATAAATCAAAACTAAACCAAAACTGTTTCAAAAGTGAATGACTCACCACACAGCAGGCATTGCTGAAAACGATACTTGCACAGCAGTATTTATAATAATTTATAATAATTACATAATAATTATCAAAGTGAAACACAATTTAATTAACATTAAAATTAAACATTAAAAATGTAGTTATTCAAAGGGAATATGAAAAACCATGGAGTAGAATGAATTCGAAATTCAAGTGAATGACTCAATTGAATAAATGATTCATTTTATTACTAGCAAAATGAAACACAATTTATTTAACATTAAAATTAAACATTAAAAATGTAGTTATTTAAAGGGAATATGAAAAACCATGGAGTAGAATGAATTCGAAATTCAAGTGAATGACTCAATTGAATAAATGATTCTTTTCAATGGATATTTTAATTTCAAGATATTTCAAAAACTATACGGTTTTGAGCTAGGGTGTAGAATGAATTCGAAATTCAAGTGAATGACTCAATTGAATAAATGATTCATTTCATTACTAGCAAAATGAAATACAATTTATTTAACATTAAAATTAAACATTAAAAATGTAGTTATTTAAAGGGAATATGAAAAACCATGGAGTAGAATGAATTCGAAATTCAAGTGAATGACTCAATTGAATAAATGATTCTTTTCAATGGATATTTTAATTTCAAGATATTTCAAAAACTAAACGGTTTTGAGCTAGGGTGTTCACTTGAAATTTTCATATTTTTAAAGGGCTTTCTGAATCTGTAACTTTTGTGGTATTATTTTTCAAGAAAAATTTCAGAAAATGGCATCGCAATGTTAAGATGTTCCGGACTTGGTCCGTCCCGGAATGGTTACCTACACTTTTTTACTCTAGGTCTTTTATATAAGGAAAGATAACTATCCCCTTTTTTCATATGAATGCTGTGTCTTGTTTTACACGGTTTTGATTTACACGATCTGTCGCAGAACGAATCTACTGTGTAAATAGAGGGATAGGTGTACTATACTGTCCGACCACGGAAGCAAGGTCCCTGGAAGCTGTTACGCATGCGCGAGAAAAGCTAGTCTACTTAGAAAATAGGGGAAGACGTCATATTTTCGGATGTGTTTGTTTATGAAATACGGAATGTATTTCAGACTGCTTTTTGTCCGCAATTTTAAAGTTATTTTTTAAAACTTTATTTTTGATCGAATATGTGAATAATAATTTCAAAATAATAAAAAGAAAGAAGCAAATCTATTTAAAAAATAGGCGTGGATATTTTCGGATTACATCAAAATCTAAATTATCTAAAGCTACGTTTTCGGTGGTTCTTTTTTTCTGACGTTTCCTCGAAGATTCAAATTTTGGAGTTTCTTCACCCTTTGCTTCTCTGCGTATTCTTTTTACTCTGGACATTGATATCCCGGTCATTTCACTAGCTCTCTTTAGGGATTGCGAAAGTGGAACAATAACATTTCCTTCTGGTGCTTCTTTCTCACACAATTTAATTACATTGTGTATTATACGTTTACAATCACTACGGAACGGCTTATTCCGAGCAGTTGTGTTGGGTAAAGGATCCATTAATCTATATATATAAAACAGTTCCGTAACTGACTCATTCATTCATTCATTCATTCATTCATTCACTGACTGACTGACATACAACGCACAGACCAAACCGCTGGACCTAAAGGGCTGAAATTTTGCATGGCGATTCTTCTTATAGTGTAGGGGTGCACTAAGAAAGATTTTTCAAAAATTCTCCTTAGATTTTCTTAAATTAAATTTTTAAGCTGTTTTTTAAACTTTTTTTACGTTTGCATTTAAAATAATACATTGAGGGTTATAAAATTTATATCATGAGAAAGATCATAAAAATTCCTTCAAAATGAAATTTTTTTCGAATTTTTAACTCCATTTCCTGATTTTTGGTGAATTTTTAAAGATTAATTTTTAGAATTTAATTTATTAAATGCTGATCACGTGATTTCTTTTTCTGGTACTTTAAATAAATTTATCGTCACGTGCCAAAAAAAAAAAGACAAAAAAATATTTTTTTCTTGCTAATGCGGCAGACGATTGGAACTTTATTTTGTCTATAAAAATATCCCTTACGATTTTTTTATAAATATGTTTTTTTTTTTACATCAATTGTATACATTGATCGTCTTATTTATTATAAATATATATATATATATATATATTTTTTTTTTTGGAAATAATTGCATACATTGACCGTTGTATTTAATTTCAATGTACTCCGTAGCGAAGCGCGGGTTTTCAGCTAGTCTATATATATAAAACAGTTCCGTAACTGAGTCATTCATTCATTCATTCATTCACTGACTGACTGACATACAACGCACAGACCAAACCGCTGGACCTAAAGGGCTGAAATTTTGCATGGCGATTCTTCTTATAGTGTAGGGGTGCACTAAGAGAGATTTTTGAAAAATTCTTCTTAGATTTTTTTAAATTAAATTTTTAAGCTGTTTTTTTACTTTTTTTAAGTTTGCATTTAAAATAATAATTTGAGGGTTATAAAATTTATATCACGAGAAAGATCATAAAAATTCCTTTAAAATGAAATCTTTTTCGAATCTTTACCTTCATTTCCTGATTTTTGGTGAATTTTTAAAGATTAATTTTTAGAATTTAATTTATTAAATGCTGATCACGTGACTTCTTTTTCTGGTACTTTAAATAAATTTATCGTCACGTGCATAAAAACTAAATAGACAAAAAATAATTTTTTTTTTCTTGCTAATGCGGCAGACGATTGGACATTATCCAAAAAAATATTAAAATACAGTAAAAGAAATGTTCTAGAAACTGTACTATATTAACTGTACTATATTCTTTAGTATTCTTTATATTAGATTTAATTTGAATATCTTCTTCTACATTATTTTGTCTATAAAAATATCCCTTACGATTTTTTTATAAATATATATATTTTTTACATCAATTATATACATTGATCGTCGTATTTATTATATATATATTGGCATTAATTGCATACATTCACCGATGTTTTTACTTTGAATGTACTCCGTAGCGAAGTGCGGGTTTTCAGCTAGTTTTAATATAATAATCAAAATAACAGACGAGGTAAAAACAAGCAAGCGCAGTTAGTAATCGATTCTAAAGAATGTCGAGAGAATACGAGACTTTTCCCCCTCCTTCCTCAGCAGCCTTACCTACAGAGTGAATAGAATCGTCTTGGCACTATGCCAACCGTGGTTCTTCGTACTGTGGTCGGACAGTACAGAGGCTGTTCGCACATTTTTTAGACGATTTTGGTAAGCGGTAATAAAAAATCGTTTGCTGCAAAAGAAATAATTGCAATTGTACTATGTTTTTAAAAGTAAAAATTATCGTCTGCGGCTTGAAAGTTTTGTTTTTATTCAAAATGGCGTTTTTAACAAAGCAGTGGTTCGAAGGCTACATTTATGCTCTTTCCGAAGAGAAATATGCAAACTCCGTTATCCAAAAACGATGTGAGAGTCATGGTTTTGTGATATCTAAAGCGTCGATAGGTAATATCGTCAACAAGAAAGGCAAAAAACGTCAAATTGGAGCCTCAAGTGGGACAAAAATTCCAAACAAGTATCCAAGGAAAAAACGGACATCTTCGACTATTGCAAAGGTACGTTGTTTCATGTTAAAAGAAAATCCTCCTAGTCAAAGGACAGTTTCAAAATCATTAAAATGCTCGGTGTCCACTGTAAACAAAATGATAAACGTTGATTTAAATCTTAAGAAAGCGAAAAAAAGCAATGTGCATCGTCTTCTTCCAAATCCTATCGCTGAATGCAGGACACGCTGCAGAATTCTATATGAGAAACACTTATCCAAAGAAAAATGGAAAACAATTGTCACAATAGATGAATCATGGGTGTATTTAAATGATTGCAACAAAAAAAGAGCCATTTATTATCATAAAGGGGGAAAAAAATTTAAGTACATGGTTCAAAGAATCGAAAGAAAGTTTTTCTAAGGGATTCATGATTGTTGCTGGTTTTTCTTATAATGGCAAGTTAAAAATAAAGAGAGTGGAAAAAATGTCAAAATTAACTCCAAATACTATCAGGAACATATTTTATTGCCAATTTTTCTGAATGAAATACCACCGCTTTACCCATATTGCCATCAATCTGTGAGACTCCATCAGGACAAAGCTAGCAGTCACACATCAAAATCCACTGTATATTTCCTAAAAGAAATGGAACAAAAAACTGGTATCCAGGCCATACCCTTCACTGATATCCCTACTAAATCTCCCGATGTATCACCTGTGGATTTTTGTGTTTCGGACTTTTAAAATCAGCATTATCCAAACGTCGTCCCAAAACCCTCACAGGAATCTGGAAAGCTGTTCAGGAGGAATGGGATAGAATATCTTCTGACACTTCAAAAGGCATTATTATCCTGGAAATTGCGGTGTCGAAAGATAGTTCAGAATAAGGGATGTCAAATAGAACATTTAAAACACAAGAATTTTATGTAATTTAATTTTGTGAATACAAAATACATCGTCTAAAAAATGTGTGAACAGCCTCTGTATATAGCCTTTATATACAAATTATATATATATATATATATATATATATATATATATATATATATATATATATATATATATATATATATATATATATATATATATATATATATATATATATATATATATATATATATATATACTACTAGGGGCTTCCCCAAGGCTCGCTACGCTGGCTTTTCGTACGAGGCCTTCGGCTCCTACTAAGACTTACTCGTTAAAAAAATATTTGAAATATTACAGGAATAGCTTTCTGACAGGTTCCCATATTTGATGGTCCTGGCTGCTAAATCATGCTTGTTTAGGTCGAACCATCCAAGCAGCATGGTCTTACAGTTTTTATCCAAATCCTTTTCTTCGTGTCTTTCTTCGAATGTCACATACTGCTGACCATCCAGATGAACGGGTAGCCTTACAACAGTGTGCCTCCTGTTGTGTAAGGGGATTGTGTTCAGCTCCATTGGGCCAAGATAGCGGCTATCGATGTACTTCTCCACCTCAACTGCTTCATGATGCTTCATTTCCATCCTCGCATGATCATGTCCTTTGTGTATATACTTGTGAATATACTTCAGAGCCATTTCTGAGGAACAATACTCAACATTAATGTGACGATCAAACTTCTTCAGGAGATAAGGATTATTAGGCACCACCATAGTATTAACAACATATTGGATTTTACTTCCGAATTTGGCATGATAGAAAAAAAGCTTGTCTACGTTGTCCCGCCTTCTATACTTAGGAAATCCATCTCTGGTAATGTCTGTTTTAGTGCAAAATTCTTTGGGAAAGTTCTTGGAACATTCCTGCTTTTCCTTATCCCAACACAATAGTCCATCTACATGAGGTCCATGCATCATTTGTCGCAGCTGATAGTAGCGTAAACATGAATCTTCATCTGATAATTTTGCAGTGATGAATCGATCCACTTGTTCGGGTTCCAGGAGTTTGCGGTCCGTTCTAAGCGCTGCTAAGATGTGAGCATGGGGAAGGCCACGTTTCTGAAACTCAGTGGTGTAGACATATGCAACAATTGGCCCTAGTATCTGCCTCTCCACTAAATCTTTGATAAGTTCATTTACTTTGGCCTGGAACACATCTGTCACTATCATGGGAATGTCATTGCAGTGGTGTCTTTACAAAAATACTTTTTCAAGGTCTTGGTTATTTCTGGCCATCTTGGATTGCACGTCATAGTGATGAAAAAGTCTGGCCTTCCTACTTTGCGACAAATTACCATTGAACCCTGATACAACTGTTGCAAACACCTTGGAGAACCAATGTATGTAGCAGGTAGAATTACATCTGTGCCAAGACGGACACGATTTGCTTCATTCAAACTGTTATTCTCCACGTGGTCAACTATCCCTCTGAAACATTCTGTACGCAACGCTCGTTGATTATGTCGAATGAAGTCCAACCGTTGACGTTCAACCATGATGTAACAATTTCTAACACACTGCTGCGTCAGTCTTCCTGCATTCAAGAGATGATTGAAAGGTTTACTGAGGCGCAAGGCTAGTCGATGACCGTAATACTGCACAGGTGTTATCTTCTTACCTTTTTTGGTCACCATGTTGAATGTCCATCCGAGGTCACCATACGGAAACAAAAGTGGAAATGTCATTGGGTCAGAATGTTGCGAGGTCAGAGATAATATTGTCGTTTCACGTGTCGTCCATCCTCCTGCCTGGGATATACTTTGAGCCCTACACTTGGAACACAACCGTCTTTAGAAATATGATGATAATGATAGCCACTTCTGAGGATGTGGGCTTGTTGTAGGTTCGCTTGTCATCAAATTCATATTCAACAAAGTTCAGAACAAATTTTTCTCCAGAAATCGTCATCTCATGCAACATTTTGTATTTCCGTGCATAAGGATTAATCTTACGTAACAACTGTTCCAGGCGAAAATTCAGTTCATGGTTCTCCTAATTTATGCGCATCTTTGCTGCTTCCTCCAAGTCATCATATATGTAGATCTGAGCATTCCTTGGATTTTTACCACTCACATTGGCAAGAGAAGTGGTTGCATGATTATAAACTTGTCCTTGAATTTTTATCAGTGGAGGACCTCTTCCCTTGATATCTTCAATATGGGCACCAAAAGTAGCAAATGTGAAGGATGAATTGTATCCTCGAATAGGCTGTCTGACGTGTTTGCCATCTTCACTATCAGATGTCAACAAATACTGAAGATCAAGTGGATAATTATTTAGGGGAGGAATTATTATCTGTGCATTGTGGCAACAAGTATGAACAGTTCTTCCCTTCTGCTCATGGAAGAGAACAGGTCCGCAATCAGCAGACTCTACATTTAAATCTCCCAATTTATACTTTTCGTCGTTTAGATAGCCACCATTTGATATGTCATCTGACAATTCCAATCTCTGCTTTGTTTTCTTTCTAATATTGGATTTCTTCTCAAGTGTTTCATGATCACGATTCTCACATGTTTTCTACAATTCTAGAAGCGAAGACACGGGCAATGCATCTTAATGACCTTTATCTAAGTTTTCACGAAAAACAATACTGATTACCTTTTCAGATGATCCGGTTATTTCAGGAGCCTGCTGACAATTGGCTCTGAAATAAACTTCAATAGTTATGTTATACATTTTTGAAATTGCAAGAATTTCGATCGGCCTCCCTTATGTGCCATGTTTACTCATTGTATTTTCATAATCATTACATGTTGGGAAACCTCCCTAAAATACCCACTCATGAATACTTCAAATTCAACCCAATGTGACAACACAAAACTTACAGCATCTTTTCTAATTTTGGCATGTCCATTGCTGTTCCTATACAAACAAACAGAAATAGCACTAAAAAGACAATTACCATCACCTATCACTCCAAAAACATTGAAATTCTTGCTTCCAAATTTAAAAATAGTCATTTCTTAATTCGGATCAAAATAAATACAAGCACTACCTTTTTCCTCCAATACTTCTTGCTGATCAGACGACCCTTCTTCTTCAACATGTAATTTACTTCTCTTTGCAGCTCGACTCACTTTTATTCTTCCTTTAGACGTGTTTTCTGTCCTGTCTCCTCTGCGCTTTTTTTTTAAGTCGAATCTCTGACATGTTTTCTGTCCCTGTTTGCTGCACGCTTGTTTTCAAGTCGAATCTGTGATATATTTTCTCTCCTATATGACATGCGTTTTTTGTGCAATCGTTGTTCTGACATATTTTCTGAACGGTTGACAGCACGTTTGTGTTCCAATTTATCTTCTTCAAGTCCTACTGTTTCAAAGTGTTTATTTAACTGAAATCCTTCTGTTTGTACTCCATGTCTTGCTGAAACTTCCTCTTTACCTTGCCTTTCTCTTTGTTCCCTCTGTACCTGAGCACTTCGTTTTCTTTCTTTATCACCAGTTATACCGCGCTTTCTTATAGGAATTTTTTTAATACACGTTTTATAGTAGCAAAATTAAAAAATCAATGCTGTAGTTAAAACGGATAAAAGAATATGATATAAACTGAAAGCACGAAGTACTGAATATAATATAAACTGAAAACAAGAAATATTAATATAAAAGATTAAGATTTAGAATAAAAAATCAATGCTGTAGTAAACAAGAAATATAATATAAAAGATAAGCTGTAGTAAATTAATTAATTTAGTAATATATAAATCAATAAATAAATTAAATAATATAAAAATATGTATTATAAATATAATATAAATTTCAAATGTTTCTTGAAGTCAGGTAACTTTCAAGAACAGCAAAACAATGTTTGAGAGTTTAACCTATGTTGCCACTCTCTGCTTCTCTTTAGAGTCAAAAAAATTTCAAGAATTCAGTATAAAATAACGCTCGCGCATGATGTGTTTATTTTGATAGAGATACATTTTTCTTTTGAAAAAAATAATAAACTGAACAAATGAACTTCTAAAATGAAAATGGCAACAAAGATCATTTAAAATTATTTTTACATCTTTCCTCTGTTAGGACTAATAGCAAGATACATAGGGGTGATTCTCGGGCAGTGTAACAGCTTCCATCCATTTACTGTTGTCACCCTTAGGCGAAGGGCTTTTCATCATTGTTGATGTCGAACCTCTTCACTTGTACAGATTCGCTTTGGTTCGTTTCGTAATTCGCGGTTTGCGATGGTACACAAGTAAATTTTCACACAAGTAACGTCACAAAGTTCAGTACCACACCAGTGAATATTCAAAGTTTTATTTTCTTTCGCAAGCACAAACACAGCTATCTACAAACTTATTTTACAGAATTATATACAAATATCTAACTAGGTCAATCATCTAGATTCTGACTGCTATCTAACAAGGCGTAGTGCGTCTTCGAGGTCTCAATACACCCACGCACTTTATTCTGATCTGCCCCGCTCCCTCGAGCAAACAACAGCAGACCAAACGCCACACGCCTTCTCTCGCGTGGGTCACAACAGTATCTGACGTCCCCCTGCCTTCTGCACGGGGCACCGTCTACAATCTCGAATCCCTTATCGAGCCGGGGTCATTGCCCTACTGTCCCTGCTTTCTTGAGAGAAAAGTACCAGGAACAAGACAAAAGGGGTTAACGCGGCAGACACGACAGTTGAATTATCAGCTTTAAAATTCAATTTAAAAAAAATCGAAATTTTAAGATAGAGACTTAAAATGAGGTTTATATGAATCAGATAACTTTCAGCTTCCAGATGATGTAAATATTTTCTTTGTAAGGTAAAATCTCGAGGAGCATCGATATTACATACACATATGGGACGATATTTCTTGAACTGTGTTTTATTTTTTTATGAAAATATTAGTCTGTTTTAAAATATTTTTAAACAAATGAGGTCTAGTTTGAAAGAGAAATGTCTGTAGTCTTAGATTGTGAAAAGAACAAAATTCTACGATCATTTTTTGGCGAGTTATCGTAATCTGAAGATGAAAAAGTCAATATTTTCCCACAAAACATAAATAAAAAAAAACCTTTCAGTCCGCCGAAGATGAGACATGTCTTACTTTGGTCCCCCCATTTGTATACATCCATTGGTATCGCTCTGGACCCCATACCCTCAGCGGTTTCGGAGGAGATAGCGTGACAAGCCTTTGACAGCGGCGGCAGCGGGAGTTACTTTTTTTAGAATAGAGAGACTTCCAAATCTTCAACGAAGAGATTAACTCTGAACAATTATCACCGGGGCAGCTTGCTCTGCCCGCACCGGAGACGCCCCCGAAAACGAAAATCTCCGAACAGCGCCGTGCTCGTTAACTCCCCCCCCCCCCTCCGCGCTCTAACGCAGTCCTCTAACGCAGTTTTGCATTAAACAAGCAACTTGGTAAACATTAGACAGAAGAAGGAAAGGGGAGAAAATAAAGAACAAATTAAGGGTGAAAATGAAAATGAAATACTTAACAATATTTTTTTTTACAACTGAAATTAAAAGAAGACAAATTATTTAACCAAAATAAAAATAGAGATAGGGAGTGAAGTGAAAAGAATTGAAAGGGTTATCCCCGGGACCGAACCCCTATTTAACTACTGGGAATCTACGGTAAGCCAGTGTGGCTACTAGAATGAGGAGTAAGAATGGAATGCAAACTGTGCAAAAAGGGGAAGAGGCAATTATAAAGAATTAATATTTTATCCTGAAGAGGTTTAGCGGCCCTGTTTCCGGACTGTCGCTCCTTTATAAGTTCCCTTTCTGTTCGCTCCTTTCTCACGCTCTGCGTCGCCTTCGTTCTCTCTCGGGTGCCGGTCAGTCTTCGCTCCAACCTCAGACACAGACACGCCACGCCGTCCATGATGTCTTGAGTTCCCCTCTATTCTCGGGCCTCAGTTTCTGAGAAATCCCCCCTCCCCCCAGAAAACACTTCCAGACCCACAGGTTGGGAACACATGTATTAGAAGGAAAACAGTTTTATAGGGATATAAACATGGATTTTTGACGCCATGAAACACATAAGGTTAGAGTTTATTTTTAAAAAAAATATCATCTGGAAATCACTGGAAATAGTATTGTAATTCAAACACTTCAAGAAAAGCAGTTCACTTATGTCTAACTCATTGTGTCGCGATCTGCTCTGCTGACATTCCTTACAGATTAGATTTTACTCTTTCGGGGTATTAGTTCTCCCCTCCTCCAACCTAGACGCCATATGGTGTCCTTGACTGGCGGAAACAGGGTAAAAGCATCTCCTGAATGCCGCCCTGAATGACACAACTTGCCTAAGTTATAAACGAAGTCTACGCAGCTTGTATGAAGTTGTTTCTTAAAAATTTCTGTACTTGCTACTGAAGTCTGCTCAAGCAGTAATAGATTGTGGATTATTTTTCATTCATGAACGATTTATAGGCATTTTATTTAAATGTTTTCTTTTAGGAACATGTTTGTACTCTCAGCCTTGGCTTTGGGGATTTGCTCAGTGGTAGCTTTGTTTCCGAACGGATCAACAGCCCAGGAATTTGACAGTAAGTTAATATTCTTGTTTTATGTATTACAGTTATTTTAACGCTGGATTTATACTCTTACTATAGAGAAGGTGTGTAATATTGATAAAATATTTGTGTTTATTTTTGGGGCATTTTATCATTTTTCCCTTTTTTTGTGGGTGTATTATTGTCTTTACCACTTTTTTTATGATCTCTTGTACCTGTGCAATATCCCCAGGACCTGATTTTCCATTAGGCCCGGTAGGCCGGGGCTTAGGGGCCTCCCTAATGTTGGGGGACCCCAAAAAATTTTAATTTTAAAAGGAAAAAAAAAGAAAAAAATCCCAATTCAATTTTTTAAATTTTACCTTTTTTAATAGCAATTTTTTTTTATATATCCTTTCAAGTTTGATTGATTGATTGGTTCATCATCTGTATAGTTATACGTATAGTTCATCATATGTATGTTATAGTGTATATAAGGGATTAATAAGTTTTTCTGGTTGCATTGTATTGGTGTTTTAATGGTGAAGTTAAAATGCTGTATTGCTTTTTGTTATTTGATAATGTTCTAGGCTTTTACGCTTCAAATAGGCAATTCTTGGTAAAATGGTACTTTCACAATGATTCATGATTATTTTTTTAGTGTGTCAGTTTTGGAAATTTTACGCCCACGTCAGTGTTAGGGGGCTCCCATCCCGAGTTGTGCCTATAGTCAAGAATTTTCAAAATCGGGCCCTGAACATCCCCCACACCTCCCATTGATGTTGGGCTGTAATTAGATAGAGGGGCCAAAGATGATTCCCCTTTAGACTAGATAAAATATAAAATCGATTTTAAGTGAAACTCTTTTAAGTGAAACTCTTACATATTCACTTTTTATAAAATTTTGCTGTTAGCATGAAAGATTTTTCGTAGTAAAATTATTTAATGGGTCACAATAATTTTTTTCTTGAAGGTAGTAAACTGTTAGACTTTGCAAGGTTTTTAAATGAAACTGATCTTAAATTTTATGCTGCTTGATTAATGTGAGTATTGCCAAAACAGTGTATTGTATACTAGGATGTATTGATTGTAAATGTATACGATTCCTGTTAGTTTAGGCGTCTAATGTTTCCAGGTTCCTATAAAAAGCTTTCTACTTATTTGCCTAAATTTAGTTCTTTGCAGCATTTAAAGCCCCTTCCTAGGGATATTTACGGACCTAATAAACTTGGAACTTACATATTTATCTCCATTTTAAAGCTTTCGTGTCTAATGTCATGTGTGATAAAAATTTATTGTTCGGTTTGTACTCTCCCATAGGTAACTGATCCGGATGAACTATGCCTTTATTTTCTTCTTTTGATGAATACTGTTTTTGCCTTTCAATGTACGGGGAACCAATGCCCTCTTATTTATAATATTACACGGAGCTTGTTGTAACCTCTTGCAACCATGTGTTTATTCGGACTCGGGCATTAAATTTTGATCTACTGTTAACTACTGTTAATATAGTAGTTTTATGAGCTGTTTTGGGGTCTCTCCTTTCAAACCAAGAGAGAAGATAGTTTGGAAGGCTCGAAAATTTTTATGAAGTTGCTACTTCCGGACTTTGGGACTCTCAAACAGTTAAAGGCATTTCTTTGGTGCAAGATAGAAGTACTATTCATTACCCAAGGGTATCTCCCAAAGGACTGGGGAAAAATGGATTTCAAATATCCTGGCTAAGAAGAGAAAAATTCTTGTCTTTTTCTTAGTTATAAAATCCCTTTTCTCTTAGAGCTCCAACAAGGGCAGCTCCACACGCCACTCATAACCTCTATCAGGAAAAGGAGTTTGCCATTTAATATATAGCCAAAAAAAAAAGTAGCGGGGCGGTTAGAAATTCGGTTCATTCGGTTATAATGGCGTTCCTTCTTAATACTATTATGTCATTTTTACCCCATTCCTCCTGGACAGTTTTTCGAAGTCCATTCAGTGTTCTTGGATGCCGTTTTCCTAAGGCTCGTTTTAATAAACCGAAAGCGCAAAAGTCCATTGGAGAAGCGTCAGGGTATTTTATAAATGGGATACACTGTATTCCTGTGTCTGATTTATCTGCCAAACAAGTGACAGTTGATTTAGACGTGTGACTAGAGGTTTTGCCCATAAGAAGCTCAACTTTATCAATGTCCTTTCCATTTAAGACTGGAATTTCTTCTTTAAGAATTGGTTCTAAAATATTCTGCTGATAGTAGAGTGAATTGATGTTGGCTTTACTGGAGACTTTTTGATTTTTTATTTGCAGTTGTAACAAAATCCTGCAACTATCACGAATCCCTTTGGGAACTTTCCTGTACACTGACGAAGCCATTTCGTACGGTCATTCCCGTCAGTTGGGCAATAGAAAATTAATCTTTTTTTTATTATAGTCACTTAAATACATCCATGCCTCATCGAGTGTTACCACAAATTTCCATTTTTCAGCAGCTAGGTGTTCTTCATATAATTTTCTACAATTTGTTTTTCTTTCAGCAATATGCTTTGGCAACAGCAGATGAACTCTATGTTTAAACATCTTTTTAAACTTTAAATCTTGATGAATGATTTTACTTACAGTGCCAGTAGATATTCCTAGCTTCGATAGATCTTTATATAGAAGTGTTAAAAGTTCCCCCAAAACTTACCACGTTGTTGACTCTCGATTTCAGATCATGCGAACATGTCATGCACGTCTACTCAGACGCCCTGTGCTCTAGGGTGCTGTCCATATGCAGAGGCCGTGTGTTGCTTAGATGGATTCGAATGCTGTCAGAAAGGACAGACTTGCATTCCTTACATCGGTATTTGCGTTGGCTTGAATGACGATGCAGAAAACGGTACGTCTCTTGTATCCAGCAAGTCGACTCCCGTTGAAAATCTCGTTACCGCGTGTCCCCCCGGCACCACTACGTGCGGAATGGATAAATGCTGCAGATTCGCCCGAGCTACGTGCTGTTCAGATGGCTTGCACTGCTGCCCTCACGGTTTCAGGTAAGCACAATAAGCCTGACGGTTTTACTTCAAAGTCCTTTGATTTAAAGGTTTATGGTACTCCAAAAAGCATGGTACGAGCGAAATGTAAGGTAGTCACAAGCATCATATCAAACCTCAACTAGTCCGGAAAGGAAGGGCAAAACTTACTTTTTTTAAAATTTTTATTTTTGCTAAACGCAAAACTTCAAATGAAACTGTTTGTCAGAGCTCCACATACAGATTGGATGGCATCCATTTTGTGCCCTTTGTTTTCCACATGTTTACGCTCCAGTAACACTGCGTCTTATTGCCAGCCGTATGAAATCCTTGTCGCCCAGTGGCTAAGTGGTTAAGGCATCAGCCTGCCACGACGGGGGAGCGGGTTCGATTCCAGCATAAGACTTGGTTATATTCTGGTGAACCGATCAGTCTTCCGCGTGCAAAAGGAAGTCTAGAAAGGGGAGATGCAACCCATCGTCCACAGCCAGTGTCATCGTTTGTTAATAAATTCTTCTGTGATTGTGTGTTTCTATATCTCCTTGTATTCATATATACACCGGACTGGGGGTGTAATGTCGTCAACTCTCAGGGACATTAGAAAAAAAAAATCCTTAGGAAGTACCAGAACGGCCAATTTTTTTGGAAAAAAATATTTTTGCTCTTCCTGGCATGACATCATTCGAAGCTCCTGTCGCAGAAGAAATTCGCCTGTGTCTTTCGTTGTATGAATAAATAATCTTGGACGTAATTAAAAAAATGTGTTCTACCACAGTGAACATAATATAAAAGAATGGAGACCACTGCAGTCCATGATTTCGACTGAACCATTAAGTCATTTAATTTGCCAGGCGACAATATGCGCCTATTCAGATAATGAAAAATTAAACTGCGAAAAATAAAACAATCAAGAATTGTGTTTGGGGAGACGAACAAATTGGTAAGTAGAAAATACCTTTAATAATCAGTTGAAAAATGTCGTCCAACATCCAGTAAATGATTAAATTTTTAAACAAATGAATTACACAATTTTGACGAAAAGCTGGGTTATTGTTTTCTTTCATTATTTATTAAAGTTAACTTCTCAAATTATATGAAAGACAGTAACAAATTATGTAAAAGGAATAAATTCCAAAACGTTACAAGCATAACTGTGACCTGGCTGAAAGAAACTTCAGGTTCTAGCAGTACGTAAGGACAATATAAGTGGAAAAGCCTAACATAGGACTCTAAACAAACGGATATTATTTTAGGGAAAATATCTTTCGCTTGTTTATATATTTTTACAAGAGGCTGAAAGTATTAATCGATAGTCTAAGTTCACGGCAGATCGTAAGTGTACTTAACTCTTTCATTTCAACTCTTTGAATTGCATTTTTCCAGATGCGATATTCCACACAAACGTTGCGTCCAGGATTCGTTCAACAACCTGGTGTCCTTCTCGTCTGGAGTGACTTCGTTACCAGCTGAGAGAGCGGTCAAGAAATCGCCCTACAAGTCTTGTCCTGGTAGTGATAAGATTTGCCCAAGCTACAGCAGTTGTTGCATAACTGACGGTGGGAATTGGGGTTGCTGCCCCAACCTCTCTCTCGGCCGCCAAGGAGTGGGTGAGTTTTAAAAATCAACTAGTTGGTACCCGTCAAAACATGATGGCTAGATAGTAAATAAATGTACTAATACACAAATTATACTCAACACATCATTGCCAAATGTTGAAAATCGTAATAATGCGCAGAAACAAATTAATGTTTAAGCGGCCTCGTGCTTAGTGAGTAACTAAAGCCAGATTTAAAACTGTCACTGAGCATGCGCAGAAAGCAAATTAGACAGCGCGAAATAAATAATATCCATCAGGTTTTATCTTATATTTCACAAACATAATTATCATAAAAATAAAAATAGCAGAGATAGATCTAGAAAATCTCGGCATTGAAACATGGCACTGAGCATGCTCAGAAACAGTGAGTTTCTAAAGCCAGATTGAAACATGCCACTGAGCTTTTTTCAGAAATCAAATTTTAATTGTAAATTATAGCTCATTAATAAAAATTGCAGTTACAAAAACCAAATTTTACAAATCTACAGATTACAATTTTTCGTTTAATACCAAAATGAAGTAAATCGATACAGTAATTTTCTCTCACGCACTGCCCAAAAAGTCGGCTTAGCAACTTAAATATATAGATTTACTTGCATTTTAATCACCGAGTTAAGTACAGGTAACCCTCCTATAACACGGTAGTAGGTTCCTAGAAAATGCCGTGTTGTTTGAAACCGTGTTATATGAGACCCAGAGCCGGTACAAAAAAGAGGGGTTACGTTCCGAAAACTTATTAAAAACAAAGATTTTTTTATAATTCCACATAGGCAACTTAATTTTTATTAAAAATATCAATGTATGTGTAACACAAAACGAAAAGAAACAAAAAAAAAATTTTTTTTCATTTAATGCGACCTTAATTTAATGAATTTCTTCCTCTTCACTGCTCAATACAATCAAACGAGAACGTTGTTTTCGATTGAACAATATCACCTTCCCTTTCAGAACCTTTTTCTTCATTTAGATTTTTTGCACCTTCTATCCTCTTTAAAAATCTGCAATTTTGGTTTGTTTGCTGGTTCTTACAAGGTCATTGTAGATTCACGGTATGGAGATAGACAATTTTGCAGCTCCCTTTTGAATTTTCGGCTTCTTTCAGAGAAAGGGTCTTCATTCAGGAAAAATGATTCAAGATTTTCAGCTAAGCTTAGGCCTTCTTGTAATTTTAGAGAATTATAAATGAATAAATTATAATTTTTTTGTACATTTTCATGTAAAACCACTATAGTTCATTATTCCTTCCCGTCATTATTTTAAGAAAATTCAGTTTTTAAATGTGTCAAACAAAAATCATGTTATCTAGTGCTATAGAAGTACAGTGTTGTACAAAGGTTTACGCAATTTTTTTTAATCATGTTAGAGCGAAACCGTGTTATAGGTTGCAGTGTTCTGCGAGTGTTCCCACAATTTATCTTATCGTGTTAGAGCGAAACCGTGTTGTAAGATGTCGTGCTGTAGGAGGACTACCTGTAGTTCCTGACTGTTTAGAAATCTGGCAAGGGACAGTTATGAACTCATACGACAAACATATTAGTTGATCCAGAATCGTGTATGCAAATGTATCATCGTAGTGGGATAGTTGAACCTCAGACGAATTCAAGCATTTAAGGCGACAATGGACCATGAAAACTTTTTTTTTATTTATCAACCAATTGCTATGAAATTTTGTATACTTATACAGTGTTGTTCAGAGATGAAAATGCTAAATTAAAAAAATCAGAATATATTTAATTAAGATATTAATTAAAATCAGTTTGTTAATTACTCTATTTAAAAATGCTCCATGCGTATCAATTTTTGTCTAAACTTTTTTATTTATTTATCAACCAATTGCTATGAAATTTTGTATACTTATACAGTGTTGTTTAGAGATGAAAATTCTAAATTTAAAAAAAAATTCAGAATGTAATTAATTAAGATAATAATTAAAATCAGTTTGTTAATTACTATATTTAAAAATGGTCCATGCGCATCAATATTTGTCTCAAATATCTAATTTTCTCTCTTAAGCTAGATTTATATAGTTATAATAAAAGTTACTAGCAATATTTGATTCACAGTCTAATTTATAGAAACTAGAAAAAAAATCGATAAAAATAGGTCATTTGATGCAAAATTTTAGAAAAAATTTTTTTTTGATCGTAAACATTTTAAGTTGTTTTAAAATAGTATAATGAATTTATTAGTAAGTTTTATTCTAACATATATAAATAATCATTTTATGAAATTTTATAAAAATTCAAGAAAACTTATGATACATGGAACATTTTGAGCTTTCCGAAATGACTTGAAAACTTGTTTTGAGAAAATAGCATTTAAAGTTTTAATTTAACGTAACATTTCCATTGTTTATGTTTGAAAAATACTTATAACTCGGTTAATAATGTTCGGATCAACATACTTCTTTTTTTAATTTAAAGCTGATGAGTTGTAGAATCATTTTCTGAAAGAAAAAAATCCTTTTGAGGACATATTTTTGTCAATCTGAAGGTCCATTGTCGCCTTAATTTTATTGTGTTTTGTGCATATTCAGGCACGGAGGGGATATATTGTAAATAAAAGGAACTCTAAAAATTCGAGTTTTGTTATAACTTCGAGAGGGTAACATTCAACGTAGCAATCGAGATCTTTATGTGCACAGTTCTACTTCCCCGACCAAATAGAATTTTATTTGGTCAGGATTATATTCGAGAATATTAATTTCCTGCTCAGAGGGATGGATGAAAGGTAATTTCCTGTAACAGAAATGGAATGAAAAAGTAATATTGTTTCAGTTTGGAACCCTATGGTTTAGTTACTCTTTGTCACGTATATTTATTACCATGTTTTTATTAACTCGCTTTCTTGTTTGTTTGTTTGCTTGTGTGTGTGTTTGTCCAGTACAAATCTTGCAATCGATTTTTAACTTACTTCCCGACTAGCTAGACATTTGAAACTTTTAGAATAGCTCAGAACACGATGACAATGCATTCTTTTAATACTTTTGCGCATCTTTAAGCAGAATTGAATTTGTTTTAAATTAATTTTGTTTTCTAGCATGGTGCAGCCATCTATCGTCCGGGACGGGAACGAAAAGTTAAACGCAAGTCACGCTAGCAATTCCCGAGCTAAACGATTGATTACGCATTTGATCATTTTCTTTGAAATTGATGGGATAATTCATCAAAAAAAAATTTTAAAAGTATTTATTAATACATAGAATTGTCAAGTTTATATGATTCAACAGAAAATTAAAAAACATGGTATATAAAAAGTTCTTTTTATCTTGTAATTATTTTTCTTTTTCTGCTGTTTTAAAACACGAGTTATCAGAGGTGCCGAAGTAAACCCGCTGAGTTTCATGATTTCAGTATGGCGCCCGTGCAGTGATTGTGACTTTTTTCCACAAGGAAATGTGACGTTTCTGGATTCCGTGTTCTCTTTTTCTGCTGATGTCGGTTTTTTTGGCCACCTGTTTGTACTTAACGTGTTTTTCGTCCAAAAATTTAAAATTCTAGGCATCCCGCAGCCTATAGGGTAGTGAATGAATGCCAACTTTGATTTCGTGACATTGAACATGTAGATATATTATATTTTTGCAGGCACAGGGGAATGCTGCGATACAATCTTTGGCTACTTGTGTTGCCCAGATTTGCTTCCAAAATGTTCAACATACGGATGCACTGCTTGAGAGTCCAAAAAGTAAGTGGTTACATCAATAATTTTCCTATGTCTCTAGTCCATACTTTATAATTTTCTGATATTCGCATGATTAGCATGATTTTTCTTCGTGCGTTTATAACAACTAACATTGCATATATATATTACAGAATTTTTATTGATTTCCAATTTCCAATGCATCACACAAAGCAACTGAGGCCTTCCAGTATTGATCCTTACCAGCGAATAGGGTGCTGCCACAATTTAGACCAAGCCTTTCCCCCCTGGTTACATCTGGTGGGCTCGTACCTTCTCCCACCCTCACTGATATCATAGAGGGACTTTCCGGTGTTTATAGATTTAACGTGCCCATTTTTCGACCTAGACACGAAAATATTTAAGGAAGTCATCTGGATTCGAGCCGAACACCCCCAGTTCGAAGATTTTTATTTATTAGATAATCATTTAATTTCTGTTAGAAGTGGTAGTTAGAAGAAACCACTTATAGAATAAAGATGCACATTACCAGTTAGGGCAAAAGCGATTGCTAATGTCCATTGTCAGCATTTAACTTGATAATTCAACACATACATTGAAGTCTTCCTGTTGACAATCTATTACGCTTGAAATCTTTTCCCAATGATAACGGCCCTTTGTCACAAGAAATAGTTCCCGCGGATTTAACACTAGGAGGAGGAGTTATTAGAGATCTCTGCTCTCTCAATGATTCGTTTGACTTGTGTTTCAAGGAGGGTTGACGTAAAGCGAGTGGACTTTGAAGAGAATATAATGCAGTGTTGATAAAATTAAGTATTATCTGCTTTCAAATATCATGGAATATGGATACAAAAGCAGAACTTTAGCACCAGGGGGAAATTAAAAGAAGAACCTTACGTTGGAAACGTTATGGCAGTGGCCAGTGACGCACCCAGGATTTAATCTTGGGGGGGGGGGGAGTTGAACGGATAAAAATATTTATAAGGCAAATTCAATATTCATAATGCGATTTCTATTTCTTTGGGGAGGGTTAGGACCACTTGGCCCATCCCATGGGTGCGCCACTGGCAATGGCAAATGGAAAAAGTAAACAAACAAGTAATATTAAAAAAAAATTTTAAAGTCAATTCCTACTTAAGTCAACAAAGAAAAATTTTATTTTAGTTACTTTTTGGCGGGGAATTGCACTGATATTGTCTCGATTCTGTGAACACCATTATTGTCGAGAAATTTTTTTCTCCCATATAAAACTAAAATTAATTAATTAAATTTAATTAATGAATTAATATTTGAAAAAACTGTATTAACATCAGGTGTCATCCACTACAAGTTTAAAAAAATGTATTTGAACTTGAGTGGATGAATAAAAAGTATTTTATGAACGATTGAAAATTTGAACAAGATATATAAATATAGGGAGAGTGTGGACTAATAGTAGGAATTGAATAAAAAGAAATGAAAGTTTAGCAAAAGAAAAAGGGTTTCAAAAACTTAAATGTATATATATCGTGCTTATAATATAACACCCTGACCAATACGCCCTTTAGTATTCACATCACTCAAGATTATCTAGAAATTTGCATTCAGCACGTGTACTCTTAAAAGAAATTCTGGGTAATATCCATATTGGATTATCTCGGCTCACGGTTAAGCTCTGGAGAAAGTTTTTCCTATGACCTGGATCAAGAGATTTGAAAGAAAAAATATTGTACTCCGCAATAATGAATTTTTCTTTCCGTTATCAAATTTATGTTAAAAATTTCGTCAGCCAAAGAAAATTTCGTGCATTTAAAAGACAGCATACCTCATTTTCCGCCGAATATATCAAATTAAAAAAATATATGTTTCTGTTGCTTTCAAAGATATCCACTTGTCCCAGGGCAAGGCTGAGATGAGGGGGCTATGTTGGATCATCTACAGGGCCCATAATAAGAAGCCAACATATGGGCGAATTTTGTAATAGACGAAGTGCCTGCCGCATTAGAAACAACACTACCCAGTAGCCTTAACTGATCAATTAAATACAAAAACGAGATAATTACCAATGCACCAGACAGGATCCGACATAGCAATACGGCTTTTCGGGATTGAATCGCTGCCAATGAGTAGGCTGCCACCACAATTTAGACCGAGCACCCTTAGGGGCGACATCTGGTGGGATCGTACCTTCTCCCACTCCCTCTGATACCATAGAAGGTCTTTCCGGTGTACAGAGTTAACGTGCTCCTATCTGGCCTGGATACGAAGGTATTTAAGGGTGTCGTCGGGATTTGAACCTAGCAACTTCAAGTCCGAAGCCCAACTCGCTACCACTAGGCTACTTCGGGCCGTAAAACGAGATAATTAAATATTGGTTAATTAAAGAGAAAGACTGACGCATCTTCAAGCTGCAGGGTTGTCAGATTTACCTCAGCATTTTACTATGCCATCTCTTTGCTTTCAAGAGCCCGGACTTTTCCGAATATTTGAGTGATTCTATTTCTTCTACTCGTGTTTACTCTTCGGTCGTCACGATTTCTGCAAGTGTCTCAGTTTAATGCTATCTACTAAGTACGTTTTCAAACTTTCCTGGGTTATATGTTCGTCACTGTGACCCATTCGAATCCCCGGGAGAGTCTCAGTTGAATTCCTGTCGAAATAACGTAAATGTTATTGCTTGAATAGACATGCTTCTTAGACGGGGAAAAAAATTAGTTTTGAGGTGTTAGTTATCTTGCTTGAAGTGAATCTAGTTTCGCGCATTTTTGTAATGTAAATAGTGGGTTTTTTACTTGGATCCGACGCCAAATGCCCAGAGCTAATGAAAATAACTCTGATATTGCAAAATGGTATAGCATTCTTATTTTCAACAATAGGGAAATACTGAGGCCTTTTTCTATTCTATTTCAATCTTACTCAAGAAAATGACAGGAATTTATATCACGTGTAATTAGTAACTTGCAGATACGGAAATGCTAAGTTTAAATGAAAAGGTAAATGTACCAAAACAGCCAAGAAGAGTAATAGCGAAGAACATGAGAGCATTCTAGCCTAGCGCCAAACTAGTTGTAGAGAAGGATCATGTCTCTTTTGGCATTGCAAAATTATATTGTTGATATTTTCTAAGGTTGATTATTACCCGAAAATAAAAATGTCACAGATGAAATATGAAAATTCCATTATTGAAAATGTCAACAAACCTAGTTAAGATACTATTTTTAAGGAAATTAGGAGTAGAAACGTTTCACTTTTAATGCATTATTTTAGGATATAAATTATTTATTACGTGTTTCGATGAAGATAAATATAGAATTTTTTTTCTGGATTTTTAATGGAAATTAATTTACTTAGTAAGTCTGTGAATTAAGGCAAATAGTCGAGTGAATTAAAATAAATTGTTTCATCCGTAGAAAGCAGATTTTTTATTTATTTCTTCACGCTTTTACGCATAAATAATTTTTAATATGATTTTTCATTTCTGTCTAAGTTAAATTAAATTTGTACCTTTTTAAATTTGTCCCCTACAAAAAAGCATAAACATCGTTCCCTTGCATTTCCTTTATTTTTTGGTCTGTATCTTCTTTAAATGTTAGTGATATTCTTATATTTATTTATTTTAACTTAAACATAATCTTATATTTTAGCGGTTGAAAAGACAGTGGACTTGAGGTTCCACACTGTACTTTCGAATTGCATTGTAAGATGATTACCAAGTCACCGGACTTTCACTGAAGACGAAGTGATGAATCCACTTTTTTATTTCTCAAGCATTTATAAGGATGTATATTTACCTGGATATTTGTAATTTGTCTCTTCTAATGTGGGTTGTGTTTCACATTTCTAATAAATGTTTTTTTCATATAATTTTATGCCTAGTGTTACACTTTAATAAAAATCAGTGGTAGTCAACCTGGCCCCTACCGCCCACTAGTGGGCGATTCAAGCTTCTATGGTGGTATTGTCTCTTCTAATGTGGGTTGTGTTTAACACTTCTAATAAATGTTTTTTCATATAATTTTTATGCCTCGTGTTACACTTTAATATAAATCAGTGGTAATCAACCTGGCCCCTACCGCCCACTAGTGGGCGATTCAAGCTTCTATGGTGGTATTGTCTCTTCTAATGTGGGTTGTGTTTAACACTTCTAAAAAATGTTTTTTCATATTTTTTTTTACCTCGTGTTACACTTTAATATAAATCAGTGGTAGTCAATCTGGCCCCTACCGCCCACTAGTGGGCGATTCAAGCTTCTATGGTGGTATTGTCTCTTCTAATGTGGGTTGTGTTTAACACTTCTAATAAATGTTTTTTCATATAATTTTTATGCCTCGTGTTACACTTTAATATAAATCAGTGGTAATCAACCTGGCCCCTACCGCCCACTAGTGGGCGATTCAAGCTTCTATGGTGGTATTGTCTCTTCTAATGTGGGTTGTGTTTAACACTTCTAAAAAATGTTTTTTCATATTTTTTTTTACCTCGTGTTACACTTTAATATAAATCAGTGGTAGTCAACCTGGCCCCTACCGCCCACTAGTGGGCGATTCAAGCTTCTGTGGTGGGCGGTGGGAATATTTGTCCTCCTTTACAAATTTTGTTCTTCCTCCATGTATCAAATACACTGCTAACACATTACCGAATTTGACTTTTTAAAATATGCTTTTGCAATTTACTTTTGAATTCCATCTCTAAACTTGGATTACAGGTAATTCACCGGTCACTTCTCGAAGTATACGAGGGAACAACGGATTAGCTCCGTAGCCACCCGTATCTATTTATGTATATACATATAGAAAGTATAAAAGATAAATTTAAATACCGTAAAATCTCGAGTATAATACGCATTTTTTTTCACAGTTTAGTACGCAAAAATAAGGGTGCGTATTATATTCGCGTACAGAAATAAACGTAGTTTTAAACATTGGATAAACGAACGTACAGCAGCTGTAAGACATTGTCGCAACACGGGTGCGTGCGCATCTGCAATCCGTGATTCATCCACCCGTTTACTAAGCAGGTATTCCTTTTAAACAAATGGAACTCACAGTTCGTATCGTCAAGTGAGGATGATGATGGCGATATATATTACGATGGCAACAAAAATTATGACATGGACGCAACAACAATAGATGAGCTGTATTCCTGTGAAAGTGATTAAGACTGATAATTTGACAGTATTGTTTGTTTTAATTTAACAATTTAAGTTTTTTTATACCGAATTTGACGTTTTCGTTTCTTTTTATTACAAATGTTATTTATGTTAATAAATATTTGTGCAATTTTTAAACGAACTATGGAAAAGTTATGGGTGCGTATTATAGTCGAATTTAAATTTTTTCCGAAAATTTCGCGCAAAATCAAGCATGCGTATTATACTCGGGTGCGTATTATAATCGAGATTTTACGGTACATATTTTTTGCAAACCCTCGCCTCTGAAATTTACTTCGCATTTGCGTTAAATGGAGTCATTACGGATATGCACCGGTGGGCGGTAAAGAAACTTTGCCATCAAGAAAGATACAAAAGTGGGCGGTAGGTATTAAAAGGTTGATGACCCTAGATATAAAGGGTAAACATATTCACATATGACCCTTGAAATGACTGATGTTGGCACTGTTCATGATCGCGCCAAGGTACGGACAATGGTTGCGGTTAAGGTCAAGGTAATTCGTTGCATGAGGGACCTAGCAATAAACAGAAGCAGTTAATAGCTCTAAACCTGAATCGGAAAGGGGAAAAATAATCATAAAAGGGGTTTCTGTAAATAAGATGTGCCCAAAGGCAGACGAAAGAGGTGTGTGTGTGTGTGTGAGGGGGGGGGGAGGGGAAACACGCTTGAATCAACGTGGAACGAGCCTACATTGAAACATGAGCAGTGAAAAAGCTGTTACCACAGGATAAAAAGTGGCAGGACGGCAACGACATTGTACCTTGACGATGAGGAGATACCAAAGCACCTAAATTTATTACAAACAAATAGAAAATTTACAGAAAAATACACGAAAATTACTGTTTCAAACAGTAGAAATATAATGGAGGCATAGTGCCGCCATCTATCGGCATGGAAATGAAAGAAAACGAAATCTTCCGAAATGGTTGCGGTTGTGGTACTCTGTCGTTTTTTTCTTCGCGTGATCCTTAATGCAGATTTGAGCAAATATCAGTTTTCGTATATTTTTCTGTTAAACCTTTGAAGGCTCATTTGATTACAGTTTCATAACTGAGGGCTTTTAAAACTGCTATATTTTGACGCATACTCCAGTTTCACAACGTTAATCTTTTGTGATGTGCCGTTGGAAGCTGCAGTATTTACAATACAGTTTGATATGTGGTTAAAACGAGAACAGATTGTAAGATGTAAGTAACAGAAAAGAGTACACGAGAACGCCCACATGATGATGTAAATTTGGAGTGCAGAGTTGTTTATGGTTTAATTATAACACTTTGATTGTACTGAATACTATTGAATAGTATTATTTTATTATGGCGCTATTTTTCTGGATTTTTCGCGTCTGTAAATAAGACGGAGCAATGACAATTTTTTAAATGAGAAAAGAAAGCCCTTTCATTGAATTATGTCCACATTCTTTCCCTCAAGTGACGGCAGGGAGGTACATAGTGGAGAATTTGAAGTTTACAGCTCGTCGGAAGGTATTTATAGCCCAGCCACCAAGGGGGCTGGAAATATATGGAATATAATCCAACAGTGAAAGTGTTGATAATCCTGCTTACAGAGTAGAAAACGCAGAAAATGATACTTGATCCACATTCTCCCATCTGAGGTAACTTGTAAATGAACCGCTCCTTGCCAAGTCCGTAAAACAAAAAAGTGCAGAAAAATGATAATATAATAGACTTTGTTTTAAAAATTCCTCTGAAAATATAAATTTAAATAAACGTTGTAGAATGTTTTGCAGATGTAGTTTTTGTCAGACGACATATAAGATAGAACATCCTTGGAGTCATCGTTATTATCGTTATTATTCGTTATGATAATATGATAGAATATGATAAATGCGAAAACATGGCACTGCACAGAGTCCAACGTCACAATCTGGACTGTAGATTCTTGTTTCCCTTTTTACTTTTTCCCCTCTACTGTCTCTTTTTGAGCAGCAAACAATACACTGTCGTATTGGATTAGTTTTCTTCTCTGTTGGTGGAATGTAGTCAGCAAAGTGCCTCCCAGAGAGACGTGAAGGGGGTGTTCAAAAGATGGACGGTCTCTTTTTGCTGAAAATTCCGCTGAATGGTACTTTTCAATTATTTTCTCTATTATTGTTGTTCTATACTGAAGATGGCTCCTTTTCCCACCAGATTTTGTGTACAACACATATGAATTCCATAGTGCTACGTCCAGGAAATGAAGAAATATTTTCTTGTAATATTCCCCCCCCCCTTATTTTAGTGACGTTGTAACTACTTAGTCTTTGGTCAACACGATCGCCGCCTCACATAATTCCATTGTAATCCACAACCACTTTTGGTTTCATTCCTTTGGCCAGTAACTGAAATCATCTCTGTGTTATGCACAGTGGAAAGTAGTGCTACGTCCTTCTTATAGTACCATTTCAGTACCATGATTTTTCCTTTTTAAAATGCAGCAATTTCATCCTTCATCAACGTCTTTTTCCTAAGTTCAACAGGCATATCTTTTCTGTTCAGACGAACTGTACCATATTATATCTTGTCTTATATGATATCAGTAATTCTGCCAGGTGTGGAGACTTATAAAAATTAGCAGTAGTCACAGAATGCCCCTTATTCAAAATGGGATATAATAGTATCCTCACTATTTGTGATGTCACAGGCAAATCTTTGAATTTATCGTTCAAGGTGGTTCCTTTACCTGTGTAGATGATGGATGACCACATATAACCAGATTCGGATTCACATAACATGTAAAATTTTATTCCGAAACGAGCTCTTTTGAGGGGCATATATTGCACTCAACCAAAGAACCCCTTATATAACATCAAGCTGTCATTAATAGAAATGTTTTTTTCTAAAGAATATGCATTCATAAATTTGATATTCAAACGCTGGAACAAAGGCCATATTTTACATAATTTTGGATTAGGATGCGTTTCCGGATCATGTCTCACTGTCGGCAAAATGTAAGAACTGCGTCATAACTTTGTATCTTCTCTTCGATAAAAGTTTCCAAAATATAGGTATATGAAATATTTCTCTTTTACACCAGTAAAAATCTTCTTTGGGAATTTTCATGATGCCTTGTAACATGAAAACTGCTAATAAAATCCTTATTTCTTCTTTTGTGGTCGGATACCACTTGTGAGACTTTGATTCATTTTTAAACTCGTTAGCTAAATATTGGGAAGCATAGCGGTTTGTTTCATCGCAGATAATTTGAAGAGTTCCATCATCAAAATAATATTCATAATATTGCAAAATGCCGCCACTGTCAGGAGAAAAATTTAGTCATGGAGTTCCTTGAAATACAAATGCTGGGGGAGCAAGATTTCGCATATTCGCATTCAGTTCGCATCACTGACGAGCATTTTTCACATTCAAGCTTTCCGAATCCGAATCACTTTCTGTTTCAGAAGAACCGAAATCTGAAAAATCTGATTCGGAAATATCTAAACGATATTCATCTTCATCCAAATCGGATTCACTCAAATCAAAATTAAAAAAACTGCGCGCAAGCCATTACGAGACTAAAAAACACTACGTGAACCAACGAATGATTTCTCACAAAGAAAAATACATTTGAAATTTCACCCCTACGTGACTCGTCCTTGAATTTTGCTTCAACCTAAAAAACACTATAATACTACCATCTAAAGCAGGGGTGTCAAACTTGCGGCCCGCGATGAACATTTTTTGGGGCCCAGACAATATATTGGAATATATTTAATATCCCTCCAATATATTGTCCAATATATTGGAGAAGAGATGTCAAGTGTCAGAGCGTAAACATTAAATTTTCCTGTTCTTTTATATATGATTATTATAATGTATTATTTAAAATAAACCTATGTTTCTATTAATATTGATTTTTTTTACGGCCCACCTATAGTTAAACCTTGTTTGTTTGGCCCAAGTTAGCCTTTGAGTTTGACACCCCTGATCTAAAGGGCAGAAAAGTAAATAAAAGTGTTCGAAACGATTAAAATGCACGTACGAAATAATTCGGGAAAGACTGCGTGTACAGTGAAAATTTTCCTACTGCCCGAGTTACACTCGGGATGGTACTTTTCGCTTGCCCGAGCTGAGCTCGGGCTAAGCTGGGAAGGGGATATTCATCCCAAAAAGAGTACAGGGATCGTGACAATGTTTACGCTAGTGGCGCCCTCTTGCGCCAGACATAGTATGCGTTCACAAATAACATAATTCAACTTTGCAGTTCATAGTTAAAAGTTCAGTTCGGCTTTCTACAACAATATACACTTTATTTAAAAAAATATATATATTTTTTACTTAATGTAAAGTCGCCCAGTGGCTAAGGGGTTAAGGCATCAGCCTTCCACGCCGGGGGCGCGGGTTCGATTCCCGCATAAGACTTGGTTGTATTCTGGAGAACTCGTCAGTCTTCCGCCTGCAAAAGGAGCCTAGAATGGAAAGCTGTAGCCGATCATCCATCGGCTGAATAAAAATTCATCTGTGATTGTGTGATTTATGCTTCTATTTCCTTGTATTCATATACGTACACCGGACTGGGGTGCGACGTATAGGAAGTCCAACCTCTCTTGAGGCAATGGCACCCCCTCTTCTGCGGATAGTGCTTCTATTCGCAGACACGACAACGAACTTAATGTAAATAAAAATATTAACAGTTTTCAATTATAGGAAATCTAATAGCATCTTTTTTAATTAAATAATTTAATATGATATAAATTTACTTCAAAGTGTCTTCTACCACACCCATTTTTTCCCGACCACCCACAGTTTGCTCACTACTGACTTAGAGGACTGACTCTGGAGCTGATTGACGTCCAGGAACCATTAGGTGAAAATCGGATGATGGTGTACTCAACAAGACGCTTTCAAACTTTGCTTGATGATCCGTTTAATTGCTGAACAGGCTCTTGAAAAAAAAATTAACAGTCTGTAAGGTTTACATAAGATTCGCTTCGAATAATCGTACTTTTAAATGAATAAAGTTAAAGAAGGTATGCTAATTTCAGCATATACGGTTGGTATAAATACCGAGCAGCTAAATTGCAGGAAGAAAGGGGCTAGGAAGTGCGGTCGACGAAGTGTTGAAGAAGTGAGAGGAAGTGAAAGGAGGAGTAGAGCTGACGAAACGAAGTATCGAGCTGGAGCTAGGTTTAGAATCTGGTTAAATAATAGTTGAGTTTTGCGAGCAGCCGCTCGAGGCACAGCAAGGTTGCTTCAAACCTACGCGAGTTCTTGTTAGCCGAAATTTTACGAAGTAGCATTGCTGGTTGACTTTCCGATGTATTTGTGAGTATCTCAAGTTGTATTTTCATTGCATGAGCAATTATACCAGAAAATATATTGAATTGTATTTCCCTTGCATAAATATTGTATATCTCGTACTAGTAGTGTGCTTGCGTTATGTTGTAAAGCAAAATCTATATGTGTAAATATTTAAATAAACATTGTTGTCATGTAAGAACTGTGTTTGAATGAAATTATTTAGAGTGCCACTTCAAGATATACATACCCAAAGTTAGGGTAGAAGTGCAAATTCTCTATAAGTCTCTGAGCAGAATAAATTTACTGCGCCATTCGGAGAAAACTCCATGGGAATATATTGGAGTAATATTGTAATTCCCGATTCTTGGATTTCAATGAGAAACCTTTATCTAGAATTATCGGAAAATGCCTAGAAAGTTTTTATTTCGGTTCGTGTAATGTATATTTTAGAGCGGCAATGAAAACACGTTGCGTAAGAAAACAGAACAATAATATGACCTGAATGTGCAACATGAGAGGGGAATCGAAGGGTTATATTTTCAACCTGATATTACGGATAATATGGAAGCAATATAATACATTTTATAATGTTAAAAAAAGAGTATAATTTACTCAACACTGCTTTTTAAAACTCAGACTTAAATTTTGTGTTGTAGTTGTGTTAGGGCTAAAAAATGCATTGGTTTCATAATAAAAATAAATATTTTTATTGTTATTTATTAATTGATTAAAAATTAATAGGGGAAATAAGGGGCTTCCCAAAAATATGACAGCAGTTAAGTCCCATGAGCTTTCAAAGTTTTGAAACCTCTGGTCTATACTTATAAATTTGTGAAGTCGAATTATTTAATTTTCTTTAAGTACTATTTTATAAGGCCAATATTTAAAAAAATAGCTAAATATAAAGACGTCTAAAAGAAGCCAAAGACAATATGAAGTTTCATAAGAAACATAGAAGGATTAAAGCGAATAGACTCGGCCGAAATTTCAAAAAAATTAATAATATTTACTGCGAGCCGAGATGTATCGGACACCCTGCTTATATATTGGTTATCAGAGGTCAAAAGTTATCATTTTGCTCTTGGAATCTGAAGTTTATGAATTTTTTTTTGCTGAAGAAGGCAGTTGCATTGCGATAAGTGACGTCATATCCTAGCGTATGCGTTCTTCAAGGACAAAATAATAAATATCCCATTTACTCGATTAATTGACTGTTGTCAAGGTAGTAAAATGATAACGAGAGTTCTTTACATCTTTTATCACATTCCGGGTATTTTTCACATCTTTTTTGACATGTGTAAACTTTTTCGTGAATATATTGTAAGTAACTAACAGCAATGCTAACTATGCCAGCACAATACGCAAAGATACAAAGCAGTCGTAACTTGAATCAGGTTTTTACTTCTACTACCAGGAACACACCGGTGACGGATACTAGAGAAACATCGGGTAAGAAACCTCACGGTTGGCAAGTTCGATTGTATCAGTCATTCAGAATCGACTTGTATCGAAACTGCGGTTCCGTCCTGATTAGCAAAAGATGACCAGAATTCAACGAAATTCATCCTAACGGAGCGACATCTGGTGAAGCACTACGAAAACTATTATGATCCAATGCCTTTTGAAAATGAATTTATTTTCTTATGAGAACTAGATCATTTTACCTATTTATGTATGTGTGTGTGTGTCAGTCAGAGAGTTTCAAAACTTTCCTTAGCCAAAAATTAACAAAAATAGCACTGGATTCTAGTCAAGGTTGTCCTCCTGCAATGTGGGTGTAGCTGAGTCGTGGTGCAAAACTCTCAATTTCCCTAATAAATTGGTTGGTTGGTTGGTTGGGTTTTAATGGTCCAGAGAGGATAAGCTGCCCCAAAACATATGTCTAAACAAACCCGAAAAAAAAACATGTATAAGATTATAAATAAATATATTAAGTCAGCATTTCTAGACCACCCAAAAAGATGATAAAAAAATATACAAGTGTACAAGTAAAAAAAAAAACATGAAAACAGGCATAAAAAAGAAAGTTGCGTAGTCTATATATATAAAACAGTTCCGTAACTCACATACAACGCACAGACCAAACCGCTGAACTTAAAGGGCTGAAATTTTGCATGACGATTCTTCTTATAGTCTAGGGGCGAAATTGATCGTTGTATTTATAATATATATATATATATATATATATATATATATATATATATATATATATATATATATATATGGAATTAATTGCATACATTGACCGTTGTATTTAATTTGAATGTACTCCGTAGCGAAGTGCGGGTTTTCAGCTAGTACTTTATATAAAAACAATAAAGAGAGCAAAGTATAAAATTTCTAAGAACCAAGAACACCAGAAAAGGGTGAGGATATTTAAAAACAACAGCTATAAAAACTGTGATTATACAGGATTATAAAGAGCTATGTCTAATAAAACAGACAATGAGACAGATAAAATAGAGCAAAAATTTAAATATAGTAAAAAACCGATAAAACGCAGAAAGTTAAAAACAGCAGGATGGGGAACTTCCCCTAATAAATCGTGAGTAATACTGCGTTTCACGAGGTGTTAATAAATGCGTGTTGCCCAATGGCTAAGTGGTTAAGGCGCTAGGCTACTACGACGTGGGCGCGGGTTCTATTCCCGAATAAGAGTTGGTTGTATTCCGCGGAACTCGTCAGTCTTCCACCTGCAAAAGGAATGGGGAACTGCAACCTATTCTCCATCGCCGGTGTCATCGTTTGTTAAGGCTTCTATGTACTAAGAAAAAAAATCGTATTTCCCTTTTCCTCTTCTTGCAGACTCTTGTGGTGGGAGGAGTCCAGTTGACAGCTCGAGAATTCCACCCCCTTTAGGACTGACATTTTGAGGGATTGTAATGGCTCTCTCTCTATAGGGGGGTTAAGCGCTGCCCCCAAATTTTTTATTTAAAATATATTTTGTCAACTATTTACAGGTACATAAATGCTCATAATCAAATAAAAATGGTATTGTCAGATAGCCTGAACTTTTCTGCAAAGCGCTACAAGATTCATTTTATAAATTTCGTCCACCGAAGGAATTTATGAGCGTTTAAAACACACTATACCAGATTTTTCCCCGAATAATTTAAATTTTAAAATATTGATTGCAACTTTTTAAAAAAATGAAAAATGTACACAAATGTAAAATTTCTTTCTCTATGACGGAGTACAATTAAAAAAAAAATCTTTGAATCCAAGTCGGCAATCCGTGGTTAAATTTTCCCCATAGGTTAACATTGAGGTAAGCGAATCCAATGGGGTTAGTACATAGCAGCCTTAATAAAATTCTTCTGTGATTGTGTGATTAGTGTGTTTCTATTTCCTTGTATTCATATGTACACCGGACTGGGGTGTAATGTCGTCAGCCCCCAGGGACATTAACCAAAAAAAAAAATAATAATAATAAAAATAAAATTTAATGTGTGTAAGAGAAAGCTGTAATAAATTGGATGTTAAAATATATGGATACGTGCAAAACCGGGGTTAATTGGAAAATTTTTCCGCCATTTACGGAAAATCAATTGGATGGATAAGGCCAGTTTTGAAACTCCCCGTCTCATATACATGTACAGTGTACTCTCGATTATCCATGTACGGATTATCCGAGTTTGAAAAGAAATTTGAAATCTTTATCCAAAATAATATCTACATAATTATAAAAACCGTATGCAAATTCTTCCGATATACCATCTATAAACAAAGAAGGTTTTTAAACAGTTTTCTGTTTTTGAGGAGATTTTTTATTGCTAGAGGAAAATCTTCTAGAGTAGTTAGAAAGTGAATTACGTGTACCAGGGTTTGGACATATGACGCTGGTATCAAAAATGCTGCTGCGATTCAACCTCAGAAAGAAGTTAAACAATTGCTGGGTGATTTGATCCAACACAGCACAGCGCTACCGTGTGTCCACACCTCTGCTAGATAACTTGAGTCATAGCTATTATGAAAAAATCGTGGTGATATCAAAAAATATATCAAAGATTCGGTAAAACAAAAGAAAAATGGACGTATTACATACAAAAATTTAATTAATAAAATATAAAAGCAAGTGTAGTATTATATTTTGAAAATAAAATAAAATTTAACAGAAATTCGATCATCCGTGTTATTCGATGACTCGGTTAATAATCGGAGATAATCTATACTTAACTATAGTTAAGTATCGAGTAATCATATATGATTACTCGACAACCCGCCCAGAATACAGGTATTCCTCGATTTGCGACCGCTCGTAATTGCGACGCAATTTTTATTTTATTTTTACGTATTTTAAATTTTTTCTCGAAAATATTGTTCTTCGAATGTACAGTACATACCTATATGTATTACTTAATTATTAAAAAATTTCAGGTAATCTCTTCTAACGAAACTACCGCGGATTATTAACGTAGGATTACTTATCGTTGCTTACGTCTTTTGTAGGTATATAAGTCTCTATATATATACGTACGTATGTATATATATATATCTATATATATATATATGTACATATATACATAATATATATACATACAGTAACCACCGCTTATAGTGATCAGTGGTTATAAGAATCAACCGTTTATAAGAATCAATATCGCGAAAACAAAAACAAATGTATTATTTCCATGTTAAAATTTTCGCTTTAAAGAATCAATCCACTGGTTTTAAGAATCAGTTTACACTCTTCGCTTTCCTTTCATTTTTCAAAAAAAGCCACTTAAACCCTCAAAAAGCATGAAGTTCTTTCTTCTTTTTTTTAAAGAAAGATTGATAAGATGGGATGGAATATAGTCGTAAAATTCATTCCTAAACGCTTTAGCGCAACGTTGTCCTATTAACTTGACCCAGGGGCATCTTTACCCGTCCGGGCCCGATTTCACTTTTCTGCACTGACAAACAAAAATAGGGACTCTTTTTTTTCCCCACCTCCCACATCCTGGTTGCGGCTTCCTGGACCCTGAAACACATAAATCTTCGGCGAAGTGTCCACTAAGGCAAACGTGACATTAGTAGATTCAGCACGTTATCAAACCGTGAAACGTAAGCTAGAGGGTGAATCTTCGTCTGAGACTACTTAGTATTGAAAGAGTATTGAAACAGCCTCCTGAAAACTTCATTATGTCAAACTACCATAGAAAACTTTTTCTTGCTCCCTTGCTGTAGTTGAAATGTTAAAACTGTTAACCTTGTACGTTGTAACAAATATTGGATTTTTTTCTTCTCTTACTATAATTATGTGCATCTACTTATAGGTCTAGAAATTAAGTTGCATTTTTAAAATTATAAAAAATAATTTTAATAAAAGATAATTAACATAAATTAAAGAGTATTTTATGGCAAATTATCTCTTATATGTGTAAATAGTTGTGTGTGCCTGTCCAGAAACCTAAATTTCGGCTATAAGAATCAACCGCTTATAAGAATGAAAAACAGTAATAACAAACGTGATTCTTATAAGCGGAAACCACTGTATATGTATGTCAAAATTTTGACGCATCTTGGTACTTTTCTGTTTAACTTGTCCAAGCGATAGCTTGGGTTTGGCGCTCTGCCAAAATTATAACTCGCGAGGACGGACGGACGGTTTTAGCGTCTGAAATTTTCCTTTCCGAAGGACTGTTATGGAAGAACGTAATTCTACGTTAAAATGTGATGTAATATTCTGGACGAAAACCGGCGGACAAGCGAAAGTACACTGTTAAAAATTGTTTTCATAGAAATGGCTTCAGCTTTTCACTATATTAATAAACGATTATAACAATTAGAAACAATGGATCCAAATGAAGAAAGATTCACAAGTGTCAGGAAAATCTGCCTTGCTATACCAGACAATATACAGAGAAGACGTAAACTGTTCAAACTACCTTGCATAACTTTGTTGAAAAGAACTTGCAACGTATCTTCCGTTGCAAATTCTGAACCAATGGATTCCGCTAACATAATAATAGTCCGGTCAATTTAGACATAAAAATAGTGGTCAAATAACAAAAATTCCCGGAGAGCCAAATATTGGTGGAGAGCTGGGGTTTACCATTACAAATAAAGTTTTAAAAATCCCCATCGATCCTATGTGTGCTACAAAAGTTATTCGAGTATTCCCATTTAGTACTTCGAGTACCCCATATACGAGTTTTCCCACTTAGAATGCTCTACGATGCACGAACGTAATTTTTGTCAACTGTGGTTTCCACTTTCAAAAGATAAAAGTCTATGTAATCAAACCAAAATTTTCCTTCTTTTTGTTTCTTTTATACTCGATAGATAGCAACACTATCTTTCATATACCTGTTTCTTTTAGTGCTAAAGGTTCAGTTCAAGTGAATATACGTACTTATTTCAAGCGTCTACCATTTAGGTTATTTGTGCTATTTTATAGCTCGAAAAAATGTCTCAGTTTTGCTTTATTTGCAATAAACTTTTAACTGAAGATGAAACAGTTGTGGTTGATAATGGAATGCCAACTTTAATCGAGGCTAGTGTCGCGAGAGGTGATGAGTTTACTGAGTATTTAAGAACTCAAAAGTCCGTTACAATATACGTGGATTGCAGAAAATCATACACCCAGAAAATTTCAATCGCTGCAGTAAAAAGACAACGTGAGGAAAAACAGGCTAGTACTTCAAAAATAAGTCCACCTCGTACTAGAACGCGAGTAAGTGAATCAAATTTTTGTTTTAAAAAATACTGTTTATTTTGTGGCAATGAAGCCAATGAAGAAACTGAGAAAAAGAAAGCACAGCATCTTCGAAAAAAATTTTTAACGTGACTACACTAAAATTCAAAGAATCCCTGTTGAAATTAGCTAAAGATCGTTCTGATGATGTTTCAAAGGCTGTTCTTGAACGTATTAATTTTGAGTATGATTTAGTAGCTGCTGATGCAAAATACCATGACAGTTGTTACAAATCTTTCTTAAAACCTAATACTGGTGGTAAAATTGGCCGTCCACAAGATGAAACTAAACTCTGCGATGGAGAAAATTTTTCAATTCATAGAAACGAGTGATGATTGCCAGTTTTCGTTGGATGAATTGAAGAATGTTTGTCAAGATGGAGCTTTAGATGACAGAACTATAAAAATACGATTGAAATTGAAGTATGGCAGTAGAATTATTATTACAGAGAAGCCTGGAAAATTAACATTTATTTGTTTTATTGGGATAGAGAAGAAACCTTTAGCGTTATTTTTGAAAAATATGTTCAGTATCTACGCAGACATTATGGGCTTACAGTGACGGTAGTATTTGACGGCTACAGTGACCCGACAAAGAATATTAAAACTGCAGAACAACGTCGTCGAACTACAAAAACATCATCGGGTTCCGAGATTATCTTTGATGAATTTATGACAGTTCCAGCGAATCAACAACAATTTTTCGCTAACATTAATAATAAATCTCGTTTCATTTCCATGTTAAGTGACAAATTAACAGCTGCGAATATTGCAGTGAAACAAGCTCAAAATGACACAGATGTCCTCATAATTGAAACAGCAATAGAAAAATTTGATGCAACAAACACAACAATTGTAGTTTGTGAAGAAGTTGATTTGTTAGTACTACTTACTGCAAGGACTCCAATGGATAAAATTATTTGTTTTCTGAAACCTGGAAGGGCTCAACAGCGAACAGAAATATATTCTTCAAAAAGTTTATCTGCTTATCCCAAATGCCAAAACTATATTTTTTTTTACATGCGATAACCGGCTGCGACACTTCGTCAGCAATGTACAGAAGGGGCAAAACGTCAGTATTTAAATTATTCGAAAAAAAAGATTTGACTGACTGCGCTAAAGTATTTACAGAAATTGATTCCACACCTCAAACAATAATTACGGAGTAATTCGCTTTCTTCTTGCGGTTTATGGAGCTCCAAAAAAAATTACTTGCATTGATAAATACCGATACTTAACTTTTGTAAAAAATACGCGAAACAAGAAACAAGTACAACTATCATGTCTTCCTCCAACATCGGCATCTGCTATTCAACACTTGTATCGAGTATACTATCAAGTTCAAACATGGCTAGGCAATCAACTGAACCCAGAAGACTGGGGTTGGAAATTGATAGATAATACTCTGGAACCGATTCAAACTTTACTCCCACCTGCTCCAGAAAAACTCCTCAACACTATTTTTTGCAATTGCAAAAAAGGTTGTAGTGCCAAATGTGGCTCTAAAAAAGTCGGGTTGCTGTGTTCTGCCAAGGTCAGTCTTGCTCAAATGTCCAGTTGAGTACAATAGAGGAAGATTCCTGTGATTTTAATGAAGAGACAAATGACTCAGCCACATTTGAACAATTTATGAACATCCAGAAAGAGGAAGAGGAAGAAGAAGAAATCGAAGAAGACATGATTGTTGAAGTAGACTTTCAAGAGTATGAATCTGATTAAAATATCTAAAGAAATCAAAACAATAGTTAACCCAATAATCAATAGCAATATCAATAATCAATATCAATAATAAGGTAATATCTAGAACTTGACGGGTATTGTTCCCTTAAATTATCCTAAATTTGTCATGACAGTTAGTGGAGTAGGCCTACAGGGGAAACCAAGGTAAAAAAAACGCGCCGAGTACACTACCTCACAGGTGGCGTGGAAATGTGTGCATATCATGTATAATGTGACTCTTAGAATCGCGATATCTCAGGAATGGTAACTCTTAGGAAAAAAATCATGTAGACCATTTTCGTAGAGAATTTTAAGATCTACAACTTTGGTTTGAGGTTTTTTTTTTACAAAACTTACCGTTTTCGAGAAAAATCCAAAAAACCTCAAATTTTGACCTTTGACCCCGAATAACTTTTGTAGCACACATAGGATCGATGGGGATTTTTAAAACTTTATTTGTAATGGTAAACCCCAGCTCTCCACCAATATTTGGCTCTCCGGGAATTTTTGTTATTTCAAATGTCTATATTGACCGGACTAATAAGTAGTGATGGCGAAGAATGATGACGCTGGCCTCTTTGCTGATGATTTTTCCTATCATATGAAGATGAGTCTAGACGATACTCAACATTTTAAACTGATTTTTTTTTATCAAAGTCTAGATAATTATGACAAAATCATCAGTTTTGAACACCACCGTCATGTTTTATATGTATTCCATTTCATTTTTTCATTGACGGGGCTAAGCTACAGATAAATTGTATTGAAAGCAGAACTTTCCTCACATTAAGGACGGTTTTTCACATTCGTAAAAGATAATCTTGAATCATTTATCAACAACCAAGTTTAAATAAGTAGGTAAATATGATTTATTTCAAATTTGAGTTATGTTAATTTAAATTTTTGTAAGTACATGTTCATATTCTTAGACAAGGTTATATGTTTTGTGTTCTGCATTGATGAAAGACAAAAGTAAACATTATTTCTTTAATTTTAATTCTACTTGATATTTATTTTTACAGTTACACGCTGCATATTGTATTGCATCAATATTTAAGTAAAACTTCGGGCGGTTTGCGCATAATAAATTGTGCGCTACAGCGCACAATTATTTGCTATGATTAAAATTAACGTATCATAGTGTTTCTTCTGTTGAAGGGCCCTTGTGCAGAAAAATTTTGAATCATTAATTGGCATCCCAGATTCAACACGGAACTGGTGACAATGAAGTAAGAACTAAATGCTATGTATTAAAAAAATCTGAAGATTTGTGAAGCGTCAGTGGTGGTAGTCATAGAAACTAGTAATCTACACAAATGACTTGCACATTGCATTAAAATTTCTATCCATTTGACTAGCTTGGGGAAAAATAAATATTCTTGTAATTCCTCATCGTATGAATATTTATGTTGGCATTTTGTGAAATACTGACAGATAAAACTTCTAAGCGCAGAGCAAATATACTTGTTTAATTAGCATTTTATCAGAACGTGCCGGTGAACATCGAAATTAGAAATTAGCTTCAGTTTTACACGAATAAGAATACAATTGATAAGAATTATATCTATTGGCGTTTTGTTCTGCCTTCGCCATCTCAACTTTCATAAAATGTCCAAAAATAAATTACTTTTGATTACGTTTACGATTTAGAATTGACAACCAGATTTTTTATGTTGTCCTTGTAGTCACCAAATTTGTTTTATTCTTCTATTACTTGAATTAAATTTTTTTTTCACTTTTAATTGCCAAAAATCCCCAAAAAATCAATACATCTTCAAATGATCCATTTATGATTAAAAAGTTTGAATTAAAAGTATGAAAAATAGAAAAGTAATTAAAAATTAGATACAAGATGAAACATTTATTTTCAGTGATTCCCTTTTTTAGTGAGAATCACGCTGTGAAAGAATCACGCTGTCTTTACATCGTAAAACATGGAGGTGACGTTTTGTTCGGTGGAGTATGCATTTAGAATTGAAATATCTCTAAAACTATTAATGTAATAGAATAAGTGTACTCAGAAAAAATTATCAGTTTTTAAAGCTCTTTCCAAATATATAACATTTATGTACTTTCATGAAAAATTAAATACATCTATTTTGACATTTTCAAACATGGCAGAATTTCATAACGGATGCTATACCGGAAGCGGTCTACCCGGAATTGTTCCCCGACAGACTAAGTTTTTCTTTTATTTATATAGGTGTCAGTAAAGCTGAGATCATTTTTTAAAAGCATAAATAACTTTTCAGGGAAATGAGACGATATCCAGCCAGCGCACTCTTGGTTATCTGCAGTATCGTACCATTTTTGATGAATGGTTTTCAAGCGAATATTCTGCGTGAGTAAAGTTTCATTCCATTTCGTTCATATGCAGAATGTCAGAAATTTTCGGTTTAACGCACATGAAATAAGCAACAAACACTAGCAAGCTCCACTGCAAATTTTTGCAATTATTTGACATGATAGCTTAAAAGCTAACATTGTGGTAGTCTCCACATTATATTCCTTAAGTCTTTGCCTTCTGTAATTAATTACTATGTTGTACATACTAAAATACACTGAAGTGCCACTGAATTAGGGATACCTACCTAGTAACGAGTTCGGCCTCCTCTGGCCTTGATAACGGCTGCCACACGACGAGGCATAGATTCAACAAGTTTCTGGAAACGTTCCACGGGAATGGCTTGCCAAATATTGGCTAAAGCTGTCCATAATTCAGTAAGGTTCTTTGGTGCTGTGTGATGGCCTTTCACGCCTTGTTCCAAAACATCCCACAGATGCTCAATAGGATTTAAGTCTGGGCTTCTAGGTGGCCAATTCATGACAGAGAAGTCAGAGGAATGCTCATCCAACCAGCCAGTAGCCAACCGGGACTTGTGAGAGATACAGTTGTCTTGCTGGAAAACTCCATTACCGTGCGGATAACAGAACAGCATAAACGGATGGAGGTGTGTAAGGTATACACAAGATTCGATTCACAAGAATCGAACTTTTGAGTGAATGAATTAAAGAACCTGCTTCGGATATGCTAATTTCGGCATACGCGCTTAGTATAAATACCATGCAGCGTCATTAATAAAAAAAAGTTGTTAAGGTTGAAAAGGTGTTATCCTGCGCTAGTGCTTAGCAGGCCCAAAGTTTACATGGCTGTACTGCTGGTTTGACTCTCTGCTGGGTTGTGAGTATTCGAAATGTGTATTTCTATTGAATGATAATATATATATTCCGTACAAGTAGTACGTATGCTTATTGCTGTAAAAGCCAATTATATATGTGCAACGAATTCAATAAACATTGTTTCATGTATAAACTGTGTTTGTTTCAAATTCAAATAGAGTGCCCCTTCAAATTATATACACCCCAGACTGGGTAGAAGTGAGCTAATTACTCTATAGGTGATCACCCAGCAACTCTACGTACCGAATTGCATTGAGGGAGGTTGGTACACGCACCAAAGATCCCAAACTGTGCCACGAAAAAACACCCTAGACCATGATTGAGCCACCATGCCCTTGTACAGTTCCAGCCAGGCATGCAGGATCCATGGATTCATGAGCCTGACGCCATATTCTCAGCCTCCCGTCGGCGTTAAGTAGTCGGAATCGTGACTCATCACTCCATGCTACTTGTTTCCAGTCCTCTACACTCCAGTCTCTGTGCTCTCTTGCCCAGGCAAGACGTGCAGCACGATGGCGAGTATAGAGCAATGGTACTGTCGTAGGTCGACGGCTCCCGAAACCCATAACGAAACGAAAGGATAATTATACAAGTGAAATTTCAAGAACAGAAATAAATATGCCAGTTACCGGAAATGAAAAATAGAGAATTTAAAAACAGTTCTTTTTATTTCTTGCAGCAGTAGGCAAAAATAATATTACAAATCTTCGCTGGAAGTCAAAAAATTCCAGCACTTATAATTCGGCTGCACAGTCAGGAATTTAAATACAAATATTATTAAAAACACACATAACAGTTATCAAAATAATAACATTCGACCTTTAAATCCTTTTTAACAAGGTCCCCCGTCAATCTCGACGATAAAACTCCCGTTCGGTAACAGTCACCTAGCGCTACAAGAACAAAGCTTGAAACTGAATTTCTATTCCATCCTCTTAATCACCTGGGAAACAAAACCCGAGATGCCACACCGCTCAACCAAACCATTTTCCAACAATATACCTTATAGCAGAACTTATTTCTTACTCTATACGCATGAACGTGCTAAACCACAGTTTTAAATCACGTGAACTTCAAAACATTGCACGCTGGCGATAACACGCCAAGTTGGCCCCTAACTCGTAACAATATAATAATAAAATCATAATATTGAAAATCGTTTATTTTTTTATATTAGTACATGACATTTATTTGGATTATAGAGGAATTTTACAAATGTAATAGCAATAGAAAATGTCTATAATTTTCGAAACTTAAATAAAATTAGCTTTTTGTATTTAGAACTAATTACTTTTAGATTGAAGTTAGTGACAACAGACAAAAAATAAAGTTAACAGACTAAAAAAATGTTGCCTATTCAAGAACTGATTTTAATCTGTGACATCTAGTAAACTTTATTGAATGCCGCTGAATATATTGAAGAAAAAATACAATTTTACAAATTGTACATAATCTACATGACCCCACACTTTCCTGAATGGTGGTCCCCTCCTCCCCCATAAACCCTAAAATTGCCACCTTTGTTGAGGGCCCCTTATTTAGAAGACATATCATCCAATTTTTCTTCCGCCTTCAATTTATTTTACAGCCGTTGCCACCAGCTACTGTGCCTCCTACCAGACGGAATGCAGATACGGATGCTGTCCGTTTGCAAACGGTACGTGCTGTTCGGACGGGTTCCATTGTTGTCGGGACGGCGAGACGTGCGTTCCCGACGCAGGCCTGTGCTGGAAAAGTCCAGGGGAAGACAGCGGCGCCGTGGCTTCTAGCAGGGCGACCCCCGTCACTTTGTCCGCGAGCGCCGACGAAAATTCCTTGCCTTGTCCCCCTTGCACCACCACCTGCGGAGAAAACAAGTGTTGTATCTTTCGTGATGGGACCTGCTGTAGTGATGGCTTGCATTGCTGTCCTTATCACTACAGGTAAGTTGACTTTAGCCTCACTTTGAAAATCACACACACACACACATCTCTCTCTCTTTCTGTATATATATATATATATATATATATATATATATATGACAGGCTTCACATCCGTAGCCTGATACTCCACACGCTATTATTAATTGAAAGACAGTCGTGACACATAATTGAGATAATCCAAGATAGTTTTCTATCTATTTATTCAAATTGAGTACGTTAATCCCAGAGTTCCGACGTAATTACTTAATCTCTATAACGAATTATTTACTGAAACCGCTCCATCCAACAATTTCTCAGAGAGGCTAAAACTGTTCTTCTTCCCCACTGAAATCTTACTGCCCACTGACTTCGACCTTTGTCATTATCCCGCCCAAAATATTCCTGACACCTCACATCGAATCTTCCAGAATTTTTCCATTACGTAACTAGCTTGCACCCAAACAGGTATAATTTCAGAATCCCCTGCCAAATAGACCCTTTTTACAATTGGACCATCAGGTGGCGGACTCTATTGATCACTTTTGCAATTAGAAACCCCCCATTTTCCCTCTTTATGAATAATTCGCGCAATCACGTTTAACTTTTAACAGTTATCCTAATTATTCTTTTCTCTCTCTAATTAATCCTTGACAATAAAAATCCCCTTGACATTTTTATATGTATATATATATATATAGGGTTCCCACCTATATCCGTTACACCCCCTTAACTGCTAAACGTTGACAGCTTAGGCCAGCGGTCGGCAACAGGCGGACCGCGGTCCGGATACGAACCGCGGAAGGTCGAAACCTGGACCGCCAAAATATTGTTAAATAACTTACCTACCTATTCAATTTAATTAATATTTTTATATAACTAGTTTTAGTAGGTATACATGCTATGCTGTGTAGCACAAGAGAGGCAGAATGGACTAACGTGGCTGCAAAGTTATTCAGTATTTCAAAGCGTTTACTTCAAATGGAGATAATTGACTCGCAAGAAGATATATCTTTGCAAATGTATAAAACTGCATCCACTAAAGAATTTTTTGGTAAACATGTTTCAGAAAAGTTTGAAAATTGAAAAAAACTAGTTATCAACCTGGTTTACTATGTTTGGCTTCACATATGTATGTGAATCATCTTTTTCAAAAATGAGTTTTTTGAAGAACAAAAATCATTCGAGATTAACGGACGCCCACCTTGAAGACACTCTTCGCATTAGCTTTTCCCCACGTGAACCAAAGTATTAAAAATTGGCTCAAGACCGCAGGTGTAATTTCTCGCATTAATTTTTAAGAATACCTACCTATTGTGTTTTATATAATTACTTAAATGAGTCAAAATAAAAATTCAAAACTAGTAAGAATTATAAGTTTTTTTTCTGGACCTCGATAAAAATTATTAATAGAATCTGGACCCCACAGGAAAGAGTGCATCGATTTGTGTCACAATCTAATGGACGTGAGAGTCCTTCATTCAACTTAATATTTACTAGTTGGTACCCATCAAAACATGACGGCTGAGTAGTAAATAAATGTGCTAATATACGAATTATACTCAACACATCATTGCCAAAAATTGAAAATCATAATATTAAGAAGAGGGAAACACACTTTAAAAAAATTACTATTGAACTCAATAAAAACAAATAGGGTTACTCAACAGCTCGAAATAAACAATTTTCGTCAGGTATAATTCTGTATCTCACAAACATAATCTATATATATAAAAAAGTTCCGTAACTGACTGACTGACTGACTCACTTACATACAACGCACAGACCAAACCGCTGGACCTAAAGGGCTGAAATTTTGCATGGCGATTCTTCTTATGGCGTAGGGGTGCACTAAGAAAGATTTTTGAAAAATTCTTCTTAGATTTTTTTAAATAAAATTTTTAATCTGTCTTTGTAACTTTTTTTAAGTTTGCATTTAAAATAATAATTTGACGGTTATAAAATTTATATCACGAGAAAGATCATAAAAATTCCTTTAAAATGAAATCTTTTTGGAATCTTTACCTCGATTTTCTGATTTTTGGTGAATTTTTAAAGATTAGTTTTTTGAATTTAATTTATTAAATGCTGATCACGTGATTTCTTTTTCTGGTACTTTAAATAAATTTTTCGTCACGTGCATAACAACTAAACAGACAAAAAGTTTTTTTTCCTTTTTAATGCAGCAGATGATTTGATATTATTAAAAAAAAATAAATATCCCTTACGATTTTTTTATAAATATATATATATATATATATATATATATATATATATATACATTTATTTACTAATCAGCCACCATGTTATGACGGGTACCAACTAGTAAATATTATGTTGAATGAAGGACTCTCACGTCCAGCAGATTGTGACACAAATCGATGCACTCTTTCCTGTGGATGAATGTACTATTATATATATATATATATATATATATATATATATATATATATATATATATATATTACATCAATTTTATACATTGATCGTCGTATTTGTTATATATATATATATTTGGCATAAATTGCATACATTGGCCGTTGTATTTAATTTATGTACTCCGCATTCCGAATTTGTACTATGTATGTACTCCGAATGTACTCCGTAGCGAAGTGCGGGTTTTCAGCTAGTTAAAAATAAAAATGTCAGAGAAAGAGCTAGAGGAATTTCTCAGAATAAACAGATTAACGTGTTTATGTGGCTTCGTGCTTAGTAAGTATCTAAAGCCAGATTTAAACATGTCACAGAGAGCATTCGCAGAAACAAATCAATGTGTTTATGCCGCCTCGTGCTTAGTGAGTATCTAAAGCCAGATTTAAACGTGTCACTGAGAATGCGCAGAAAGCAATTATTTTATTGTAAATTACAGCTAATTATCAGAAATCGCGGTAACAAAAACCAAATTTGACACATCTATAGAATAAAATATTTCGTTTAAGACCAATATGAAGTAAATTGATGCAATAATTTATTCTCACGGATTGCCCAATGAATGGGTTTAGAAATTTAAATATATCGCATGAAAAGTGACACAAGTCAAAATATGGCAATTTTGAGGTTATGTCATTGAAAAATCTGTATGAAGTGCCCCATCGTGCACGAAAAACAACCCATCTCTATCTCGCAATTTGTCCACCTGAGGGCAGCTGAATCATTTTTATTGTAATGATAGTTCAAGTTTTACAGTATTCTTTAAGTTGATTTTTTCTCAAATGCTGCATTTTTCAGTTGTGCCATTCGTCTTGCCGGGTTGCGATATAGATTTTAATCTTACTATTAACAGCTGAAGGCTACTATTAACAGCTTACTGAACAAACGTATGTGTGTTAGTGAGCAGACACGGGGGCGGGCTAATCTCGCGAACCGAGCATAGCAGGATATCGCGACTGGCATGGATGGACGCGGACGGACGAGACGCGTGCACTGATGCCATCCTCAACTTTGAAAACTTTAAACTTTTTTAATTATTAAATTAAAACCTCCGAACTCAAAAGAATCGGACAACAGGAACAGCTGACATTCTGGATGGGCCAGCTCCTTTCCGTTTCGCAAATTTCCGCTATATTCATGCACGCAAAATTCCCCTTTTCCGTCCACCAGTCGACAAATTTTTATTTCCATGTGTTCTACAACTCTTCATATTTAAGGATATACACATTTTTATAAAGTTAAAAAGGTTTTTCATTGTAAACGAAGCTTTTCCCACAAAGAAGTTTTCCGAATTTCACAAAATCGACAATTTTGATGTACAAATATTTCGGTTTTCTGCACCTATTAATGTCAATTTTACGATTTATCGGCATTTGCTAGTTGTTCAGCTTCCAAAATATACCGAATATATTTAATAAAAAATGTCATTCTAAAAAAGCGTACTTACAAAACTCACTTTTGAAATTTCCCTCTCTGATCGCTATACTATCTTAATGTAACTGAATGCCGAGTTCGTAATTGTTCGACTTGTTATTTTTCTCGCTAACAATTCCAGCAAGTTCGTGAAATTTGTTTCTGCTTAACGAGGAAGTGATGAGGATTCTTCCGCCACCAATTTTGAATTCATCAGAACAATTTTTCTATTATTTTAAGCACTTTTCCCCCACGAGATTTAATATTTACATTCGGCCATGTTGGCAAAAGGAAAAATTATTAGTTGAGAACGAGTCTGAGAACGAGTCATTTAATAACTGAAATCCAGAAATAATTTTAAAGTACCAGAAATAATTTTAGTTTTAGGAAATGAGAAGTTAAAACCTTTAGAATTTTTTCTAATTGAATGAACTTATTTTTTGTTTAAAACGCAAAATTTGAAAACGGAAATTTGAAAGAATTATTTTAAAAGACAAAAACCGAAATTTGAAAAAGAGAATTTTAAGTAATTATTTCGTTTTTTAAAAATTCTAATACATTTTAAAGAGTGATTAAACAGTTTTTAATCTTTAAGAAATGAAACCATTTAATTTTAAATAGAAAATGCAACACATCGGGTTGCCACTCAACTAGTAATATTAATTTTAAGTTGGCCTCTTTTATATTTTTCTGTTAAGTTGGCCTCACTTACATTTTTCTGTTTGTTCCCCTAAAAAATCTCGCAAAACCCATATTCGATGTCACCGATGTTCCACGGCACATCGGTTGGGAATCACTATACAAAACTATCGAGTTTAAAAGAAGTTAAAAATGATGTCTTCAGTTTTATTGCTACAAGCAGAGAGAGAGTTTCGTTTGAGAAACTCTTAAAAGAGTGTCACTGAAAGAAAATATATGCGGAATAAGATAAAGTATTGAGAGAATAGGGCAGGGAAAGTATTACACTTTCTCAGAAATAAATTTCTGTTTTTCCCGCAAATTTAACATAATTCTATATACAGTCGAAGCCCGTTATAACGAACTTCAAGGGACCAAAGGTTTTGTTCGCTATATCCGAAACGTTAAGAAAAATGTTAGAGTTCACAAAATGTATAACTCATTAGTTGCTATGTATGTTCAATAATGATATATTGAAAGAATCTATTAAAAATGATCATTAATGAATTAAATTGACTAAAATCGATTACATTAAACTGACACAATACTAATTAAAATAACTAAAAATGAAGACAAATTTAAATAAATTGATTTTATCTTTAATTGTTGCTCACTGTTTTGATACAGAAATAATCGGTTATCTTCTGCTAACGTGATGCCGATTTCAAAAACATTTTATGAATTTCTTTGTCCAATACATCAAATGACTATTTCTTCCACTGTTTGTGTAAACAAAAACTTATTAATTACACGCATCGCTGCTGTAGCATCTGAGATGGTGGAGATTCGTCATTTATGTGCTCCTCTTCATCAGCATCAGAAGCAGAATCTTCGATTTCAGAATGATTCATTTTAATTTCTTCCACAGTATCTTCATCGGTCGGATTTCCACATGTAATGACTTCATCATCACATGTTTCGAACAATTGCACGCCACAATCTGAGAATGATGAAATTTTGTACTTTTCTATCCACATCGCGATAGGTAAATCTTCATCATCTTCTTCTTCAACATTCTTTGCTTCAACATTAGTTGTATCTTCAACATTCTTAAAAAGCTTAAAAATTAAAAATAATTCAGTTGTCGACTGAAAAAAAATGTTCGTTATATCCGATTCTTAAGATTTCGGAAGTTCGCTATAAAAGGATAAATTAGCATTAAATACAATAGGAAAACGGCAGGACCAACATTTTCGTTCGTTATATCCAGGAGTTCGTTATATACCGATTCGCTATAACGAGGTTCGACTGTATATAATATGAACATCTTTTAATAATTTTCGTACAAGTCAGTTAAGCTTCTCCATTCGTATTACAGACTGCATACACAGGAAATTAATTTCGTTTTTGTAGTAATCTTAAACACGATCGGCATTGTCACCGCGGTTCTGACCCATATATGGCAGCCGGATCTCACTGTGAATGTCCCTCCCTCGATCTTGCCGATAAACCGCGGACTCATTGACAGACTTAGCAATCCGAGAATCAATCTATATATATAAAACAGTTCCGTAACTGACTCACTGACATACAACGCACAAACCAAACCACTGGACCTAAAGGGCTGAAATTTTGCATGGCGATTCTTCTTATAGTGTAGGGGTGCACTAACAAATATTTTTCAAAAATTCTTTTTATATTTTTTAAAAATAAATTTTTAAGCTGTTTTTGTAACTTTTTCTAAGTTTGCATTTAAAATAATAATTTGAGGGTTATAAAATTTATATCACGAGAAAGATCATAAAACTGCCTTTAAAATTAGATTTTTTTTTAATCTTTACCTCCATTTTCTGATTTTCGGTGAATTTTTAAAGATTAATTTTTAGAATTTAATTTTTTAAATGCTGATCACGTGATTGCTTTTTCTGGTACTTTAAATAAATTTATCGTCACGTGCATGATAACGAAATAGACAAAAAAATATTTCTTTTCTTTCTAATGCAGCAGACGATTGGACATTATCAAAAAAAAATTTAAAATACAGTAAAAAATATGTTCCTCAAACTTTACTTTATTAACTGTACTATATTCTTTAGTATGTCCTATTAGATTTAATTTGAATAGTTTCATCTACATTATTTTGTCTTTAAAAATATCCCTTCCGATTTTTTTATAAATATATATATTTTTTTTTACATCAATTGTATACATTGATCGTCGTATTTATTATATATATATATATATATATATATATGTGTGTGTGTGTGTGTGTGTGTGTGTGTGTGTGAAATGTCCGGAGTGGACATCTCGTGAAAATAGTGCAATCGAGGCCGTAACAAAGATTCTAAATCATAATTAATGTATAAAGTTTATTCGACGAAAAGATTAACACATCTTAATTCGTTCGGAGCCAGCTCGCGTCTCTCCCTCAAAAAGCGCCAAAATAGCATTAGGTGAAAGAGGTTGCCAGAATTGGCGGAGGAAGTTAGTATGTGGAAGGCGAAGCGTTTACGTCAAGACAAGAAGGACGGGTTACCATGGCAGAGATGAAGTACAGAATGGGTGATTATAGGTAGTTAGTAATATTATCACAGAATATCCCCCCCATCTAAAATGGATTGGAGCCGCGGCCGTCGACTCCAAGACACTCCAGATAGTGAGAACATGAAAATTAGTAGTTAGATTATTAGATTGAAGCTGGCTCGAAAATTACAAATTTTTATGTTAAAATATACAATAGGAAAACATAATAATATGGCATAATCTTAAAACAAATAACTGGAGAAAAATAAAAATGGAATCGTACACTTAAATGAAGACACTAATAAAAACAGATGTAAAGACGTTCCAAATACAGATACAAGAAAAATATTGTGCAGGTCTCAGTCCCTGACATGTGTATCACAGTCTGAAATGTTTTCAGAGTAATGGACGGGTACAGTCAGGCCCAGATTTCCGCATGGGCAAGTGGGGCACTTGCCCAGGGCCCCCAAATTTATGGGGCCCCCTAATTTAATATTAAGTTGTACATATTTTTAAAAATTTGGTTTTAGGTTAATTCAGTAAAGGTGGGCAGTGGCGGATACAGAAAAAAATCGTGGGTGGGACACAGTGCACCCACTATATTCATTTCAAAAGAAAATTTCCTGAATTTATTTATTAACATTAAAAGTAAATTAATTAACACATTATTATTATTATTATTCAAATGTTTGACTTTTTGGTCGAAATTTTTTGAATTTCCGGTCCGAATTTATGGGGGGGGGCCTTGGTGAGTGTCCCACATGTTCATGTGGAAATCTACTCCTGGAGGGGGAGGGCACATGGCCTCCCTCTGGATCTGTCCTTGGAGGGGGCCCCCAAAGTCTGCTTTGCCCAGGGCCCCATTGGGTCAAAGTCGGGCCCTGGGTACAGTTCACATAGTAGTAAAAGTCACAAAAGTTAGTTTTATTCACAGTCTTTATCGTGGAGTAGGGTTTTAGTTCTTTTGGAGATCTCCTGGGTTGAAGTCACTTTTTTAGAAAAATAATGTTCTTTGTTGTTCTTTGTCCGTTGCACATTAGTAATTGACTTTTCTTTGAGCAAAACACTATCTATATTTTTATTTTTCTCTAGATCATGTACACAAAAATATTAAAATTATTCTTTCAGCAATTAGTAGAATAAATTTACCAAATGCTGTCAAAATTAACTGTCAACATCAATACCAAATGTCTGGCACCTGATGTTGCAAAATTCGAACAAAATACAAATTCCAACAATTGACACTAACATTCAATTATTGTGAAGAAATGAAAAAAGCAAGACAATACAAACATAAATTTGAGGTATGTGACCTGTTGTGAGTACATCCTCGTGAGCGTTTACCAAAGGGAAGGTGCTTCCAACCTGAAACTCAAGTTGAGCAAACTGCACAAAATGAAAAGGGGCAGGCAAGTTTCTCAAACATGAGAGGGAAAAGCAATTGTTCAAAGGGAACATTTGACAAGTGCGAAGAGACAGGGAGGACAGTGAGTGGAAACCCCAGTATAAAAATCAATAATATTTATCTAGTACATAGTATTTCATATAAAATGTAGTCAGCTTCAAAAAGTTTAAAAAAATATGTGAGTTTCGCTTACACTCAAAATTAACTTCTTCAAAATTAACTAGGATGGCGATAGGACAGGAATGCTAAAAAGAAAGATTAAGGATAGCTGAATGATTTACATATTGGTGACTTATATGATCATTTCATTACTTAAATTTAACTTCTTTTTTTTCCGATGTTTAATTTTCTTCTGAAATATTTGGTAATATCATCGTTTACATTAAATTTTAACCCTGCAAAATCACTAAAGGTAGTTAATGTAGGGGTGAAAAAATGCTCTTTTAACACAGTTACTAATTCTGTAAAATTATTAACATGATAACAATTTTGAATATAAACGTTAAGTGCCTTTCCCTTTACAAATCGTGAAAAATTTTTTAGTTTCCAATCATCATCTTTGTTTCCTTCGATACATTTTTTTATTAAAATAAGATAACCATGAATCTATATCAATAAAGCCTTCCTCAAAGGGCACAATGTTAATTTCGTTTTCAACATTCGGGATTCTAAAAGACTCGTCATGTTCGACATTTACTTTGGAAGTGTTCATTTTGCTTTTACTTTTACAATACCAGAAAATTACAAAAATAATATAATTACTGACCTGCTTACAACACCAATTTTTCTACTGTAAATTGCAATACTAAATGAGAAAATTTTGAGAGTAAAACACTTTGATGGTGATCTTGAAAAATAGATTATTGGAGCTTCCACGATTCCACTGTGTAGTGTTCGGCGTTCACACAGGGATCAAGGCAAAAATGGAAAAAAAAATCACAATCTTGAAATGAATTTTCTGATGACTGTCGCTCACATATATTAAAAGTTGAATAACTTCTTGAATATTTGGAGTTGAATGCGGTTGTATCACAAGATGGCGCAGTCCGAGAAGGGAAAAAATGGTGAGGTCAGGCGGGAAACAAAAGTCGGAATCAAAACTGGAACGAACTGGAAAAAGGGCATCATCACTTGCTTTGATGTAGTCGACATTGTGTTGGGTGAGCTTTGGTAATTTTTCAAGCTGGTGCATTCAGGGACGCATGCGGAAATCGAAAGCAAAAGTCCTGTAGAACAATGGCGTCTTCATTTCTCACAATGCAGTCGCAATCTCAGGCGTGACAAAGGTTGATTTCTTGATCCAAACGCCAAACTTGGTTCTCCATCCTGTCGACTGGTGTGAAATGTCCGGAGTGGACATCTCGTGAAAATACTGCAATCGAGGCCGTAACAAAGATTCTAAATCATAATTAATGAATAAAGTTTATTCGACGTAAAGATTAACACATCTTAATCCGTTCGGAGCCAGCTCGCGTCTCTCCCTCAAAAAGCGCCAAAATAGCATTAGGTGAAAGAGGTTGCCAGAATTGGCGGAGGAAGCCGCCAATTCTGGCAACTTCCAGAATTGGTGGCTTCTAGTATGTGGAAGGCGAAGCGTTTACGTCAAGACAAGAAGGACGGGTTACCATGGCAGAAATGAAGTACAGAATGGGCGATTATAGGTAGTTAGTAATATTATCACACACACACACACACACACACACACACACATATATATATATATATATATATATATATATATATTTATTTATTTTGGCGTTAATTGCATACATTGACCGTTGTATTTAATTTGAATGTTCTCCGTAGCGAAGTCCAGGTTTTCAGCTAGTGATAGTATATATTGCTTCCGGGAATGAAACCGAAATTGACAGTAATTCTCTCGATTACGAAAATCAGATGACCCGTATGAACATCTCATGTGGAGATATCACAAAATACCATTTAACCAACAGTGAGCAAACTGTAAGAGTAATGTAATTGTATTGAAATTCCTCCTTGAATGTAAATTGTGAGCATACAATGTAAATCGTAATTGAAAATTGCAATATGTCCGTAATGTAGTTGTAAATGTTATTGTCATTGAAATTGTAGTTGAAATTGCATCAAAAATGTAAAATTGTTAGTATATAATGTAAATTGAAATTGTAAATCATAATATTTATGTTGTTAATTCAATTGCAAAATGTAATAGTAATAGTTATAGTATCTGAAAATGCACCTTAGATGTAAAATTGTAAGTATATAATGTAAGTTGTAATTGTAAATTGTAATATGTTCGCAAGCGTAATTGTAACTGAAACTGAATTTTAAATGTAAAATGGCAATTTTATAATGTAAATTGTAATTGTAAAGCGCAATTAGTTTCCAGGGTATGGATAAGAAATATATTTATAAACTAGCTGAAAACCCGCACTTCGCTACTGAGTACATTCAAATTAAATACAATGGTCAATGTATGGAATTAAGGCCAATATATATATATATATATATATATATATATATATATATATATATATATATATATATATATATATATATATATATATATATATATATATTAAATACAACGATCAATGTATGCAATTGATGTAAAAAAATACAAAAAAATATATTTATAGAAAAATCGTAAGGGATAATTTTATAGACAAAATAATGTAGAAGAAAATATTCAAATAAATCTAATAGAACATACCAAAGAATATAGTACAGTTAAAATAGTACAATTTGAGGAACATATGTTTTACTGTATTTTAATATTTTTTGGATAATGTCCAATCGTCTGCCACATTAGCAATAAAAAAAATACTTTTCCTCTATTTCGTTGTTATGCATGTGACGATAAATTAATTTAAAGTACCAGAAAAAGAAATCACGTGATCAACATTTAATAAATTAAATTCTAAATATTAATCTTTACAAATTCACCAAAAATCAGAAAATGGAAGTAAAGATTTGAAAAAGATTTCATTTTAAAGAAATTTGTATCATCTTTCTCGTGATATAAATTTTATAACCCTCGGATTATTATTTTAAATGCAAACTTTAAAGAATGTTACAAAAACATCTTACAAATTTAATTTAAAAACTCTAAGAAGAATTTTTCAAAAATCTCTCTTAGTGCACCCCTACACTATAAGAAGAATCGCCATGCAGAATTTCAGCCCTTTAGGTCCAGTGGTTTGGTCTGTGCGTTATATGTCAGTTTAGTCTGCGTTATATGTCCACTGCTAGTGTGCGTTATATGTCCAGTTTATATGTCAGTCAGTATTATCAGTCAGTTAAGGAACTGTTTTATATATATATCGATAAGTAAAGGGAAAAAACAAAGAAGGCAACATGGAATTGGTGTGGAACTTAAGCGGGGTTGCCATTATAAATTGGTTAAATAGATAGATTAGGTTTTCGAATTGTAAAGGGGAAAAAATTCGGCTTGGTGGTGTCTGAGTAAGTCGTTCGCCCCCGAGCAAATTGGTCCTTCCTGAGCGGATTGCTGGGGGACTTGGCTTCAATTAAATTTGCCGCATAAGCTTATCGCTGTGGTCGGCGGAACCTTTAGAATTAACCAACAGTGAAACCGAGCTATCTATATTCCCTACGTCAAAATGTATGAACCTTACCATATGAACATTTATTGTTATCCGTTTTTGTGCACATCTAGATGCGACATGATGCAAGAGAGATGTTACATGACAGTCTACAACGAAATGACGAGCCACATGGACGGCAATAATGGTACGGCAGTCACCAAACTGTTCAAATCACTGGACAAATTACCTTATGAAATCTGCCCGGACACTGATTTACTTTGCCCGAGTTACACTAACTGCTGTACTGATGAGTGCGGTCAGTGGATGTGTTGCCTCAAACCAGTTCACCTTGAAATGGAACAAGGTAAGTTTTACGAACAAGAATCGTTTACTATTTAGAATATTTGCAATTTTTTTTAGCACGAAATAGGTATTCAGTGTCCTGCAAGTGGTTTTTTTTTTGGATGATTACCATAAAATAGTTAAAATAGCTTTTCGCTCAAATCGTGTAGTGGTTGGCTTCGCAAAGTGGCCGTGGGTTCGAGTCCCGGATAAGGCACAGACTTACCAGAGATCTCCCCTCATAATGAGTGCTGTTTAATCACTTATATAGTGCGTCCATAATAAAGTACGCAACATAATCGCTTTGTAGATGTGCAAATATTCTGTACCTGTTACACTGAAAAAAAAGCATTGTAACACTTTTCAAAAACTAAATATGGATCTAAAAAACAAGAAGTAACTAGGAAAATACACATGGTTGTTGATAATATAGATTTATGTAATTATTTGGATTTTTTCTGCAAAGCTACGCATTTCATTATGGAATATGTGATAAAACAGGCACTTGAAAAATACACAAGGAATGTGTGTATATATATATATATATATATATATATATATATATATATATGTCAAACATAACTGAGTTGTCAAAACATAATTCAGAAGTACGGGGGTGAGGTTAAAATAGTAAGAATTTAACAATCAATGTAGCAAAGCACGTGTATTCTGTGAGGGAATTTTCGTTTCAGAGGCGACAGTCTAGGTTTAAAAGCGAGCGATTCTAGCGAACGGGTTTATTTTAAGAATAGTACATGTTTTTGGCGCGGAGGAAAAGTGAACGTCAGCAGAAATGGACTTCCAGATGCTTGAAGGGAGGGGTCTGCACATGCGCTGGATGGCATAAACTCTGGATGAAGTAGGTTTTGGCGGCAGATTGCTGGGAATTCTCGTTGACCGCGGAAGCGCTTGGCTGCGTGCCGAATAAGTTATCAAAATGGCGAAACGGGAAAAATTACCCTGGAGCGTGGTCAATTGAAGAAAATCAATAAAGAAATATTAAGAGATCTTGGACTGTTGATTGAGTCATTGCCTGCCACTCGCTCACTAAAAAACGGACACGATGACTGCATGTGAAGAATATTTAAACACGGGTGAAAACACCATCCGTGTCATATATATATATATACACACATACATTCATTACTTTCCGTTATATATTACATTCATTTTTCACGAGAAAATTTTTTTTCTATTTATTATTATTTTTTTTTAGTCTAATGTATTTGTCGTTAGACATTCACCTTTTGTTATTCCCCGCAATTTCGTTGGCTGCTTTTATTATGGGAGTACCATATACGTAGGTGAGCCAGCATTGCTCCCAATGATGTAGAATACACGGAAACGACTAAGCTTGATTCGGGATTTGAACCCAAGTTCATTGCGTGACGCTAACCACTACACCTCATGGGCGGCAAACAAACAAACAAATAAGCAAACAAAAAAGTATCAGTTAAAAAAATTTTAGAATGGTGGCTCTTGCTCCGTATTTTGTATATACAGTGCCGAATAATCATTTTCTGGGGGAACTGAGTCAATACTTTTACCATAATTTCGGGTCTGCGCCCTATGAAAAAATCATAGGGCGCAGACCCGAAATTATGGCAGAAAATGGAAGAAATTACACTATACGCACCTCTGGAGGGATACGAGACGATTAAAAAATATTTTGGTTAGTGTTCTTTACAGCCGTTGGGAGACCGAAAATGGGATATCCGCTACCTTCCGCGGCGTGTTCGGAGAGAATTTCGGGCCTGCGCTCCCAGTGTGTACTTTCGGCACAAATTTGGCTGTGTGTTTCCCTCAAGGATTACGAATCGTTTAAGGAAAAAGCAGGAAAAACTGTGTCCTAGTACATAAATTTAGGCGAGGTGTTCGCCATCAAGTCGATAACTGGGGGAGAGTAAATAAGTAAACAAACGTTTCCTTCATTTGTATAATTATCGCCGTCACCAATTCATACGGAAACGAAACAATAGCCCAATATTTCTTATTGGATGCAACGGCAATAGAAGTAATTTCGATGTAGTTATGATGAGTTAGCATCAATATTAAGCATAATGGTATGTAATAGTAATACGCTTTACATGATTGTAAGAAATTATGAATATAATATCATTGTGTGTTTCTCTATACATTGCGCAGGTGAGAGAGAATAATTACGAGATAAAAAGAACTTTTTATATACCACGTTTTAAAATTTTCTGTTGGATCATATAAACTTGACAATTCTATGTATTAATAAATAGTTTTTTAAAATTTTTTGATGAATTATCCCATCAACTTGAAAGAAAATGATCGGCCTGCACTGTACACAAAATGCAAGGATGTACCGCGAATCACGGAGTTCTGTACCTCGGAAAAAAACTCTTCTCCAAGGGACAGTCTTATGTCGCATTAAGCCGAATTTGAACCTTGGAAGGACTGCGCATCGAAGGGTTTGACTGATCCAAACTTACTGGAAAGATCTTATTTCACCAAATCACAATTTTAATATTTTTCTATTTAATTATTTATCACTTGTATTTATTTTTATTTTTCTCTCCTTTTCTCTCTTAATTACTCAAACCTTCAATTAATTATTATTTTTCACTTTCTTTTATTTAATTTCAATCACTTTTTAGTCGTTTCCACTATCCACAGACTTTATAAACTGCTAACTTTTATAATTTTTTTAATTTTTTCGCACAATATTTTTGTAAACAAACTAAATTCACATGTATTCTGTTTTCAAAATCGCCAAACGCCGTTACGCAAAAGTGCAAGCATTGAATTCGATCGAAGCGCCACCTTGCAGATTTTTCTGCTTAAAAATGGTTAAAAGTATTAAAAGAATGCATTGTCATTGTGTTCTGAGCTATTCTAAAAGTTTCAAATGTCTAGCTAGTTGGGAAGTTAGTTAAAAATCATTGCAAGATTCGTACTGAACAAACAAGAAAGCGAGTTAATAAAAACGTGGTAATAAATTAGTATGATCTCGGGAAACTCGTACTAAGCCAAATTTCTCAAAGCAATCTCTGTTTAGAGCTACTAAAATAAACGTAAAGTAATGATATAAAATTTATTTAAAACAACAGGCAAGCTATGCGCTAGAATCTCTGTGTTAGAATAATGTTGAATTCGCGGTGAATTGAGGTTTTTAGGTTTAATTTTATAGGATCTAAAATACTGATGGTAAGAATTAAATAGGAAAAATTATCTTTTAGGTAGGCTGTAGGAAAATTGAATAAATTGGAGCAGGATATCGTAGGACTGACTGTACGGTGCACGATTAAGTTCATACTTAACATTACTTGAACTAATCAGGTTGTAATCTCATAAGCATTTTTATGTAGAGCATCTTCTTTATGATTTTACAATTGTGCAGAACTTCCTCAATGTATTATCTTTGTCTTTGAATATTTATCTTATATTGCAGGTGATGTTTGCGATTAGTACCCTGAAACTGGAACAGAATGACAGAAAACTAAGCTTTTGAGAACGATATAGAAGAATCATGTTTTGAACTCTCTAAATGCATATTTTTGTAAAGAGTATAAAAAATATACAATTTTTAACCTGTTAGTCAAGTAATCGTGTATTGCTTCATTTTTTTTATACATTATGATTTTTATTTTCAAGCAGTTTAACTTTGTCAGTTTTTTCAGGTAGGTGAATAAAACATGGACCACCAGTTTAATACGTTGCCAAATGTGTCCGCTGGTCTTGTGTTCAAATCTCGATACGGCTGCTTGTGTTATAAGTGCTTACATTTTAGTGGACGTGACAACTTAAGAGAATGTTAATGTTCAGAACACAACTGCTTTGAATGACAAAATACAAACCTCTCATAAACAATGCGGCCAACAACTTGTTAAACATTTGTGTTAGTCTACAGCAGCGCTTCTTAAACTTTTTTTTATTCATGATCCCTTTTTATAATCAAGATTTTTTCGCGACCCCAGGAAATAAGGATATAAAGATAAATATTTTCTCAAAAATAATTTATTTCTTTGGTAAACAATATACATATGAAAAATAGTAGTATATATAAAAATAGTAGTAGATAAAATAAAATATATGTGTTAGATACTCGCGGCGGGCGACAAGAATTAAATTCATGTATCAAAATTAAATTTTCGCGACCCCAAAATTTCACTTTTCGACCCCATTTGGGGTCGCGACCCACAGTTTAAGAAACGCTGGTCTACAGTATGGGTTGTATTGGCTGGAATATCCTTTTTTTCTTTTTTCGGCTAATGTCCCTGGGGGCTGACGACACTACACTCCAGTCAGGTGTACACATGAATACAAGGAAATAGAAACACACAAATCACACAAGAATTTTATTAACAAACGATGACACCGGCAATGGACGATGGGTTGTAGTTCCCCTTTCTAGACGGGGGCTCCTTTTAGCTGGCGGAAGACTGACCGGTTCCCCAGCATACAACCAAGTCTTACGCGGGAATCGAACCCTCACCCCCGGCGTGTTGCAGACTGATGCCTTAAACACTTAGCCACTGGGCGACACAGTAACAGTGAATGACTTTTATAGATGCTTTTTTCGTTTAATTTAAAAAAAACTACCAACGAGATTGAGAGTTCCAAATTACGGAAAAATTTTTTACAGCTCTGTAAATCAGAGAGAAAATATTTTATTATGTATTCTGGTTCAAGTGTACTTGAACCAGATCGAGCAGTTGAACAAATGCAGCAAAAGTGACATCAGAACATAAACTGCAAGTTATGATTGCTATGGATTTCATATGAAGTATGGATTTTTATGCTGCTTTAAGATAATAACTGTTTAAATGAAAATATTGAAAAATTCAAACTTTTGTTCATCATTTCTTTTTACATAATTGCAGAAAACGAAAAAAATATGCCATGCCCTAAATTTTTACCCCAGTTCTCCAGACTACTGTTTATATATATATATATATATATATATATATATATATATATATATATATATATATATATATATATATATATATATATATATATATATATATATATTAATTATATATATAAATATATAGACAAACACACAGTAAAACCTCATTTATCCGGATCAGATTTGTAGACTTTTTTTATTTAATTTTCAAACTAGATAACAATTTTTAACTATGATAGCAAGAACGTACCTATACGAACGCCAAATATTCGCTTTTTACTACGATTCAATGTAGAGTTTCTACGTAGAATGTACGATAAATTATAGTATCAAAATTCTTTTTGTTCAGTTTAAGAAATCTTTTCTAGAGTGTCACAGGGCGTTTGAAATGGATTGACTCAAAAAAGTTACTTTTATATTTTTTAATGTCTTATCAACAATACTATGTAATTTTGTTACAAAAAAAGTAGTTTTTTATCGTAATAAACGGTAAGTCAGATTAGTTAAGGATTTTGTTTTGCTTATTACCCATATTACCCGGATTTTCAAGTTTTCGGATTGCCTATGGTCCCAATAAGCCCGGATAAACGAGGTTTTACTGTATATATATATATATATATATATATACATATAGTATATATATATTAATATATATATATATATATACCATATTAATATATATATATATATATGAATCCACTGTACATACATATATATATATATATGAAGACATTTGTTTGTGCTATGATTACATAGTGAAAAAAATGATATGTTTGTGTAAACTCTATGATATTCAGTCAGTTTCTGAAACAAAGAGAAACTTCAAATGAATTTCAACACTTAGCGAATCATTTTACGTCTATTTAAAAAAATACTTTTGAAATAAATCTAAAACTCGATCTTCAAGCCTTCATTCAAGTGTTGAAAACAAATGAATTGAAACGTTTATTTATTTTTTTTTGTATACTTCTGCTATAAAATGACTCTGTATCAGAAAAATTCTGAGATGATTAGAAATTTGTTACCCATTGTTATTGTTTGTCTTAAGAAAACGATTATACATTTTTTTCTAAACAGGTATGCAGCACTTGTTGTGGTATTAATGATCCACTGCCTCCCCAATTTTCACAATAGTAATAGTTAATCGCTTTTATGGCAGGAAATGCTGCAATAATTACACGCAGCGTAGTTTTGCATTTGGATTTCTGTAAAAAAAAATATTCCGATCAACTTCCGCGTTTTAGAGTCCTTTGTGTCGTTTAAAGCAATTGTGTCACAGATATTCTGAAAGAAGAATAGTGCCGTGTGAAAGGCATAAATATAAACAGAGTCAATAGATTGTTCTTTAAAGATTCTTAGTAATCTTCCATAACAATTACTGTCTCACATATTGTATTTCTTATTATTTGTAACTGTTATTAATAAGACTTTAAGCAGCATGCTTGATATGTGCTGTATTGCATAAATACACACACACACACACACACACACACACACACACACATATATATATATATATATATATATATATATATATATATATATATACATTAGAACGCCGATTTTACGTTGTCCGTTTCGTACGTTATCCCGCTTCCTTCATTATTTTATGCTGGTCCGTGAAAATTGCTTATACCGATAATGTTAAAATATCCCAATATGTAAATTAAGAAGCAAATTTGCAAAAAATTGTTAGTATTGAACGTGCTGTAGTTGAAATTGTATCTAAAAGCAAAAAACATTCTTCCAATAGTTCATCCGGTAAGTGTCAATTTTTTTTAATAATATGCTTAGATCTTTTTTAACCCCGAATTTACGTTTACCCGTTTCGTACGTTTTTTTTACCGCTGGTCCCAAGAAAAACTTAAAATCGGGATTTCACTGTATATATATATATATATATATATATATATATATATATATATATATATATATATATATATATATATATATATATATATTATATGTTGTTGTTGTTGCTTATGCCCCTTGACCGACATCACGTCAAGTCCCGAAGGCTATGGGCGATGAAGGTGCGGCTCCGGTTTTTAATAGCACCGACAGGGTCGGAGTTCGACTATATATATATACTAGCTGAAGTACCCGGCATTGCCCGGGATTTTAACAATATTTGTTAACCAAAACCAACACAGTATAAATAACATAGAAAAAGTATATGTGAAATGTTATACACATCTCAGAATTCAGGAATTTCAGCCTTTCATCATTGAAGCACTAAAATCTGAAAAGTAAAAATGTCAAATTGTCTAATGTTTGCTAACCAAAATTAATTTAAAACTAAACACGTTATAAATAACATAGAAAAAACATGTGAAATCTTATACACATGAATAAAATGAAAACCCAATAAAAAAATATATAAAATTATAATAAACTCCTCAGAATTCCGCTAGATTTAGCCATTTATCATTTGGGCAAAAAAAGAAGCTGAAATTACAGGTTTAGCTGAAATTTCCAATAGAACCATGATATGACTCTAGCGTTGCCTCTTAAAAAATGAAGTGTTTGATTGAGGGCTGCAAACCATTCAACTCCTCTCCCCATTAAACTCCTATAAACATCCTCTACATATTAAATTCCTTTTCTCTCCATAATAAACTCCTCAGAATTTTGGTAGATTCAGCCTTTCATCATAGTACCACTTAAACCTGAAACATCCTCTCCAGAAATATAAATTTATTAATTACAATAATTAAACACACACAAATGTATAAATTACGCAAAAGTTTTTTAACCAACATTTGAATAATTCGTAAATGAAAAAGCATATGAAAATAAAGATAATAAGAACTTCCGGAATCGAAATTAATTACCCTTAATTTTTAATTAATAAAAAACCAACATAATATGAATAAAAACGATAGTTGTTTAAAAGCATATGAAAATAAAGCTATTATAAAGATAATAATAAAAAAAGCATATGAAAAAAATGCTCGCGTATGAAGTTAACTTTATGATATAAAGATAGTAATAATAATATAAACCGCGTGCATAAAATATTTAGCTTTTCAAGCGAAATAAATTAATTTTTAGAAAAAAACTACTTTTAATCGAGAAATTAAATACATTGCACAAAATTTTGATTTTACCAACTTTCTACCCTACAATTTACACCCTACTTCTTTGAAGTTGGGTGTTGAAACATCCTCTTTGAAAAATTTGCACCCTACTTCTTTTAAATAGGGTGTAAATATAAAGTTTTAACAGCGAATTGAATGCCAGTTAAAAATTATTGTTGTTTAAAATCATATGAAAATTACGCTATTATAAAGATAAAAAAAAGCATAGGAAAATAATGCGTGCGCATGAAGTTAACGTTACGATAGAAAGATAGTAATAATAATATGTATATATAAAACAGTTCCGTAACTAACTGACTGACTGACTGATTGACTGACTGACTGACTGACATACAACGTACAGACCAAACCGCGGGAAATAAAAGGGCTGAAATTTTGCATGGCGATTCTTCTTATAGTGTAGGAGTGCACTTAGAAAGATTTTTTAAAAATTCTTAGATTTTTTTTAAATTAAATTTTTGAGTTGTTTTAGTAACTTTTTTTAAGTTTGCATTTAAAATAATAATAATTTGAGGGTTATAAAATTCATATGACGAAAAAGATCATAAAAATTCCTTTAATATGAAATCTTTTTCGAATCTTTACCTCCATTTTATGACTTTTGGTGAATTTTTAAAGATTAATTTTTAGAATTTAACCTTTTACATGCCACACTATGATCAAGGAATAAAGTACCATATTTTACTGCGTAACTTTGGTCGATAACTTCCAGGAAATCGGTCCAACAGGTGTACTCCACTCATTCCTTTATTATATAATTTTATAATGTAAGGTTAAGGAAAATCAACTATTATTTTAGCTCGGACATATCTTTTTGCTCTTCCTAATGGTTCGTGAGTGATAAAATTTGATGTAATAGTTACAACAAAACTATCGTTCCAATGGCACATATAAACTTCTCCATCGCATCGGTAATCAAACTCTCCACGTTGCAATTTCGATATTTTATTTGCTGTTTTAAGAGAACATTGTCCCGTTCTGGAATCTCACACTGTGCCGATTGCCTTAAAGCCTTTGTTAGATAAATCTGTCAGCAGACTGTACGATGTAAAAAAAGTTATCGAAAAATATTTTGCGTTTCTCTGGATTGTCAATAAAAGATAATAGTTCGGAGACGACTTTTGATCCAAGTGGCAAATTTTCATTTTTCGAACTTTTTCCACCGTAGATAGACATAGCATAAGGATAACCATTTGCTGAGCAGATCATCCAAACTTTGAAACCAAAGCGAATTGGCTTTCCACGTATGAACACCTTAGCCGAACGATGCCCATAACACGGAACCATGGATTCATCGATACTCATATTTTCATGAAAAAAATCCAAATTGACGAAAATTTTTTCCAACCTCTTTATAAAAGGGAGAAATTTTTCCTAATTTATCGCCTGGTTCCAATTTACTATTATCAACAATGTGGAAATACTTTTTTAACATCCGAAATTTATTTCTGGGCATTGAATTGTTAACAATTAGGATATGCAAATCTTCCTGAGAGCTCCAATATGTATTTTCATCAGGTACTGAGTGGTAGCCACTAAACAACAGTAATCCAAGAAACTGCCGAATGTCATTTGCGTCGACGTCTAAAGAGTCTCCTTTTTGTAGGGCGTACAGCTTTGTAAGTTCGGCTGAATTTTCTAAGTAATCAGACGGCAGAATCACTGATTGACGGCAGAATCACTGATCACGTGTGATATCACTGCTTTTGTATATCGTTACATGCCAATGTTCCTTTTTTGGAACATTGCATTTTTACGCAGTCTTGAGGAAATATTTCTTGTTATTATTTTAATTTATTTTATTAACTCGTTAAACTTGTTCTTTGCAAGTACGATGGGGAAATTTTTGGGTGGATTTGAATTTTTAGGAATTTTATAGAATTTTTTTTCTTACGTACTGTAAAAATTGTGAAAAAAGCTGATTTTTAGAAATTTTTCTACGCTAAAATATTCATATTTGAAAAAAAAAAAGTCAAAAAATCAATCATGCCTTCTATAATATACGGTAATTTTTTCAAACTGACAGATATCACAGTTTATTTTTAAAAAAATATTAAAGATGGTGTACCAAAAACGGAACATTGGCATGTAAAAGGTTAATTTATTAAACGCCGATCACGTGATTTCTTTTTCTGTTACTTTAAATAAATTTATCTTCACATAACAACGAAATAGGCAGAAAAATACTTTTTTCTTGCTAATGCGGCAGACGATTGGACATTATTCAAAAAAATATTAAAATAATGTAAAAGATATGTTCCTCAAACTGTACTACATTAACTGTACTATATTCTTTAGTATGTCTAATGAGATTTAATTTGAATATTTTCTTCTACATTATTTTGTCTATAAAAATATCCCTTACGATTTTTTATTAATATATTTTTTTGTTTTTTTTTACATCAATCGTATACATTGATCGTCGTATTTATTATATATATATATATATATATATATATATATATATTGGCATTAATTGCATACACTGACATTGTATTTAATTTGAATGTACCGTTCGTTTAGGAACACCTCCTAAACGAACGTTTAGGAAGTGTTGGTTTATGGAATACTAAAAGTTTAAAATAGTGGCGCCATCTATTGAACATCTGTGAATCGAGAATCGCATCTGTCAAAAATTGTTCGTTATCCTAATTGTTAGCAATACAATGCCCAGAAATAAATTATTGATGAATGTCTGTTAACCAAAATCAATTTTAAAACTAAACACAGTATAAATAACATAGAAAAGATTTAGCCTTTATCATTGGAGCAAAAAATCCTGGAAAGTGAAACATAAAATTTATAAATTTATGATAAACCTACCAAAATCCATTAAAAAACTAAACACAGTATAAATAACATAGAAAAAAAAAGCACACGAAATGTTATACACATTAATAATATGAAAACCAATTAAAAATATATAAATGTATAATAAACTCCTCAGATTTCAGCTATATTCGGTCTTTCATCATAAAAAAGCTGAAAAAAAATAAAATAAAAATAATTTTAAAAAAATAATAAAATAAAATAAAAATAATAATTTAAAAAATAATAAAATAAAATAAAGATAATAATTAAAAAATAATAAAATAAAAGCTGAAATAAAAAAGCCTTCATAAAAAGCTGAAAATACAGGTTTAGCAAAATTTGCACGATCCCAGACTCGAACCCGAGTCTTACGGTATACCAAATGAACAGTTTTAACGAACGCGCCACGATTATACACAACACTGTTGAGTAAAGTAAAAAATATACGCAATGAGTTTTTTGGAAAGTTGCTATAGGTTGGTGAATATACATACATTTATGGAGTAAGAGGAGTTTTAAATGAGAAATAAGTTAGCAGTATAGAAGCTTAGTCTTTAACTCTTCAATAGACACAAAGACAAAAGCCAGGGGGGTTGCAGTAGCGATTAAAAAAGATCGTGACACTTAGCGTGGTTGATTCGAATTTTCCATCGCGTGTGAGAGTGTCAGTATGCCGTTGGATCCGATTTATTTTAGAGTATAAAATCTGACTTGAAAGATTATTATTTTCATTTATTATTCTGGTTTAATATATAACTTGAAACTTTTTGATTTTATTTATTTTTATCTTTTCGCTCGCTGTTTTCCAGCTAACCCTAACGTGGACGCCATATTCAGAGCGGTGATTCCACAAAGTGTAACAGCTTACAAATTGTTGGTTTTTTATTAATTAAAAATCAACGGTAATTAATTTCGATTTTTGAAGTTCTTCAGACCCTCGGCTGTTTTTAAAGACGCCTGTATGTAAAATTTCACGATCGTTGCTCCTAAACTGTGGATTTCTATACAATTACAGAGATACAAACATTCATTTTTATATATTAGATATGTGTGTGTGTGTGTGTGTGTGTGTGATGCCCCGTACCTCACGCCGTGGAGGAGAGGTATAGCACTAATTGAAGGTATAGCCGGCACGAATGTGTGATGCAGACGGGCGCAGTGTAGATCCACGGAAGCACTTACGAACTTTAGGGGAGAAACGCACATGAAGCCATTGATGAAATACACAACTTCGAAGACTTGCTTTATTTATTAGAAGGCATTAGCTGCAGTGACCACATGACTTGGCCTGACGGGGCGCGGATTACATTACCAGACAGAAGCGGACGGCAGGTTCGACAACACCGAGAGTTAGACACCAAGAGACAGAAATCTTCTGTTCATGCAATATTAAATGGGTGCTTTCCGATATTGACGCCAGAGGGCCTAGACTACTTAATATTTTAATTGGGCGACTTTAGATTCGCGGAGTTCACGTGTCTACTTAAGTTTTCCCGGGGACTGTACTGCTAGTTCCCGCGCTTGTTAGAACTGCGAACTATTGACCTAGGTGAAGGATAAGTGGCCATAAAATTCTTATAAAGTGTGGTTTTGACGCTACAGGCCCCATAAATTCAGAGTGGTTCGAGGGCTCTTCAAGAATTTTGACATTACACTGGCATTCGGAATCTCATAAACTTCCTACACTCATATCTGGGGATGTTATTGAGTTCAGCTACTTCACATGCCTGTGTATTGATCTGCAGGGCTAATATAAATTATCTTATTTTTTTTTAGGTTGCAATTTTAGAAAAGGGGTCGTGCTTTATTAACAGGATAATTTTAAATACGATTTAGATACCTAATGTTGGTCTGTTATTATCACATATATACACTCATGGACAAAAAAATTAGCGCACCAAGAAATAATTGCGGGATCGTAACGAAACTTGCAATGAAGGTATATGTCAGGGAGATATGGAAATGATTAGAAATGCAGCGTGATTGTGCATTACGTATAGCCGGTAGAGGGCGTTGAACATCGTACTCTGTGGAGTATAAAACAGGTAACCACAGCTTGTTTGAGTGTGCTGAATCATTTACAAAGGAAGAGCTGAGATAGACATGCCATTACGCCGTGTTCGAAAACAATATAAGCAGTTGTCGCAGTTTGAGAGGGGGAGAATCGTCGGGATGATGGAAGCTCGGTGGTCAGCTAGGCGAGTAGCTCGTCAATTAGGCCGCTCTGACTGTGTTGTGAGGAGGTGTTGGGACCAGTGGACTCGAGAGATGTCATGTACACGAAGACCAGGCTCAGGACACCCTCGACAGACCAGTCGTCGAGAAGACCGCCACATCGTAAGAAATGCACGCGTACAGCAAACTGCTTCATCGGCCACCTTCCAGGCACAGGTAGCACCTTCACTAGGGGCCTCTGTGTCTTCTCGAACCATACGAAGGCGCCTGGCTGAAGGACAGTTGGTATCGCGGCGCCCATTACGTGTGCTGCCCTTGACGCCCAGCCATCGACGCCTCCGTTTGGAGTTTTGCCGAGCACGAGGAAACTGGACTGCAGCGGAATGGAACCAGGTCGTCTTTAGCGACGAATCCAGATTCAATCTCGGCAGTGATGACCATCGTGTTTCTGTGTGGAGAGCCCGTGGTGAACGCTTCAATCCTGCCTTTGCTGTACAGCGACACATCGCTCTCACAGCTGGTGGGATGGTATGGGGTGCCATTGCCTACAATACACGGTCACCCCTAGTATTGTTCCGTGCACTATGACAGCCCAGCGGTGTGTTCATGAAATCCTGCAACCACATGTGTTGCCACTCATGCAACGGCTCCCAGGAGCCATTTTTGAACAAGACAATGCTCGGCCTCATACGGCAAGGGTGTCACAAGACTGTCGCCGCACTGTTACTACCCTTCCTTGGCCTGCCCGATCCCCAGATTTGTTTCCAATCGAGCATATCTGGGATCATTTGGGACGACGAGTTGGGCATCCCACGAGTTTGAACGAACTAGAGGCAAGGTTACAGCAAATATGGAACGAAATGTCTCAAGACATCATACAGAACTTGTATGACTCAATGCCCGATCGTATCGCATCGTGCATTCGCGCTAGAGGGAGTCCAACGGAATATTAACTCCTCCGTTCTTTTGCCTTTTTCTCTGAAATAAATTATCCTTTTTCTTTGATTTTCTTATCATTTACTTATATCAAAGTAGTCATTACGTATGTAAAATTTCTTTTCATTTTGACGACTCCTTCTTGGTGCGCTAATTTTTTTGTCCATGAGTGTATATACAGTGATTTCCACTTATAAGAATCACGTTTGTTATTACTGTTTTTATTTCTTATAAGCGGTTGATTCTTATAGTCGAAATTTAGGTTTTTGGACAGGTACACACACATCTATATATACATATATTAGATAATTTACCATAAAATACTCTTTTATTTACGTTAATTATCTTTTATTAAAATTATTTTTTATAATTTTAAAAATGCAACTTAATTTTTAGACCTATAAGTATATATACACATGATTATAGTAAGAGAAGAAAAAATCCAAAATTTGTTACAACATACCTGCTTAACAGTTTTAACATTTCTGTAAACCTGATAATCTGAAGGTCCTTATCCCAGGTTCCTTCACTATAAAAAGCTATTCGAAATCGGGTTAGACACCACAATTGGCACGCTCATGAATCTCGTAAAAAGCGCCAAATAAGTGGGCGATTCTTCACCAATCTGCCTTGGACTCGACTGTCTACGTTCGCCGTTAGATTTCGGTCGAGTAGTTATCTCTCTTCAAACGAAAAACTTCAAGCATCTCGAAAGCACGGGAGGCATGATTGTCTTGGGATCACCAGTATAGCGCTGAAAAATTTGGAGTCAGAAGTGAAATAAACATCTTTATTTACCAAAGAGAAAATAGAAAGAAGCTACTACCGATGCATCAATTCATACCATTTTTATCCTCTCTTTCCTATCCAACCAAAAGAATAACATCCTATCACCAAATATAGCTCGTTCGCTATTTATTTCACTTCGCTTCAGCGTGCAGTATAAACACAAGGTTTTTACATGTGCCTTAATTAATTTATAAACCCGCTGGTGCTGAAGTCAAAGCTGTTATCTTTTTTAAAATATGACATTACATACAAATTTTAGCAATAAAATTAAATACCATATACTTCGAATGTAGCACAATTTAAACACATTCCACAATAAACACAGCAAACACTTAGCCAAATAAAAGTAATACAATGAATGAATAGTATTGTAAACCTGTATCGTCGTTTCTTTTGGGACTTATTGAAGGTGCTATTACTCACCTTCATTCAGTCCCAATTAAGAATGTCGGACGTGAGTCTGACAATTTCAACTAGAGGAAGGGAGCAAGAAAATGTTTTCTATGGTAGTTTGACGTAATGAAGTTTTCAGGAGACTGTTTATACCTTTTTCAATACTAATAGTCTCTGACGAAGATTCACCTTCTAGCTTACGTTTCACGGTTTGATAACGTGCTGAATCTACTAATGTCACGTTTGCCTAAGTCAGTGGTCGGCAAACGCATTAGTCAACAGAGCCACATATCAACGATACAACGATTGAAATTTCTTTTGAGAGCCAAATATTTTAAACTTAAGGGGACAGTGGACTTTCAAAATTGTGAAATTTGTCCAATAATTCGTTTTTTATTTTTATTTTATTGAATTGGGAAACTACGGACGAGTAGGAATGTGTTGCAAAAAGAATTTTTAATTTCTGGGATTACTTTCCTAGTTATAGGCATTTGTATTTAATTTAGATATTATGTGGTTACTAATAGCAATAACTTTAAACGCGTTTTTCTCAAAATAAAAATTTTTATGTCATAGGAATATTCAAACTGCTCCAGACGCATTTCTAATTATCGTATTGCTTTGAAATTTAAATTTTATATACTTAACTGTATCAAATAAATTTTATTGAAAAAAATATGCTTCGTAGCTCAGAATTTCTAAATTTTGTACTTGAAAAGATGATTTATAGGTATTTTGCGTAATAAAAAGGGTGTTTTCACTATTAGTTTTTTCTCTTTATATTTTTAATGAATGCTTAAAATAAGGAATAAGTTTCATTGTTAGTTCTATAAGGTATCCTGTAAATAAAAATTACCATATTATATGCAAAAGAAATGCGCATGGAACATTTTTAATTAGGCATATATTTAATATAATTAATAATTAATAATTCATTAATATTTCATTTTTAAAGTTTAACCACTTTTACGTATCTATGATACTAATCACATATTCAAATTTCAAGCAAATCCATTCAATACAAAAAAAGTTAGGTTTGAAAGTCCACTGTCCCCTTAAACTATATAGGTAGGTACATTGCTATTAACTTAATTAGGATACTTCTAAGCTGGCCTTTGCTAAAGACGTCCTGAACGTCAATCTGATTGAGGTACGTTCGCTGAGGTAGACTCCTTCCAACTCTCCCATCCACACTCGCCTTGTATACTTATCCTTTCGTTCATCCTCTCTATATGCCCAACCCATCTCAACATACCTTTCTACATACTCAACACCTACATCTTCTTTCACTCCACAACGGTCCCTAAAATCATCACGAAGTTTCAATCGCGCCCGCACGTGGTATTTTGTGAAAGAGCCACATTTAAGGGGCAAAAGAGCCGCATGTGGCTCGCGAGCCGCGGTTTGCCGACCACTGGCCTAAATGATAGTGGACACTTCGCCGAAGATTTCTGTGTTTCAGTGTCCAGGAAGCCGCAACCAGGATGTGGGATGTGGGAAAAAAGAGTCCCTATTTTTGTTTGTCAGTGGAGAAAAGTGAAATTAGACCCGGATGGGTAAAGATGCCCCCGGGTCAAGCTAATAGGAGTGTTGTGCTAAAGCGTTTATGGGGAAACTATTATGTTATGTCTAACAAAGAAAGGGATGAATTTTATGACTGTATTCCATCCCATCTAATTAATCTTTCTTAAAAAAAAGAAAGAACTTCGTGCCTTTTGAGGGTTTAAGCAGCTTTTTGGAAAAATGAAGGAAAGGGAAGAGTGTAAACTAATTCTTAAAACGGGTGGATTGATTCTTTAAAGCGGAAATTTTAACATGGAAATAATACATTTGTTTTTGTTTTCGTGATATTGATTCTTATAAACGGTTGATTCTCATAACCACTGATCACTATATATATATATATATATATATATATATATATATATATATATATATATATATATATATATATAAAAGAGCTTGTCTTTTTGTTTGTCCGCTATAGAATCATAGACTGTTTCACCCACCGGGACCAACTTCGGCACAGTTAATGTTTAGGACCCGAGAAACTTAAATCAGGAAAAACGAAATTTGGGGCTCAATTAGTTTTTTTAAAATTAATTTTTTAATGATTTTTGTGCCCCTAAGCGCACCTCTTAAATATGGATACAGCCCCTTGACCACAACCAGTCTAATTCGATACGCGGGGGAAAAGAGGTTTGTTCTGAGGGGTGGTTTGAGAGTTGGTCTGGGGGTGACGGGGGGAGGAAGAAGTGTTTATTTTGCGGGGGGGGGGGGGGGTGCAGCCCAGTATTTTTTTGATGGAATGCATGAAAAATTTTATATCTATATATCTACCCGGGCACCGCCGGGTAATAATGATAGTGTATATATATATATATATATATATATATATATATATATATATATATATATATATATATATATGCTAGTTAACAAAAAGTACGGGAAAATCACAAAAAGAGGGATAACACGTTCAAAACAAGGCCTAACTGTTTAGAATTTGAATATGTTGTTAAGTAAAACGTGCTGCTGAACAATACATTACTTTTTACTGAACACTACATTATGCAAAATAGTGGCGCTGCAGTCGGAATACGTTATTTGCGAGGAGCATAAATTTCATGTCTCAGAGCAAGGTGGTAATTGTCGCTGCAAAGCTGAGATTAGACTTCTGGCATAGCCAAATTGTAACAATGGCCTCCAGGCATCATTTGACGAACGAACTACGATGGCCAGCTATTGGGAGACTAAAGCCAGGACAAAGTCCGACAGAAGTGGCCAGATGGCTAAATGTGAGTCCGTCTGTGGTTCATAGACTTTGGCAACAATTTCTAACCACAGATTCGGCATCCAGGAGGTTGAGCCAAGAACGGCCATACACTACGACGGATGCCGATGACCGATATTTGTCATTATGCGCACGAAGGAATAGAACCGCAACTCCGTCTGAACTCAGATCCTCCCTCGCTGCAGGCTCCGGAAGGTTGGTATCAACGTCAACAGTGCGTAGAAGGCTTCACGAAGGTGGTCTTTTTGCGAGGTAACCAGCCATTTGTGTCCCGCTCACGTCACTCCATAGGCGGGAACGTTTCCATTGGGCACGTCAACATGTCCACTGGACGCGTGATCAATGAAGGGCTGTTCTCTTTACGGATGTGTCCAGGTTTAGCCTCCAAAGCGATAGTTGGTGTATTTTCATTTGGAGAGAACTTGGAACTCGTTTTTATCCATCACACATCCGTGAAGGAGATGCATACGGATCAGGCAGTGTCTGTGTTTGGGGTGGTATCTCTTTGGGTGGACGCAGAGACCTCCATGCCTTTCCCCGTGGAAATGTGAATGCTCACACCTATAGGAATGACATCCTTGATGCTTATGTGCGCCCTTATACCGCGGCAATAGGTGATGCTTTCGTTCTACAGGACGATAACGCGAGACCGCACAGGGCTGGCATCGTGAATGCTTATCTTGAGCAGAAAACAATTCAGCGCATGGAGTGGCCAGCTCGATCACGGGACCTGAATTCTATCGAGCATGTTTGGGACGCTTTAGGACGACGTGTAGCTGCTCTAAATCCTCCTCTAGGACCCTAGCCAAGCTTTCAACTGCTTTGCAAGAGCAATGGCTCTCACTTCCTACCGAACTCATACATCGCATAATTGACAGCATCCAGCATCACATATCGCTGTATGTGCTGTATTGCTTCTCGGGGGATCATACGCCATATCAAAGGTACTTTTTTTATACCAAACTGACATATCCGATTTGTTCATTGTATTCTTATGCTGGTTTCTATAACACCATAATTGTCTAGCGATTTCTTTTTATGCTATTTTATACCTACCTATGTGTTGTATAATGTGTATAAGTTTCATTAAATTCTACTCGTAGCTTTTTGATTAATCGTTATTTTTGTGACTTTACCTTAATTTTTGATAATCAGAGCATATATATATATATATATATATATATGGGAATTGTGTT
>OU015495.1:12979879-13284879 GCA_907164885.2 Dolomedes plantarius
CGAATCGGATAGAAAGATATATTTTTTTTTAATTGTACGTTGTAATAGAAAAAATTTTTTTTTACCCAGCTATCTTTTGAATTTTAGAAATTTCGACCACCGAAGGAAATGATATGCATTTAAAACACAATATACCAAATCTATTAATTAGATACCAGCAGATAATCTATAAATTCCGTCTTATCTATATATGAGGCGGTGAAAAGCAAAGTGGTGTAAGTCAGTAAGTAAAGTGGTGTAAGTCAAAAGAGTTTTACGTCAAAAACTACAAAAAATTCCACCGTAAATTGAACAAATTATAATTCATAACAATTATTATAACATTGCAAATAATAACTATTTACAATTCAACTCTAAATTGAACATGGAGACTACATTTTTGCCCTCAAATGAAAAAAGTTGAAAATGTGACTTACACCACTTTGCCTTTCACCGCCTCATATATAAAACAGTTCCGTAACTGACTCACTGACTGACTCACTGACATACAACGCACAGACCAAACCGCTGGACCTAGAGGGCTGAAATTTTGCATGGCGATTCTTCTTATGGTGTAGGGGTGCACTAAGAAAGATTTTTGAAAAATTCTTCTTTGATTTTTTAAATTAAATTTTTAAGCTGTTTTTATAACTTTTTTTAAGTTTGCATTTAAAATAATAATTTGAGGGTAATAAAATTTATATCACGAGAAAGATAATAAAAATGCCTTTAAAAGGAAATCTATTTCGAACCTTTATCTCGATTTTCTGATTTTTGGTGAATTTTTAAAGATTAATTTTTAGAATTTTATTTATTAAACTAGTAGGTAACCCGCCATTTTGACGTCATAATGGAAAAAGTATATGAAAGTTAAAAAATATCCTGAATTATCTAAAATATTGCATTTAATCCACACCTTGTAAAAGCAATCATTTTCATTATTTTTTTATTTATTTAGTTTTTCATGCGATTGGAGTAGTAGACTGCCATCCAACCCGTCATTTTGACGTCATAATACTAAAAATGACGTCATAATGAAAAATTTATATGAAAGTTAAAACATTTTTTTACAGTTCACTACGCGATTCATTCACATTCAAGTTTGTTGTTTACTTTCAGAATTCATCGCAAAAGTAAACAGATTTTTAAAAACTGTTAAATATACAGCTAAAAACATCCAATTTTTTTTAGTTCTGAATGTTTTATAGAAAAATAGGCAGAACAAACGTGATTTGATGGAGAAGATATTTGTTTTTAGGTAAGAAAAAATTCTGATCCAAATCTGAAATTGAAATTAAGCCTATCCGGCGGTTTGTTTACTGAGGGCTTCAATTGAAAGATGAGTATAGCCCGGATGTGTCATACAGAGACAACGGCTATTATATATATAGGATGCTGATCATGTGATTTCTTTTTCTGGTACTTCAAATAAATTTATCGTCACGTGCATAACAACTAAATAGACAAAAATGATATTCTTTTTCTTTCTAATGCAGCAGCCTCAAAAAAAATAAATATCCCTTTCAATTTATATATATATATATATATATATATATATTACATCAATTGTATACATTGATCGTCGTATTTATTCTAAATATACATATTTATTTTTTTGTCATTAATTGAATACATTGACCGTTGTATTTAATTTGAATGTCTTCCGTAGCGAAGTGCGGGTTTCCACAATGTACAACATCTATTAAGGGGCACATGACCTTGAAGCTTGTCCGGAAGACTATAAATTTGGTCTAATTCTAACCCAAAAACTCAAATATTACAATTTTTTTCTTTCTTTATACATATAAAGTACATATCTTTAAATATGGTCTTATATAAAAACGAAAATTATATATCTATAAATAATTTTCAAGTTAGCAGTTTAGAATTTTACATGATTAACTGGTGATTAAAAATCATAAAGTGCTGCGCGCATCATAAAATTGAGATATATGCTTACAGAAAATAATCAACAGTCAGCATACACTTGCAATATATTTACCTGTGATGTAAAACCAAATCAATTGCAATAAATGTTATTTAAATTAAAAACTGAGCATAAAATTGGAAAACTTAAGAAATTATCACAATTATTTGCATATTTTCCCACATAAAAATAAGTATTCCAGAATTGCACATTTATCTTGTTTTAAAATGTAGAGTATCATAAAAAATACATATGAGTGTAGTTTTATCAGTTTCCTATTGATAGTTTAAAAGTAATGGTGCACATAATCTTAAAATAAGCAGTTAATGATAAAACTCTAAACTGCTAATTTGAAAATTACTTATAGATTTATATAATTTCCATTTTTATATATGACCGTATTTAAAGATATGTACTTTATACATAAAAAGAAAGAAAATTTCTTTTTCTAATATTATTTGAGTTTTTGTGGTTAGAATTAGACCATATTTATAGTCTTTTCGTCCAACTTCAAGATCCTTTGCCCCCTTAATTAGATACCAGCAGAAAATATATAAATTCCGTCTTATTCGTCTATCCCATCTTGATTGTTGGGAGGAACATTTGTTTCGTTGGTGTGCTGCCTAGTCCTAAACGTTGTCTTTGTAGTCATGAAGTTACGATGGACTCATATTATATTCTCTAGTGCAAATGGCTTTTTTCAATGTATGTGTAATTTTAACCACTGGAAATAAAAATAATAACAGTTTCCGATCACATTAGGGACCCGAGACATGATTTTATGCTTCTGAGTGGTGCGCGCATGTGGACCGCAGACATGAATTGACGAGCAATCTTCAAAGAACGGGCTCTTGTTGAGTCATCGCAAGCAAACTTCTTCTCGCCACAAAAATACTTTTTTTACAAGAGTTTATTGAAACTCTATCCGAATGATAATTTAATTCGATTAATAATAATTTTCAGCAAGATTTTCACGAAAAAAAAATCCTGAACATTTTGAACAATATTTCAGAAAAACACGTAGTTTCATCAAGTTTTTACTCAAGTTTTTAAATGTAACATTTTTTTAAAAATATACCGGACTAGCTGAAAATCTGCGCTTCGCTACGGAGTACATTCAAATTAAATACAACAGTCAATGTATGCAATTAATGCCAAAAAAATAAATATATATATTTATAATAAATGCAACGATCAATGTATACAATTGATGTAATATATATATATATATATATATATATATATACACTGCTCAAAACAACTAGGGGAGCACATGGTTTTAACGAAATTACGCAAATACTTACACCGATAAATAACATAAAATAAATCATCCACAATTTAAAACCTAGCAGGAAACAGAAGAAGAAAACTTATATGCAAATCAAAATATATGCAAATCAAAGTTCATGACGTCAAAAACCAGAAAAAGAACATAAGGGCGGAAATTGGGATGTTGCAGAAACGTCTGTTTCACTGCCTAAACTTTGAAATTCGATTGCTCAGTTATTCTTTTTGAGAAAAGGTAACTTGAAAATGTCTCAACAACGTGATTTACCGAAACCTATGACATGGCGTATTATAGGCAGACTTGAATCCGGGCAAACACAAAGTAGTGTCGCGAACGCTGTTGGAGTCGCTAGAAGTGTCGTTGTAAGGCTGTGGAATCGATTCCAAGAAACAGGGAATGTTAGACGTCGACCAGGGCAGGGTCGGCCGATTACAGCAACTATGACTGGTATATACTATTAACAGCTCGCCGAAACAGAACAGCCAATGCTACTCAGCTGCAAAGACAGTTGCTCTTGGCAACAGGACGAAGGGTGTCCAGCCAAACAGTACGTAATAGGCTTCACCAGAGAGGTCTCTATGCACGTAGACCAATGGTCTGCGTTCCGTTGACCTCACGCCACCGTGCGGGCCGAAGAAGATGGGCTGCTGAACATCGACATTGGGAGCAAAATGATTGGAGCCAAGTGCTGTTTACAGACGAGCCCCGATTCAGTATGGAGTGTGACACCCGACGTGTTTTGGTATGGAGGGAAAGGGGCACTCGAAATAACCCCACATTCGTTCGTGAAAGATCACAATACAGACGAGCTGGTTTTATGGTATGGGGTGGAATCAGCATAGGTGTACGTACGGACCTGCATATCATTCGGAATGGTACTTTGACGGCCCGAAGGTATGCAGAGGAGATACTGAGACCTCATGTCATACCTTACGCTGCAGACATTGGAGATTCCTTTGTTTTCCGGCACCAATTGTAATGCCAGACCGCATACAGTTCGTCTTGTGGAGAACATGCTTGAAGCTGAAACAATACAGTGTATGGAATGGCCAACGTGCTCTCCTGACTTGAATCCAATCGAGCATGTTGGGGACATGCTCGGACGACGCATTACTGTGAGACCAAGGCCTCCTTTTACTCTCCGAGACTTGGAGATTGCACTTCTTGAGGAGTGGAACAGTATTCCCCAAATTCTTATCGATAACATCATCGAATCCATGGAAAACAGGTGTGCAGCAGTCTTAGCTGTTCGAGGAGACCACACGCCATATTAAAAAACTTGCATCATTTCTAAAAAATACTTTTTTTATCGGTTACATGTAACCAAATTTTTGCCCTTAATCATCTTTTCATGTTTTTTCCATATTTTCAAAGAATTAAAGCTTAATTAAAATTTTTTTTACATCTTTTTTTCTGTATTGCGCATTGATACGCGTGTACTATCCATTTTATGCCAATACGTGGCTGTCTCGCACAGTTTTCTTAACTTCTTTGCTTGCTCCCCTAATTTTTTTTAACAGTATATATATATATATATATATATATATATATATATATATATATATATATATATATATATATATATATTTATATATATATTTATAAAAAAATCGTAAGGAATATTTATTTTTTTTGGATAATATCCAATCGTCTGCTGCATTAGAAAGAAAAGAATAATATTTTTTTGTCTATTTAGTTGTTATGCACATGACGATAAATTTATTTAAAGTAACAGAAAAATAAATCACGTGATCAGCATTTAATAAATTAAATTCTAAAAATTAATCTTTAAAAATTCACCAAAAATCAGGAAGTGGAGGTAAAGATTCGAAAAATATTTCATTTTAAAGGAATTTTTATGATCTTTCTCGTGATATAAATTTTATAACCCTCAAAGTATTATTTTAAATGCAAACGTTAAAAAAGTTAAAAAAACAGCTTAAAAATTTAATTTAAAAAAATCTAAGAAGAATTTTTGAAAAATCTTTCCTAGTGTACCCCTACACTATAAGAAGAATTGCCATGCAAAATTTCAGCCCTTTAGGTCCAGCGGTTTGGTCTGTGCGTTGTATGTCAGTCAGTGACTGAGTCAGTTACGGTTTTATACATAGACTAGCTGAAAACCCGCACTTCGCTACGGAGTATATTCAAATTAAATACAACGGTCAGTGTATGCAATTAATGCAATATATATATATATATATATATATATATATATATATAATAAATACGACGATCAATATATACAATTGATGTACAAAAAAAATATATATTTATAAGAAAATCGTAAAGGATACTTTTAAAGACAAAATAATGTCCAATCGTCTGCCACATTAGCAAGAATTTTTTTTTGTTTATTTAGTTGTTATGCACGTGACGATAAATTTATTTAAAGTACCAGAAAACGAAATCACGTGATCAGAATTTAATGAATTAAATTCTAAAAATGAATCTTTAAAAATTCACCAAAAATCAGAAAATGGAGGTAAAGATTCGTAAAAGATCTAATTTTAAAGGAATATTTATGATCTTTCTCGTGGTATAAATTTTATAACGCTCAATTTATTATTTTAAATGGAAACTTAAAAAAAGTTACTAAAACAGATTAAAAATTTAATTTTAAAAAATCTAAGAAGAATTTTTCAAAAATCTTTCTTATTGCACCCCTACACTATAAGAAGAATCCCCATGCAAAATTTCAGCCCTTTAGGTCCAGCGGTTTGGTCTGTGCGTTGTATGTCAGTCAGTCAGTCAGTGAATGAATCAGTTACGGAACTGTTTTATATATATAGACTAGCTGAAAACCCGCACTTCGCTACGGAGTACATTCAAAGTAAAAACATCGGTGAATGTATGCAATTAATGCCAATATATATATATAATAAATACGACGATCAATGTATATAATTGATGTAAAATATATATATATTTATAAAAAAATCGTAAGGGATATTTTTATAGACAAAATAATGTAGAAGAAGATATTCAAATTAAATCTAATATAAAGAATACTAAAGAATATAGTACAGTTAATATAGTACAGTTTCTAGAACATTTCTTTTACAGTATTTTAATATTTTTTTGGATAATGTCCAATCGTCTGCCGCATTAGCAAGAAAAAAAAAATTATTTTTTGTCTATTTAGTTTTTATGCACGTGACGATAAATTTATTTAAAGTACCAGAAAAAGAAATCACGTGATCAGCATTTAATAAATTAAATTCTAAAATTTAATCTTTAAAAATTCACCAAAAATCAGGAAATGAAGGTAAAGATTCGAAAGAGATTTCATTTTAAATGAATTTTTATGATCTTTCTCGTGATATAAATTTTATAACCCTTAAATTATTATTTTAAATGCAAACTTAAAAAAAGTAAAAAAAACAGCTTAAAAATTTAATTTAAAAAAATCTAAGAAGAATTTTTCAAAAATCTCTCTTAGTGCACCCCTACACTATAAGAAGAATCGCCATGCAAAATTTCAGCCCTTTAGGTCCAGCGGTTTGGTCTGTGCGTTGTATGTCAGTCAGTCAGTGAATGAATGAATGAATGAATGAATGAATGAGTCAGTTACGGAACTGTTTTATATATATAGATAAGCACGTATTCTCCTAAATGTATATAGGTCGGTAACAACGTTAAAGATATGTTTCAAACACTCGCTCCCTATACAAGAAACGCCGGCAGCAACGGTTAAATCCGAATCCACGAGGTGTTAAATCTTACTTGCATATGACTCCAATGTTCAATAAGCCATCTGCTAAACGTCTAAGTAAGAGATTGGTTAGGAAAATTTCCCTATGGTTATCTCGATTCATTTCAGTGAACAGAACCAATTACGATGGCGAATTTAACGGTTGAAACAGATGTCGGGGAAATGATGAAACAAGGGAACAAATGATCCAAGGACTAAGAAGTATTAATTAACTTTTTGGACGAAAATCTCTTTAAACCTAGCATGCATTTCAATAAATGATAGCAGACCAATTTAAAATTTATCCGATAGCTTGATATGTCTATAATTTCTTCCTTTAATAATAACAGTAATCTAAATAATAGATTTTCATAAAAAACGAACATTTTGTACACTATTTCCGCAAAACACGTGTTTTCGACAAGTTTTCACTCAATAAATATAATTATTTTTTAAAGACTCGAGGTAGCCTGGTCGTAGCGCTTCGGCTTTCTGTGCTGAGGGTTGAATCCCGACACTAAATACCTCAATGTGTAGGCCGGATATGGGAACGTTTAGTCTGCAGACCGGAAAATTCTTCTATGGGTGGGAATGTGTACGATCTTTTCAGATGCCGTTCCTGAGGTTGCTCGGTCAAAATTGAGGAGGCACCTGGCTAAATCAGACTTCAATCCTTGTGGTACCGGTATAAACCAGAGCCGCACTCCTCAACCTGCTAACCTATATGGACCTGGTCTGGAATAAATTCCAGTCAGGGGGCATTAGAAACAACAACAACAATTACCTTTTATACAATATTTCGCAAAAATTTCCTTTAAAAAATAAGAACTCGTTACACTGTACGCCGGGATCAACGGTAAGGTCTGAGCCAAGCGGTTCCATTCCTACACAAGGAACGCCAGGAACAACACTTTGATCTGCTTTATTCGGCCGGTCTTCAAGGTGAGACAGCGTCCACCTCAGATGGAAGTTCGATCGCCGGCCCTAAAAGAAAATTGTTACACTCCATTTCTGAATGTATATGCTTACTCGTTCATTCAATTACTTCATCTGGAGAACGTGGATATATAGGTAACACCAAACAGAATTTAATGGGCGCATTTAAAAAAAATACGAACCCATATCAACTCTTAAAAAATAATGGACACCACTTAACATGAACTACAAGATACAGTAACCACCGCTTATAGTAATCAGTGGTTATAAGAATCAACCGTTTATAATAATCAATATCGCGAAAACAAAAACAAATGTATTATTTCCATGTTAAAATTTTCGCTTTAAAGAATCAATCCACCGGTTTTAAGAATCAGCTTACACTCTTCGCTTTCCTTTCATTTTTTCCAAAAAAGCTACTTAAACCCTCAAAAGGCACGAAGTTCTTTCATTTTTTTAAAGAAAGATTAATAAGATGGGATGGAATATAGTCGTAAAATTCATCCCTTACTTTGTTAGACAAAAACATAATGGTTTCCCCTTAAACGCTTTAACACAACACTGTCCTATTTGCTTGACCCAGGCGCATCTTTACCCGTCCTGGTTCGATTTCACTTTTCTCCCCTGACAAACAAAAATTGGGACCCTTCCCCCCCACATCCTGGTTGCGACTTCGTGGACCCTGAAACACATAAATCTTCGGCGAAGTGTCCACTATCACTTAGGCAAACGTGTCATTAGTAGATTCAGCACGTTTTCAAACCGTGAAACGTAAGTTAGAAGGTGAATCTTCGTCTGAGACTATTAGTATTAAAAGAGGTATAAACAGCCTCCTGAAAACTTTATTACGTCAAACTACCATAGAAAACTTTTTCTTGATCCCTTCCTGTAGTTGAAATGTTAAAATTGTTAAGCAGGTATGTGGTAACAAATATTGGATTTTTTTGTTCTCTTACTATAATCATTTATATCTACTTATAGATCTAGAAATTAAGTTGTATTTTTAAAATTGTAAAAAATAATTTTAATAAAAGATAATTAACGCAAATTAAAGAGTATTTTATGGTAAATTACCAAATATATGTATATATTGGTGTGTGTGTGTCTGTCCAAAAACCTTAATTTCGGCTATAAGAATCAACCGCTTATAAGAATCAAAAACAGTAATAACAAACGTGATTCTTATAAGCGGAAATCACTGTACTTACAAACGTCGTCAAACGACAAAAGACTTCCCTTAATGTCATGAAAACAATCCCAATAAGAACTTTTAGCTTAAACATATTTTTTTGGAATTCAACTCTTCTCTGTTTGGATTGAATACACTCGTCAATGAAAGTGTTACGTCACAATTTGTTTAAAATAGTTTTTTTTTCTTTCCATGGATGAAGGTGTTATGTGTCTATCTCTCCCATAACATCATTGAATAACCACTACTAAAACACTAGAACCGTTATACCTTTTAAAAATACAATAAGGCCACTCGTGTCTTCAACTTGAATACAACAAATTTTCGAACACTTCCTTGCAGTTACCACCAACAGTCCACCAACATATTTGTGGGGGAAAAGAACGTTAAACAGTACTTTATAATGACAAACTTTCATCTGTTCTTCCACAGTAACACACTGCAACATATTTCCATAGGAAACAAATTGTTATTCACATTAAAAATTTTATAATCCTATTCGCAACCCTTTTTTGTAACCTTTTATGCCTATTTACATCTTATTCTCTTAACTTGATGCTATACGTAACTTTTGATTTAAAAAACAAAAACTTTTCAAATTTCCCCCACGGTCAATATTGTTTTCAAATTCCTTATAGAATGCTTTTCAGTCATGAAATCCTCGCATTTTTGTCAATCAGTTACGCACCTAATTTTTTGGAATATAATGTTTGTGTGTAATGTTCCTTCACAGTTACACACTTCCGTGGTAAACAAATTTTTACTGACATGTATCATTATTTTTTAGTCGCATTGGAACTATTTTTCTACACCATTTGTTCCAATATGCATCTAATTGTTCTCTAAACTTGGTTTCTCTGAACTCTTTTTCTCTCTACTTTAAAAAGAAAAAAATCTCTTGAAATTTACATTTTTCAGCTTCCGACTCGGCCACCGTCGTTTGCAGAATGGTTTTCGGTCATGAAATCCTCGCATTTTTGACGACCGTTTACGTATCCAATTATCAAAGCATATTATATTTCCGCGTACCTTTTCCACCCCAAATTTTCTCTCCTTCCTGAATTCAACGATACTTTTTCGTATGACATAATTCAAGAACGCATTAAGGAAGCACGAAGGAGATTATTGGACACCGGGATTATAAAAAAAAAAAAACTGATGTTTGACAAACATACATACATTTCTTTTTTCGTTGTCACTGAAACCCAACCAAGCGGAGAGAGAGCCTCTTACTATCTAAAAGGCAGAAATCACTAAGACTCATTTGTTATCTAGAAGGGAAAACGCGCTCATTACAGGAGGTAAGCTTTTTGAATGGCTCGGAATGTTTTAAATATTCTCTGATCAGTTTGACTCTTACACCAATGTATAAATAAATATTGACTCGAGGAAACTAACATCGATACTATCTACACCGCATATTTAAACTTGACGGTAACTATAACTTTTATAATAATATATTGTAGTTAATATGCAATACGACGTATATTTATGTGAAAAGATTTCATATATATATACATAACGCAATGAAACTAATATCAATAGTTTTTTTTAATGCTTGTTAAAAATTTAATAATAAACTTAAAATCTTTTATAAAAATATGTAGAAATTAAAATGGTATATGAAATATAAATGCATATAAATATATAAATAAGTATAAGGTTTAAATATATATATATATATATATATATATATATAGCACAATGAAGCTATATCAATAGTTATTTTAATCCTTATTAAAAATTTAGTAATAAATTAAAAATCTTTTATAAAATTACATAGGAATTAAACTATAACATTAATTATAAATGTACATGAATATATAAATATGTATCAGATTTATACATATATATATTAATTATATTTTCATTTTTAAAATATGTAAATATATTCGATATTGTTCTGATTATATTGATTTTAGTAAATAACGAAGGTCAAAGCTTACATAATTTTTGCCGTTAATATTATTAAGCAGAAATAATTCCTCCTACCTTCGTACATGAGTGTTTGTGGGTATAATATGCTGATGTAACTTTGTGCATTACAGGAAAAGTTTTACTAGAGTCAAACTGTTTTGATCATTGATGCATTTCCCTTGTACAATTATCGTATTTCGATTTGCTAACATGAAGAAATACCGAGGACCAACGTTATTTAAATTTATCTAGAGTCGAGATGCTACAGAATTTTTGAACTCTTAGCTGATATCTGAATACCATCAATAATGCAAGTAAATCCTTTATTTTGACCTACAGTTTAGTATTCCCAGAAAAAGTATTTATTACAAAGTGGAAGGACTGCACGCCGAAAAAGCGATACTCAATAAGATGGGTTTTGAGGATATCCCGATTGTAAGTTTCCTACCAAGACAAAGGATCCGGCCAAACATTACTGCTAACAAGTTGAATGATTGGTCTTCCTCAATTAACGAAAAAAATACAGTGAATTGTTCTTATATGGTTATTATTTTCATAAGGCTATGCTCCTAATAATTTTAAAATTTCTTTGTGATCTAGAACATAGTGTCCCGCAACAGAGTGCCACAGTTATTCGTGTATTGAGCAATTGTAAGGGTCATCCAACTTAAAAGGATTTCTTTAGAGCAGTTGTTTGCAACCCGTAGAAGTCTGCGGACCACTAAGCCAGAAATTGAACCATGTGCAGACCCACCTAACCCCCCAACCCTGATTTGAGGGAGGGGGTAACCTTCCGGGGGTATGCAAATCATTTTGTATCATATTCTAATAATAAAATAATTATGTTAAACGTTTAAGTAATTTTAATTTAACACCTGATAGTCATCGGATATATTCGGCCCATCTAGTTCAATGAACATTGCTTTCAAAATCCCCATTGATTTGGCAACTTTCTTATATGTGGTGCCGGACCACCGGTTGGGAACCACTGATTTAGAGTAATTAAATCGAAGTTCAGAAAACGTTTCTCAGTATTCATATGATTTTATACTGTAGAATCATAGGTACATCCTCGTTTCCACTTTTCTACAATTTGCAAAGGATTTACAGCGAGATTACTATGTAAAAAATGTAAAAAATGTATAGCAAAATAGACGCTGAAACCTTTTTGATTAATGTTCTCAGTTAACCTTCAACTGTCTGGAATCCTCATGGACTTGCATCCAGGATCAATTGCTCTCCCCGTCGCTAAGTTCCTGATTCGAATGTGCGGCATTGGCTTACAAGAGTGGATGGCCAGCTTATATCACAAAAAAGTTATTTTTTTTATTCCCTACAGCATATTACCATTACAGAGATGGATATCGCAGCAGAAAGGTTGTACCCAACACCATTTGCCAACGCTACCTTGCTGCCCATGTTGCTGCTGTCTCTTGCCAGACAAAGGCACACGCCAAATACAGCCAAAGTTGTCAACACTGAGTACGATTATGTTATAGGTGAGTACAGAGAATTACCGTGTTCCCTAATGGTGGCCGGGGTACGTAAAATAGGTCGTGGGTGCAATGTTCTCAAAGTTCTCAAATTTACCTCTGGAGGTGCGGGCTCAAGTGTTCAGGTCTCGTCACTTGACTCAGTTCAAAATTACGGTACCGGTCATTTAGCCAAGTCGGACTCCGACCCTTGAGGTGCTTATTCAAAACAGGAGCCACCCCTTTCAGCCCAATAGCCTATTAGGACCTGATGAATGGAATCTCCAACCAGGGGGCGTTAGCAACAACACACAACAACAACAACAGAGAATTAAGTAATAGAAAATGTCAGGATTCCTAAAATTTGTGTAGTTATACATTTCGGTATTTTGAATTATACATACAGTGTTGACAGCCTTTATTTCAAATTCCTTAGATTACAGTTCAGTCTTGATGGAAGGTCTGTGAAAAATAGTCACTGGATCATATCGATTTATACATACGACTGGTGTTTCAGGCACTCGTTCTTTTAAATGATCCTCTAAACGAAGTGTGCAGTTTTGTGATGAATTCGCAAGAAATGTGACAGAAAAGAAAACTTAATTTAGTTTACAACGAAGTTAAAAGGGTAAACTTAGTGGTTAGAAGAATTTACAGATTCTCAGGGGAACTCAAAGTACTCGATCATCCTAAAAGAATCCAAGAACTGGAGGCTCGCATTTTAAATTTCCTGTATTCTTTTGCACTAGAACGGAGATTGGCAGCGACGAAAATCAGCATTCATCACTTTGTAAGTCCTACAGGCCCGTTGCTAAGAAAAACTGATGTTTAAAAGTGTTTTCTCTAAGTCATATTCTTTTGGGCATATTGCCATTTAGGCAATACAGACACACGAAATTTTTTCTTCTTATGCGGAAGCACTTGTCCTGAGATAATCGCACACTATACCGCGAAATGACAACTTTATTATAAGAGCGCCAACTTTGTCTCTAAAAAGATAGAAAACTAGAAATTCAGTCAGATTTCTGTTTAAATTCTTTAGGCTGCTCGTACTAACCTTCTTGGATCCCCTCACTTCAATGTTAACCTATGGAGAAAATGTATCTACTATTTGCTGCTACATAAATGCTGAAAATCCAATACACGTGGTATTTTCAGATAGCCTGAACATTTCTGCACCTTGCAACAAAGATTCATTTTATAAATTTCGATCACCAAAGGAATTGATGAGCGTTTAAAACACACTATACCAGATTTTCCCCACAATAATTTAAATTTAAAAATATTATTTGAATTTTTTTTAAACGAAAAATGCCCCAAGGCGTAAACTTTCTTTCTCTATTACGGAGTACAATTAAAAAGTATATATTTCAGGTAGTCTCTTTTAACGAAACTACCACGGGTTATTAACGTGGGATTACTTATCGTTTCTTACCTCTTTTCTTTCTTTCTTTTATTTTTGAAGCATTTTGGTACTTTTCTGTTTAACTGTTTACTGCTACCTGGTTTGGCGCGCTGCCAAAATTATAACTCATGACGCCGTACAATTTTTTTCTCTATGCAGGACCGTTATTGAGGAACGTAATCCTACGTTAAAAAAATCTTTTAATCCTTGGAACATTTTCTCCATAGTTTAACACTGAGGTGAGCGAATCCAATAGGGTTAGTACACAGCAGTCTTAAAGTGGTAAAGTACCAGTTATTTTGGTTTATTTTAATTTCGGGAATGTTCCTTTGCTATAGGTTTAGTAGAGATCCATAGATGACCAGTCTTTAAGAGGTGACGTTTGGGAACATATACTCCAGAGATTTCCTACAGTAAATAATAATAATAAAGTTTTTTTAAAAATTAGTACAATCCTACCATATTTATATATATAAAACAGTTCCGTAACTGACTAACTTACTGACTGACATACAACGCACAGACCAAATCGCTGGACCTAAAGGGCTGACGTTTTGCATGGCGATTCTTGTTATGGTGTAGGGGTGCACTAAGAAAGATTTTTGTAAAATTCTTCTTAGATTTTTTAAAATTAAATTTTTAAGCTGGTTTAGTAACTTTTTTTAAGTTTGCATTTAAAATAATAATTTGAGGGTTATGAAATTTATATCACGGGAAAGATCCGAAAAATTCCTTTAAAATGAAATCTTTTTCGAATCTTTACCCCCATTGTCTGATTTTTGGTGAATTTTTAAAGATAAATTTTTAGAATTTAATTTATTAAATGCTTATCACGTGATTTCTTTTTCTGGTACTTTAAATAAATTTATCGTCACGTCCATAACAATGAAATAGACAAAAACAATTTTTTTTCCTTTGCTAATGCGGCAGACGATTGGACATTATCCAAAAAAATATTAAAATACAGTAAAAGATATGTTCTTCAAACTGTACTATATTAATTGTACTATATTCTTTAGTATGTTCTATTAGATTTAATTTGAATATTTTATTCTACATTATTTTGTCTATAAAAATATCTCTTACGATTTTTTTTATAAATATATTTTTTTGTTGTTTTTACATCAATTGTATACATTGATCGTTGTATTTATTATACATATATATATATTTATTTTTTTGGCATTAATTGCATACATTGACCGTTGTATTTAATTTGAATGTACTCCGTAGCGAAGTTCGGGTTTTCAGCTAGTTACTGTATAATTATTTTTCGAAGACAAACCCTTCGCTTCGAAATGAATAATGGCAGTTTTTTTTGTTTTTACAAACCATACATGTTTTTTTGCAATATATTTACGCAATTTTATCGCTGTGTCAGTTGGCGCCGGAACTGCCGGGTCTGTTGTGGCCAGCCGCTTATCCGAAATGTCGTGCGTGAGCGTTTTGGTCTTGGAAGCTGGGAAGCCCCCTCCTCTGCTCACAGACGTGCCGGCAATCGCTCGATCCTTTTGGTCCACTGATATCGACTGGGGATACAAAACTGCGCCACAGAAGTACACGGGAGCATTGCTGAAAAACAGGGTAAGTAAAAGTGTTCTGAAATACAAGAGTCCCTATTTTCCCACATATTTAATTTCAAGTGATGGACGGCTCTAAACGCATAGTTTACTGCTTTCCACCTGGTTTATTTCGAAAACCATTACACTGTGATTTACGCATTTAGGGAAAAGGAGAAAATAAGAGAATCTCCTCTTCAACTAGTAAATTGCTTCACAGAATCAAGGAAGCAATCCGTTCCGAATGCTAATAAATTAAATTTAAATACATACAATCACAATATATACCGCTTCGCCTTAGTAATACTCTAAATAACTTAAACCAATGATAAGATGCAGATCATTGACATGTGCTAAGAAATACTCCTTTAGAATCATCTAGCGGCGTTTGTACCTTTTTTGTTTTGTGATGGCGCATTTTCGCATACCGCAGGCGAAATTGCAGTATAATGTGACTCATTTGGACTGCGCGGAAGTAGTTCACCAAAGACTTATCCATAACAACGGATTACTTTTGATAAGAGGCCCAGATGCCTAAGGTTTCTTTTTAAAAAGAAAAACATCTCAGATGGAATTTCGATTTATTATATTATATTACCCACACATTATATATATATATATATATATATATATATATATAAAGAGAGAGAGACTGAAAACGAACACATGGAAATCCAGATTCGGAGTAAATGTGTAAAAAGTTTAGTGATAACTTCTCTTTATCAGCAGTGCTGACTTTATTGTTAAACGATGGAACGTTTCTGAATCATGTGATCTTACTAACACATTTTAGCACATTATACTGCAGATATTTCACTGTTTATTAAATGAACATTCAGTTATATGGAGGCGCGCATGAAAGCAGCATTACATAAATTCACAACCTGTAATCATTGATTACGGAATGTTAATCAGAACAGCCGATACGAGTCAGTTATTGGTGATTGAATGTTACTTTTGGAATGATGATATTGTAAATTTTAATAAGACACGCAATATGAATGTTAATTGGTAATAAGGACACAAATTTGGTTTGGGGGAGTTGCAAAGAGCATGTTCCATCAATATAGCACTTTGAGAAAGGTGATCCAACTTTCAGATTCTTAGAATGGATATGGTTAGTTCTTGATGTGGTCATTATGTACTTTTAAGCTCCTTGTAGACATAATGACCACATCAAGCGGTAAGACATAATGACCACATCCTTGTAGACAAATGACCACATAAATATTGCGATTGTAAGGGTGAGAAAGATAGTAGAACAGCCATGATTACAAATTTTGTGAGCACTTAACTTTGATTATACCACAATTTTTCATTTCCTCGTTCGGGTGTCGGAGTAGAAGCCTTACTGGATTCGCTCAGTTCTATTTTATCCGTACGTTGATCCATAGGCGTAGCGGGCTTCTCAACTTTTTTTTTGTGTGTGTGGGGGGGGGGGGGGGTCACGAGTTGAATTCTGTTATGGCCCTCCTCAGCGCACTGGCTGCTGTATGGTCCTTAAAATATGAAATATTATGATTTTTTAAAAATTGAAAATAACAATAAAATTGATGTTTGAGTAGTATTCAAAAGTTATACAATGAGAAAAATAAATATAATATAAATAAAATGAGAAAAAAATATAGCATTGAATTTTTGTTATGGATCACATCATCGTTAAAAACTATGTTAAGCCTAGAGGCATAATCGGAATCTTCAGTTTCACAGTTTGAAAAAGCGGGAAAAAACCAACTTTCTTAAAAGTTTTCTACAATTTTCCGATTTTAACTGAACTTCTATTAACGTTTTAATATATTTCAAGTTAAGTTGGGGGGGGGGGGGTACGTGCCCTCCCATGCCCCCTAACGCGACACCTAAAGAAAAGCGACACCTATGAAGAAAATATTTCCGATGATTGTCGACTCGTATTTAAAGATTTTAAAAGAAAAATTGTACTACGTAATAAAGATACACAATATTTACTCGGCTGTCTAATTCATTCCTCAAAATAAAAGCAAACAGTATTTTCAAATTTGAATTATTCGGGTTGAAAACTGCGGTGTACTGAAATTTGAAAGCACGTCATTTTCTTCGGTGGACGAAATTTCTTAAAATGAATATGACAGACTATATGAGTGAAAATTGCCTTCCTCTGTTACGTTGTACAGTCCAAGTCAATAGTCATTGGAAACATTTTTTCCACTGGTTTGTTGTTGTTATTTCTTATGCCCCCTGGCTGGAATGTAATTACAGACCAGGTTCATATAGGCTTGGGACTGAAGTGTGCGGCTCCGGTTTGAATAGCACCACATGGGGTTGGATAGTCTGTCTTTAGTAGTTGCCACCTCAATTTTGACCGAGCACCCCCCCCCCCCCCAGGGGCGACATCTGGTGGGATCGTATCCTCTCCCACCCTCTCTAAGCTACATAGAGGGAATTTCCAGTCTACGGATTTAACGTGCCCATATCCGTCCTAGACACGGAAGTATTTTAGTGGCGCGCGCTGGGATTCGATCCGAGCACCTTCAGCACCGAAAGCCAGCACTTTTTCCTTTGGTTTTACACTGCTGAGCGAATCCAATATGGCTACGAAATAGCCTTAAGTTTCTATTTAATTTAATTGGAAAAGAGAGACGGATTTTTAAGTAGAATTAGGCACTGTTGAAATCTAAAATAGAGTTATAGTCAATGCTCGAATGAATTTACACTGTAGATTGACAGATGTTTGACATGAAACGGTATTCTCCGTAGATGGATATCAAACATCATCAGAATTAAAGTAATCATTAACATGGTGATCAGACAATAAAAACAACAACAACAAAAATAGCATTATTAAAGAGGTGTTTTTTACATAAAATACAGCAGCAGCTCGCTCCTTACGAAACACATATATATGATGTTTCTTTATTCTTATCAGCAAGTGCACTGGCCAAGCGGCAAAACTGTGGGGGGATCGAGTGTCTTGAACGGTATGCTGTACGTCCGAGGCAACCCCCTGAACTTCGACGACTGGGCGGCGCACGGAGCGGAAGGCTGGGGCTATAAAGACGTGCTTCCGTACTTCATGAAAATGGAGGACAACAGAGATCTGGAATACGTGGACAATGGTAGGATATTTTCAGTAAAATGCAAACATTTCCATTTTACCCTGACAGATTGACTAAATCATCATCATAGAAATTTAATCCAGGTTAGTTATCTAATTATCATCTATATATATAAAACAGTTCCGTAACTGACTGACTGACTCACTGACATACAACGCACAGACCAAACCGCTGGACCTAAAGGGCTGAAATTTTGCACGGTGATTCTTCTTACGGTGTAGGGATGCACTAAGAAAGATTTTTGAAAAATTCTTCTTAGATTTTTTAAATTAAATTTTTAAGCTGTTTTTATAACTTTTTTAAAGTTTGCATTTGAAATAATCATTTGAGGGTTATAAAATTTATGTCACGAGAAAGATCATAAAAATGCCTTTAAAATGAAATCTTTTTCGAACCTTTATCTCGATTTTCTGATTTTTGGTGAATTTTTAAAGATTCATTTTTAGAATTTAATTTATTAAATGCTGATCACTTGATTTCTTTTTCTGGTACTTGAAATAAATTTATCGTCACGTGCATAACAATTAAATAGACAAAAATGATATTCTTTTTCTTTCTAATGCAGCAGACGATTGGATATTATCAAAAAAAATTAATATCCCTTACGATTTTTTTATAAATATATATATATATATATATATATATATATATATATATATATTACATCAATTATATACATTGATCGTCGCATTTATTATAAATATATATATTTCCTTTTTTTGGCATTAATTGCATACATTGACCGTTGCATTTAATTTGAATGTACTCCGTATCGAAGCGCGGGTTTTCAGCTAGTGTGTGAATATAAGGTTTCAGTTTGATTACATCAAGTGAATATGTACACCTCAGGCATACCCAGCAGCTTTGGACCAGGGTTTCGCCCTTTTTTGGGGCTTCCCAGCAAGGCATGTTCGAAAAGTAAGCCGGGGAGGGGGATTTCAAGCGAGATATTCCCGTAAATTTTTACGGGAGGAGTTGACATAAGTATACTCCTCCAGCCAACATTGTCTATCACAAACTGCGATAAAAAATCTAGAATCTATATATTTAAGTTGCTAAGCCGATTCATTGGGCAATCCGTGAGAGTAAATTACTGCATCAATTGACGTCATATTGGTCTTAAACGAAAGATTTTAATCTATAGATGAGTCAAATTTGGTTTTTGTAACTGCAATTACAATTAATTATCGAGGATTTACAATTAAAATATTGCTTTCTGCGCATGCTCAGGTTCACGTTTAAATGTGGCTTTAGATACTCACTATGCCCGAGGCCGCATAACCACATTAATTTGCTTCTGCGCATGTTCAGTGCCATGTTTAAATCTGGCTTTAGATACTAAACACGAGGCCGCCTAAACGCGTTAATTTGTTTATTCCGAGGAATCTCTCTACCTCTCTCTCTGCCATTTTCATTTTTAATTATGTTTGTGAGATATAGAATTAAAACTAATTGAAATTGTTTATTTCACTCTGTTGAGTAACCCTATTTGTTTTTACTGAGTTCAATAGCAATTTTTTAAAGGGTATGTCTCTCTTCTTAATATTAGTGGGCAAATTGCTTGATAATATACAAATATACATACGCGTGGGCACACACACACACACAGATATATATATATATATATATATATATATATATATATATATATATATATATATATATATATATATATATATATACAGGTGGTTATAAATATAATAATTGGAAACATCAAGGAATTGCATGAAATCCTTTTATAATATGGCGTAGGAATGCTTTTGGCATGTAATACCACCTGAATTCCCCTAGGAACAGATTTATACAAATCATGAATAGTGGTTAAGGGAGTATTATCCCATTTTTCGTGGAGAAATGGTGAAAGTTACTGTAGAGATGCTGGTGGAGGATATCGATACTAGACTCTATTCGCTGCAACAGACCACAGTGTTTCGATCATATTGAAGTCGGGGGACAGATAGGAGGTCAAATAATATGCTTGACTATGTTTTCATGTTCCTGAAACCACAATTTGACAGGACTGGCTGTATTGGTAAGAACATTATCATTCTGAGAAACACCATCTCCAACGGGAAACAATGTTTGCACCATAGGATGAACCTAGTTGGTTAAACGTTCGACGTAGTCCTTTCTATCTTTAGGGTTAGGTTTCTCTGTTAGGGTTATAATAGACCTTGCAGAAAATCATGAGATGGCTGCTCAAACCATGTCAGATCCTCTCCATGATTGGCAGTTTGCATAAGGTCATAAGAATTGTATACAAAAATTGTATGCTTGTTTGGGGGCTCAACAGACGTACACACGTCCTTTTGTGGGAGACAATGCAAACGATAATTTGTCTGACCAAAAGACATTCTTCCACATGTCATTCGCCCAGGCTTTGTGCTCATGACATCATTGTGGACGATGTTTTGCATTCACATCTGATACAAGTGGCTTGGGAATTGCTACTTTTCCGTCAATACTTTGTTTTGGAAGTTACCATTGTTGATATTGGGGCATACAGATGCAGATTGAGCTTTACGGTCAATTTGGTTGCAGTTGTCTTCTTTTTCATATCACAATCCTTTTCAATACTCGTCCGTCTCTTTCACTCAGCTTTCCCTCTGATCCACTATTCTGTTTCGCAGAGGATGTTTATACATGCATTACGTATGTTGTCATGATCATACCTATAGAAACGTCCATTACCCTGGAGGGTATCATAGCAGATGCTCCAAGCAGACAATTGTCAACAATTTGCCTTCTCTGAAAGTCAACAAGGTCTGACATTTTACAATATCTACAAAAAAGCACGATGCCCACAGCTTCCTTACTGCTACCTGACAGTAGAACAATATGTACAATATATTCTTAAAAACATTCTTGTGGCCAGACTTGATTTTTAAAGAATACGAGGCACATTCATAAACACCACTCATAACGATAGGTGTTTTCATTGTTTTGATAACCACCTGCATATACACAAACATACACGCACGAAAGTATCTTGAAAACTATAAGTCTACGATTTCATTCAATAAATACGAAGCATAGTATATTTTATTTACAAAAAAGTATAAAATATAGTTTAATAGATATAGTTCAATCAAATAATTTCTCGATGTGCCTATTGGGTAATTTTCAGCATCGCAGACATGACATACAGCATAACTGAATTTTGTTTTAGGTTTCCATGGCGTGGGTGGGCCTCAAACAGTCCATCGACCTCGGTACAAGCCAGAAATCAAGGACCCTGTTTTCAGAGCGGCCCAATCCTTGGGTTATAAAATTGTAGATCCTAATGCGCAGAGACAGACAGGTAAGTTATTTTTCCCTTAAAATATTACAAAGTTATGTGTACTTTATATGTGAAGGGCAGGGAAAGGAAGAGCTCTAATAGTTTGCCGTAGGAAATATAGTTGTGTATGATTGTATATATTTTTATATTAATGTCTATTTCGTTTCATATATATGAATAATAAAAGTGTTATTCATACATTAGTTAGCTCGTTGTCATATTTTTACAAAAAAGGTCCATAACAACTGCTATATAAATAAAAAGTTTGGGAGAAAGGGATTCCGATCCCCGAGGAAGAAATTTATATGATCTTGAGGTTTATCACGAGGCATTTAATGCGATACAATCATAATAATAATAATAATAATAATAATAATAGTAAAAATTCAGAATAAATGGAGAAAAAAGAGAGTGTATATTTTTATTTATCAATTTACAACTTGAGAGAAACGAGGATATCACGTTAAAATTTAAAAACAACAACACAGAAACCAGTTTAGAAAATAAAACAAATTCCGGAAGCAATACTATTTACAGCAGTGGTTCCAACCCGTAGAAGTCTGCGGACCACTAAGCCAGAAATTGAACCATGTGCGGACCACACCCCACACCCATCGACCTGAGGGGGGGGGGGACCTTCCGGGGGTATGGGGAGGTATAGAATATCTCTCAGGCAAAAGGGATACAGGATTAACGTACTTGCATTCTAACGTATCATATTCTAATAATAAAATAATTATGTTAAACTTTTCAGAAATTTTAATTCGACACCTGATAGTTATCGGATATATTCGGCCCATCTAGTTCAATGAACATTACTTTCAAAATCCCCATTTATTTGGTAACATTTTTTTATGTGGTGCCGGACCACTCCCGAGGCTTTCGCGGACCACCGGTTGGAAACCACTGCTTTAGAGTGATACACATTTATTAAAGGCAATATTTCCTAGATGAATAGTTAGGGAAATAGCGTCTCCCTCTATTCAAACACATAATGAAATCCTTCGACCGAAAAATAGTTACCCGCTTTTCAGACACTCCAAAAATACAATGAGATGCGATAAGAGAGCGGCCTGCCGAAATATACAGAATAATTACGACGCGGCTGGAGAGTTAAATACTAAATTTAATTTATATTTAATTTTTCTAGACAATTTATGCATTATAATTATGATAAATGAATATATATTTTTTCACAGCTGTAAGTTTTTCCGAGGAAGTCTACATATTAAATATGCAATTAGATACAGAGTCATATAAAACCGATAGTCGTTTATGCATGAGTTCTTTGATATAGTTGTATGATATAAATAATAGTAAGAAATTTTATCGAAACCATCCATGTTATTTCAGGCTTTTTTGATTTGCAAGCTACTTTGAGAGCTGGCCAGAGATGCAGCACTGCGAAAAGTTACTTAGTTCCAGCCGAAAATCGAACCAATCTGGATATCTTGCCAAATGCAATGGTGCGAAAGGTATGGTAGAATAAATATTAACTTGCTCATTTTAAATTTTGGACCGAATGTTATTTTTATAAATGACATATACTTTCTCAGTTCTAATATAATAATTATATATATATATATATATATATATATATATATATATATATATATATATACATACATACACACACACACACACACACACACACACACATATATATATATATGTGTGTGTGTGTGTAAGGTTTTTAGAAGGACTGAGATAACTTAAGGGAATTAAAAAGAGTTGTTTTCCAGAGAAAACTGGATTAAATCATTAAAATAGGGATTGTGCAGATAAAAATAGGGTTTAGATTAATAGATAGATAACAGCACTTGTCTATTAAATGCAATATCACAGGGATTATGACCTTGGTGAATTTACGAGGAGGGAAAAGTTATGTATAGAGCTCGACTGGGTTTCATATGGGTTTTCCTGCAAGCTCATTATTTTTGTTGGCACGAAAATACTAGACTAGGCAAGGAGAGTTCGAGAACATTCGATGCAACCTAGGCAGATTCCTTTTAGGCGCGCTTGCGAACAAAGAATAGAGTTAGAGACATGTAGACTTTCAGAGCAGCAGGACATGTTGTCACGTCTCGGGGATGGGAACCGATTGCGAATTGAGATGAGGGGAGTAGGGATTTTAAATTAATAGAAGTTTAGGCATTATGTGTAAATTAGTGAAACGATAGCATTAAGAATGGAGCTGAGAAATTTTATGTGGATTTAATAAATATATTTCGAAAAGTGAACGGGCTGGTATTTGTGTTATTCGGGCTTAGATGACTGCATTGCGGAAGACTAATCAAGTATGAGTTATATCCCCATCGGACCATCGACTGCAACAAATCGGATTAAATTGGTAAACTGATAATCTAGTGTAGGGCGTGAATTAAATTCTATCATATATATATATATATATACACTTTATGCAGATGATAAATCCCTTTAAACTGACCTAAAAAAAGGAACTTTAATTAACATTTGTTAAATTAAAATTGACAACGCTCTGCTATCCCTTAAACAAATGTTCTTTTAACGAAATCATGCACAATTCTTCGTTTCATAGACGGTTGTCAAAGACTCTAAATATTAAAGATTTTATAAAAGGACAAGAAATAAGCTAATTTTTTCCTAGTCATTATGTATGGGTCCTGGAAATACAAATCAGTTACAAAATAACATAAGCTGTCGAGCACAAAATTATCTCGCATGAAGATTAACTTCGCACCAATTAACTACTGCCTGTAATATATTTTGCAGTTTGTAAGGTACTTTATTACACTCGTTTTAGACAGCTACTGATGACTGTAATCTAGGGTGTAGTGCCGAATCAAACCCAAGTGTACAGCTTAACCTTCGAAAAATCCTTTTGAAATAATTCCCAACTCCTAGCAGGGCCAGAAATTTACAAAATAGTCTATACTGAGGAGTATTTCGCCAACTATGAACTACAACTCGTTATTCGTAGAGAGGCACACTTGCCGATCTGGCAGCTTTTTCAGTTTAAACTAAAAAAAAAAAATAATAATAGCTACAGCTACCATTTGAGGTCCGTCCAATTCTGCTTCACTCGAGTTACCGACTGAAACTGATGTTTACTTCTATCGCAACCTTTTTTTAGTGCTGCCGGAATCTTTCTCCAAACTATAAGATTACCCTCGTTGATAATTTTGTGAAACTTTAATTTACATGTTAATTTTATTCACCTAATTGACAAAGGATGTTAGATAACAGTGAAAAAAGATGCTAACAGGGTAGAAAACGAAGGTAAAACTTATTTAATGACAACTAAAACTAAATGTAATACCTCACTAGCTACGTTGACTCGTTTCGTAGGTTCTTATTGAAAATCGACGGGCTATTGGCGTAGAGTTTGACTTCGGTGGAAAGACATACGAAGTCAAAGCCAGAAGAGAGGTGATCATGTCCGCCGGAACTGTGAATACTGCCCAACTTCTCATGCTGTCCGGGATCGGACCAAGAAAAGAATTAGAGAGATTCAAGGTAACTCCCAGTCTGCCATTCTTAATAGTATTTTAATTCAATACCGTGCCGAAAAGCTGCTAGTCATGTAAAATAATGTTTTCTGGCCAGTATGAAAAATAATTCCATCTTTTGAACCTTATTATTAGAATCATTAGAAATCGAATTTTTTTTCAAAAAAGTTAAATTTTAGTTGTATAGTGTGCTGAATAACAACTATTTTTATTAAATAATATATTTTCTGAGTAGTATTGTAAATAAATCTCGTTAACCCTTTATTATATCTTTATGAAGTTGAAAGTATTTTATAATAGTATTGTAGTTCAACACCAAGCTGAATAGCTGCGATTCATGCAAAATAATATCTATGGTGTCCGGTATAAAGGGCTAAAGTCAAAAACAGTGATTTAAATATACCAAATTATTGGCTATTGTACCAATCGCAGAACAATAATTTCGACTCGAGTCTTTTGTGCAAAGAAATGTACTTTTGTATACAAAATTGATAGACTTAGGGCTGCTATGTACTAAGAAAAAAATCGTATTTCCCTTTTCCCCTTCTTAAAGACTCTTGTGGTGGGAGGAGTACAGTTGACAGTTCGAGAATTCCACCCCCCTTAGGATTGACATTTTGAGGGATTGTAATGGCTCTCTTTATATAGGGCGGTTATGCGCTGCCCCCAAATATTTTATTTAAAATATATTTTTGTCAATTAATTACAGATACATAAATGCTGATAATCCAATAAAATTGGTATTGTCAGATAGCCTGAACTTTTCTGCAAAGCGCTACAGGATTCGTTTTATAAATTTCGCCCACCGAAGGAATTTATGAGCGTTTAAAACACACTGTACCAGAATTTTCCCCGAATAATTTAAATTTTAAAATATTAATTGCATTTAAAAAAAACGAAAAATGTACACAAATGTAAAATTTCTCTCTCTATGATGGAGTACAATTCTTTAAAAAAAATCTTTGAATCCAAGTCGTCAATCCATGGACAAATTTTCTCCATAGGTTAACATTGAGGTGAGCGAATCCAATGGGGTTAGTACTACATAGCAGCCTTAAGCGTTTTATATAAGTCAAAAGTTTTTTTTAAATCAATACTAACAAATATCTAAAAATCACATTTTTTGACCTAAGCCCTTTATACTGGGCACCATAGATATTTTCTAAGCAGTATGAAAAATATTTCTTGATAACTTTCTCTTTAATCTTCTTGTTAGAGTCGTTAGAAGTCGCAAATTAAAAAAAATAAAAATACTGCAATTCAGTACCATGCTGATTAGCTACTACTCACTTAAAATAATATATTTTCTGAGCAGTACGAAAAATAAATCTTGGCATTCCTTTATTAGTACCTGAAGTTGAAAGTATCATAAATTAGGGGTTCAATTATATGCCGTGGTGAATAGTCACTATTTACTCAAAATAATATATTTACTGAGCAGTATGAAAAATAATTCCCCACATATCTGTTTTAACTAAATTTTGGTTTTTTTTTTGCTGTTATTGTAGAATTTATAAATTCACTAGCTTAAAAACTGCCGGTTTCTTATATCAAGATCACCGTTTAATGTGAAAATCGAAAAATAACATAATGAACTTAAATGACAAAGGTATAGCATTAATAATTTCATGTTGTGTATCATTTAGTCCAACTATACAAAGTAAGCGCAAGCACTATTAGCATTGGTAATTTATTATTCTCACAAAAGTAATTAAAGCAAAAATTATTTTTTTTATTACTATAAAAAATAATGTATCTCGTATCTTTTTACATGAACTCTTTTTTCAAAAGTTTTATTCAAAATATGCAACGAACGTCTATTTACCGTTTGATGGTATTCAGTGAACATGTTTAAAAATAGATTCACTGGATATGATTTTGAGTGAACATATTTAAAAATAAGCAAATTAGTGCTCATGCATAGGATTTTTCTAAAGTTTCATGCTTTTTCTCCATTATTTTTATTATTATTATTATTATTATTATTATTATTATTATTATTATTATATTCTAATGGCTGGGAGAACTGAGCCTAGGCTCTTCTCCGGGGGCAGCCGGAAGCTTTAGACCACTTCCTGCGCATGCGTTGCCCCGGACGCACCACAGGGGGTGGGTCCACACTGCACCCCTTTGATGGTCCACGAATTATGAACCGAGTCAAGTGGCGGGACCAGATCACCTGACCCAGCAACCCCAGAGGTAAATTTGAGAACTTGGAGGACATTGCAGCCGCACCCTATTATACGTGCCCCGGCCACCATTAGTGAACACGACGGTGGATTTTGTCAGCGACCGTCTTCGGACCCGCAACCCTCAGATCACTGGCTCGACGTCTTTGCCAACCGGGCCTTATCTGCATTATAAAGAAGGATGTTTCAAAGCATCACTTATTTAGCAAACTTTCAAACGGAATCTAAATTAATTTTCATTTTGTTGCAGATACCACTCATTGCAGATATTCCGGTGGGTAAGAATCTCCAAGACCACTGTGCGTCCAGCGTCAATTTTGAGCTCGATCCAAGCATAAAACCACTCCAGAAAAAGTTAAGGAGTCCTGTTAGTACCATGCAATACATCCAAAACAGAACAGGTGAGTCATTCATTCCTAATTGAAAGGAACGCATTTCATTTATTGGTAACAAAGTAAATTTTTGTTACAATTTTACACCCAGTTAAAAGTTATGCCCAGGAATGCATTCAAGGAAGTAAATTAAATAAATTATATATTAGCGAAAGGCAGATTCATACAAATAAGTTTTCAAACAATGATAAGATTCTAGTATCCCATCACGATAATTGCAGGTATTCATCAAACTTATCATTTGAAATTGAAAGTTCTTCCTACTTAGCATTTGAAGCAACTTTCATTTATATTTTAATTATCCAGTGCCAGATATTTTGTTTTTTTTTACCTGTTTAAATTGTAATATGTTTTTTACAACTCATTTTTTCTGCCCTTTTACATTTCAGCGAGTTACATTAACGGCATTATAATTATTATGCTACAAGGAACTAACCCACAAAAGTTTAAAATTTGAGTTCAATAGCTGATAGGTTGCGTCATACGTTTAGGTATCTGGGAGGAAAAATAGTATCATTCTAGGCCAAATAATATTCTTTTTATTAAATGGAGGACCATCCATCAGCAACTGGAATTTTCCCTTTAATGCTCTATTAAAACTCAATTTACTTAGTTTCGGTGCAGTGTTTCGGGTTTATTTCTTGTTGCGAAACACTGTCAAATTAAAGTAGATAATTTAAATGAATTCAAACAGTAAATAAGATTAAACAAAAGTAATTGCGTACGTTACGCTGTTTATAAAATGAAGAATTCAATCATTTCTAACTTTATCAAACTACGGTACTTTAGTAAAAGTAATTTTAAATACGCTGAATACTGAATAAGAATCTCAAACATAAATTATCATCTGTAGAAACACCTTTAATTTGCAAGCATTTCAGATACAACGGAAAAGGGGTCATGTCGCAGACGCGTGGATACTTTCCACTGATGGCGTAATTTAGGCGTTTTCCGTCACTCAGTTTTCTTTAAGTTTGTTACGAATATTGGTCATCAGATGTTTCATTTGTTGAATTTATTTACTAGAGTAAAATTAGTTATTTTGTTTTCATTCATTTTGTATGAACCCATTTCAAAAGTTACGAGAGGCGATGTTTTGATCTTTGTATGGTTTGGCGTCATACGACGTCACTTTGGCATGATCAGTAGCAAGGCCAAGTCTCAATAGTGAGGTAACACCATACTGAGACCCTCGGGTTCTGATGCACTTTCATTCGACTGAAGGCAATACTTACCTGCCCTAACTCGCCGATACCCTCCATCCCCGCAGCTCTTGCAAAAACCGTCTTCCAGTCTAAGCGAATGCATTCAACGGAGCCCGTCAAGCTGCCTAACTTATTATTATTATTATTTTCTAATGCGGATGCACTTTGTCACCTGTCGCTCTTCACCACTGGTTTGCTGGCTGCTTTATTATGGTAGCACCATTATAGGTGAGCCAGCATTGCTACCTATGAGGGGGACGATACGGAAACGACGATGCCTTAATCGAATTTTGAAGCTAAGCCCACTGCGTAGCAGCTCACTATACATTACGGGCGGCCCTTATTATATATATATATATATATATATATATATATATATATATAATAATGTGTGTGTGTGTGTGTATGCGCGTTATGGCGAGTCTTGCCAATTCGCGAAATGGTTGACCACTTCCAGCATTGCCCAAGTCAGTTGGACAAAGCCAGAAATAATTAAGCATTTACAACTACTTCGACCTTTGGTCAGCCATTTCGACCGGCTATCAATAGTCAGTTCACGAATATTCCAAGAAAAAGTGTCCAAAGCTAGAAGTTTTGTGGAGCTGGATCATACAATATGTGTCATCCCGACACCGGGATCTCCAGCAAAGCCATGTCGATGAACTCTTTCGTGCAACACATCTTCGAGAGAATCGCCACCGAATCTTCTCGCCTCGCTCACTACAACAAGAGATCGACCATCACCAGCAGGGAAATTCAAACTGCCGTCTGTCTCTCGTTGCCCGGAGAGTTGGCTAAGCACGCCGTCTCGGAAGTCTGTCACAAAATACACCAGCTCCAAGTATACACGGATTTCGCCTCCCTTCGTAAAGAAGTCCCTTTTCAGGGCTATACAATTCTCGTAAAAGAAATGTTTTCCTTCTCTTGCTAGCCACGCTCACATTACACACAAAAAAAAATAAAAAATAAAGTCCCACTACTCGAAACGCCGTTACCACCACCCATATCGAAAGCGAAAATCCATCGTGCGGTATGAGAAAAATTGCGCTTTCATTTCAAATTTTAAAAGAAAAATTAATAATAAACAAAGATGCAATCTACTACCCTCTCTATATACGCAAAAACAACGTTTATGTAACGATACAAACTTCTCTCAAGCGGCTTTACTTTTTCGCCAAGATGATCAAGCTATCACGACTCGTTTTATTACGTTCTCAAGACACTGCCATAGACTATCGTACCATAAGAAAATGTGGTTTAATTGCGTTCCTTAGTGTTTCGACACACTTACAATAACACAATACATTAAATTAGTCACAATGCATCAATGCGCATGGACTCAGACCTCTGTAGGCAGAGAAACAATAAAAATAGCAAACAGAACTACAAAGAGGAACACAGCAACAGTCTATAAACCCATTAATATAATTTAATTGAAGTAATACATATTAATATAAATTTACGTATAATTTCATTGAAAATCATATGAGTTTTATTTTATAAATTTTATAATTATAAATAGTTCTTTTCCTGAAATCTAATGTCTCAACAGGACCTTTGGGATCCCCCGAATTTTTCAACAACATCGCCTTCTTAAAGAATGGAGCTGTGGTGCCAGCGAAAGATTTTCCTGACCATGGAATTTCCTTCGTTGAGATCTCGCCGGAATTTGGAGATACAATTGGTTTGACGCCAGAGGTAAAATTAAAACATGTTTTGGAGCCCCGTAGGGGATTCTACTGACTTCTTTGTGGCACGAATTCGGCAGCAGATTCAAAGACATAATGAATAGTGTTGCCATTCCTAATGCACTAGACAGGGCACTACATAGCAACTAAGCCCGACTGCGATTGAATGACTGCCGGTGAACAGGCTTCCACCACAATTTAGGTAGATTAATTTAATCCACAATTGTGCAATTTAGGCCTCAATTAGGCCCCTTGGGGGTTGCTCGGCCATCTGCTGGGCTCGTACCTTTTCGCACTTTCTCTGATATTTTTTTTTGTTTAATGCGGAGGCACTTTGCCGTGAGAAATTAGCCTTTTTACATCATAGAAGGATTTCCGGTGTACAGATTTAAGAAGGACAATATCCGGCCTAGACATGGAATAGTATTGCCATTTGGCTGCAGAGGGAAATTTCTACCTGATTTCTATGTAAAACAATCCTGCTTTATTTATTAAATAACTGTTTTGTGTACGAGATTTTGAAAAGGATGACAATGTAACTTCATTTTTTATCCTCTTTCAGATAGCAAAAATATCTCAAGCTCATCACTGCAATTACATAATTAGCAACACTGTTTTCACCCCGGTGTCATAATTGCGGCCAGCTAGAATAAAATTGTCGAGAAGTTCACGCGTAAAGGAAAAGAGATAAAACAGTTGTTAGCAGTGTTTGATATATTACCAAACGTATACTCTACCAGTCGGAAGATCGATCTATCCGACCGGATGACACAATACCAGTCATTTGAAGTCCATTTTTTATGATCGTGGCTCCCTCTGTCAGTACGAGTGGCTTTTATATTACAACACAACCCTAAATACCAGATTTATGCAGCTCCCGACAAGCTGTCATCATTAAAACAAAATACTGACCACTCGCATGCATCTCTCCTGTTATTTGCTGAACTGCAGTTTAAGGTTTTCGACAACCCGTGAGTAGCTCCGCCTTTCCCTCCATCATATCTTGGACCTTATTCATTTCAGCATCGTGTCATCTCTGATACTGTGCCTCCAGATATACCGACGATTCTTGCCGTTCTAGTTGCAGAAGCACCCAGCAAGCTGCCGCAGTTATGATACCTTTCTACAAGGGACTCAGTGCATTACTTTTAACCGGATTCAAAGAGCAAAAACCTATTGTATTGATTATATTGATTGAGTTAGATTGATTAGAAAAATAAGTGACCCCCTTTAATTACTCCCCCGTTATCATACCTTTTTGCGAGTCACCCAATGGGTTACTTTTCACTGAATTTAAAAATCAAGTCTATGACGTCAAAATGACGGGTTACCTTCTAGTATATATATATATATATATATATATATATATATATATATATACTAGCTGTTTACCTGGCGTTGCCCAGGAAATTTATTAATCTCAATTTTTTACTACACAGGAAAAGGAATTAATTCTACCTATAGTGTACAATCTAAGTAATTTCATTTACGGGTATTTAAAAGTATATGTACAGTATACAAATGATACAATAAAATTACAAATTCACTCTATTATTTAACTCAAAACTTGATTATAAGCAACACTTTTAGTTTCCTATATTCATCTTAGTGACTCCGAAAACAATGGATTTGACACTACTCTCGGACATTTTGGACATTTCATTTTTCCCCTTTCCCCCCTCCTCCCCCAATGCTGATGGGGGCTGAACTTGCACTTAAACGGCATCAGTTGTGTCACTATTCGTCTCAGTGATCCTGAAAACTATGGATTCGATACTATTCTCGGTAATTTTGGATATTTTATCTCCCCCCCCCTGCCTCCCCTCCAAAGTTGATGGGGGGGGTGCTAAACTCTCACTTAAACGGCACTGGGATTGCTACTTTTCCTCTCAACGACCCCGAAAACTATGGATTCGACACTACTCTCGGTCATTTTGGAGATTTTATATTCCCCCTTCTTCCTCCTTCACCCCGTATGGTATTGTGGGGAGGGAGGGGTTGAACTTGCACTTAAACGACATCGGGAGTGTCACTATTAATCTCAGCGACCGCGAAAACTATGGATTCGACACTACTATCTGTCATTTTGGAGATTTTATGTTCCCCCCTTCTTCCCCCCTCGCCCCCCTATGCTAATGGGGAGGGGGGCTGAACTTGCACTTAAACGACATCGGGAGTGTCACTATTAATCTCAGCGACCCTGAAAACTATGTATTCGACAGTGATATCAGTCGTTTTCGATTATTTTTACATGTGCCCCCTGACCCCCCTAGGGTGCTAGGGGCGTCTTATTGTGAATCTAAACCATTCTCGAATCAACTTCATCGCATACACAAAATTTCATAAAAATCAGTCCAGCCGTTTAGGAGGAGTCCAGTGACATACACACGGACAGAAGAAATGTATATATATATATATATATATATATATACTAGCGGACCCGACAGACGTTGTCCTGTTCAAACGTTGTAATTCTAGCTGAAGTTCCCGGCGATGCCCTGGATTTTAAGAATGTTTGTTAACCAAAATAAATTTAAATATTAACACAGTATAAATAACATAGAAAAAAAGCATACGAAATGTTATACATATTAATAATATGAAAACCCAATTAAAAATGTATAAATGTATAATAAACTCCTCAGATTTCAGCTATATTCGGTATTTCGTCATAAAAAAGCTGAAAAAATAAAAATAAATAAAAATAATAATTTTAAAAAATAATAATTTTTAAAATTAAAATAAAAAAATAATAAAATAAAATAAAATAATAATTAAATAATTAAAAAAATAACAAAATAAAAGCTGAAATAAATAGGCCTTAAAAAAAAAGCTGAAATAACAAGTCTAGCAAAATTTACACAACTCTGGATTCGAACCCGGGTCGAGAGCACGGTACTTTTCAAATTGGCGACCTTCCGAATGCGCCACGATAACATTATGTTCTAGCGGGTAAAGTGAAACATATTCGCTATTGGAAAGTTGTTGTGGGCTGGTGATTATACATGTCAGAGGAGTTTTTAGTCAGAAATAAGTTAGCAGGATAGAAGCTTAGTCTTTAGCTCTTCAATAGACGCAAAGATATAGGCGAGGAGGCTTGCAGTAGCGATTAAAAAAGATCTCGTGTCACTTAACGTGGTTGATTCGAATTTTCCATGGCGTATCGAGAGTATCAATATGCCGTTGGATCTGATCCATTTTAGAGTATAAAATCTGACTTAAGAGATTATTATTTTCATTTATTATTCTGGTTTAATATATGACTTGAAAATTTTTGATTTTATTTATTTTTATTTTTTCGCTCGCTGTTTGCTAACTAAACCTAACGTGGACGCCATTATCTAGAGGGGTGATTTCACAAACTGTAACAGCTTCCATTTACCGGACGCATCCCCTTATAAATTGCTGGTTTTTTATTAATTAATTAAAAATATAAAAACATATTCTATCGGATCAAATTGTGAATCTAAACCATTCTCGAATCAACTTCATCGCACACACAAAATTTCATAAAAATCAGTCCAGTCGTTTAGGAGGAGTTCAGTTACATACACACGGACAGAAGAAATATATATATAAGATATATATATATATATACTAGCGGACCCGACAGACGTTGTCCTGTTCAAACGTTGTAATTCTAGCTGAAGTTCCCGGCGATGCCCTGGATTTTAAGAATGTTTGTTAACCAAAATAAATTTAAATATTAACACAGTATAAATAACATAGAAAAAAAGCATACGAAATGTTATACATATTAATAATATGAAAACCCAATTAAAAATGTATAAATGTATAATAAACTCCTCAGATTTCAGCTATATTCGGTATTTCGTCATAAAAAAGCTGAAAAAATAAAATAAATAAAAATAATAATTTTAAAAAATAATAATTTTTAAAAATTAAAATAAAAAATAATAAAATAAAATAAAATAATAATTAAATAATTAAAAAATAACAAAATAAAAGCTGAAATAAATAGGCCTTAAAAAAAAAGCTGAAATAACAGGTCTAGCAAAATTTACACAATTCTGGATTCGAACCCGGGTCGAGAGCACGGTACTTTTCAAATTGGCGACCTTCCGAATGCGCCACGATAACATTATGTTCTAGTGGGTAAAGTGAAACATATTCGCTATTGGAAAGTTGTTGTGGGCTGGTGATTATACATGTCAGAGGAGTTTTTAGTCAGAAATAAGTTAGCAGGATAGAAGCTTAGTCTTTAGCTCTTCAATAGACGCAAAGATATAGGCGAGGAGGCTTGCAGTAGCGATTAAAAAAGATCTCGTGTCACTTAACGTGGTTGATTCGAATTTTCCATGGCGTATCGAGAGTATCAATATGCCGTTGGATCTGATCCATTTTAGAGTATAAAATCTGACTTGAGAGATTATTATTTTCATTTATTATTCTGGTTTAATATATGACTTGAAAATTTTTGATTTTATTTATTTTTATTTTTTCGCTCGCTGTTTGCTAACTAAACCTAACGTGGACGCCATTATCTAGAGGGGTGATTTCACAAACTGTAACAGCTTCCATTTACCGGACGCATCCCCTTATAAATTGCTGGTTTTTTATTAATTAATTAAAAATATAAAAACATATTCTATCGGATCAAATTGTGAATCTAAACCATTCTCGAATCAACTTCATCGCACACACAAAATTTCATTAAAATCAGTCCAGTCGTTTAGGAGGAGTTCAGTTACATACACACGGACAGAAGAAATATATCTATATAAGATATATATATATATATATATATTTCCAATGCAGAAACCTGTGGATAAAGTCCTTAGGTATACAGAAAAGGGGAGAAAAGACAAAATTCCAAAGCAGGGAAAAATAGAAAATGCATAAAGAAGGAAAGCAACTAAGATAAAATTCTCATGTTATTAAGTTATATTGAACTGAGAAATAAATATGCTAAATTATTAATCTTTACAAAACGTTTCTTGAATGAAATCACTTTGATGCTTCAAAAGGTCACCGGTAAAACTTTAATTTTTTTCCCCAGCAAATTAAAAAATTATGTGCAGTATTCCCTTGCATTTAATTTCACGCAAAGTTACAGCTGAGAACGAAAGTTATAAATTTCGTTATCAGAGTGTTGAATAAGATGTAAAGTTTTGAAAGTACTTACCAATTTTAAACTTAAGATAATTATGGTCAGAGAGTTACGTGAATTGAACTTAAAGATGACTCTCGTTTTATACATTAATATTCACACTTAGTAAAGCCTCAGAAAATGCTAGTTTCTTATTTGTTCGAAATCATACATTCAGCGAAACCTGATCGTCAGGGAAGAATTTTTTTCCCATTAGGAAACGTCAGGTGTAACAATTTCATCTACCGTATATTTAGCCCACCATTTCTTCAGAACAATCGAGAATTCGAAAGAAAAATTTCTAAAAAAGGAGAATATTACATTACTGTGAAACCTCGTTTATCCAGACTAATTGGGACCATAGACAATCCGGATAATCTGTTTAATATGGGTAGTAATCAAAACAAAATCCTTAACTAAGCGGACTATGTTTTGTAACAAAATTACATAGAAATAACTTTTCACATCATTTCTTAACAAAGAATTGGTAAGTCTAGTAAAGCTCTCTTAAACTTGACAAAAAGCATTTTATTACCATAATTTAATGTACAATCTATGCAGGAACTGTACTTTGAATCAAACTGAAAAGCGAATATTCGGCGTACTTGTAGTTACGTTCTTGCTATCATAGTTTGAAAATTATTATCTAATGGGAACGTTAAATAAAAATAATGTCTACAAATCTGATCCTACAGATTATCCGGAGATCAGGATACACGAGGTTTTACTGTATCTTGAAAAAATCTCCAAAATGTCAATAATGCCGTACCTAAACTTCTAGACTGAAATATTCATAATCCTCTTATGTATCACCATTGCAGGCAAAAGCTCAGATCTATGGTTCGTATGAAGGGAAAGCGATGTATGCCTGCATTGTTGGACTGTTGCATCCAAGAAGCAGGGGCACTGTCACTTTGAGATCGACTGATCCCTATGATTCGCCGGTAATAGACCCAAACTATTTTGATGATCCCAAAGACATTGATGATATAGTCGAAGGTAAGTTTATACCAGGAATATTTTGTAAAATTAAATCATACTGATACCAAAGTCCAGTTAGGTTTTCAATTATAATACAGTGAAACTTCTCAAGCCGACCACCTTTTTTTGGAAACATTACTGGCCGCCTTGGAGAAGTTTCAATGTATATATATATATATATATATATATATATATATATATATATATGTATATATTATATATATATATATATATATATATATGTATATATATATATATATATATATATATATATATATATGTATATATATATATATACATATATATATACTGTGAAACTTCTCTAGCCGGCCACCCCTCCAAATAGCCATTTTTTGGAACAATGACAAACCGCCGTAGAGAAGTTTCACTGTATATGATAAATTGTAATAGGTATATATAATTAATTATTGTATATGTGATATTAAAACAGTAATAGATGGAACATATAATCATTATTTTGCCAAAACGATGGGAACAATTTACAAGGACTTCAAAAAATATGTTTTACTTCCTTTAAATAGTTATTATATTCTTCTTTGTCCATATTGTTTATTATAAATCAATTGAACTGTCAATATTTCTGTGATACGATTCAGATTGAGTAATAATAGGAAATTACTATTGGCGCAATCCAAAATGATATCTAAAAATTCCTTAATATTTTATCCGGGAAATAAAATTAGGTGTAACCAGTCATGATATAATTTGAATATTTTACATGCACTAACACATTTTTCTGTACAGGTCTAAAAGTGTGCAATCGAATCGGAAGTAGCGCTCCTATGCAGAAGGTGGGCTCTGTGCCATTCCGTACGCTCATTCCGGGATGCGAAAAGCACGTTGGTGACGAGAATATGTACCTGTGGTGTCAAGTGAAATCTGTAGTTTTCTCTGCCAATGATCCAGTCGGTACAGCCAGAATGGGGCACCTAGAAGATGCCAGGACTGTTGTAGACCCACAATTAAGGTGAGTTTGCAAAAGTTTCCCCCCCACAACAAACGTATTTTTTTGCTGCCCACTTTTTGCGGCGTGGACTCGGGTTCGAATCGCGACCAAGGCTTAGATCAGGGGTCCCCAAACATTTTCCCCTTTCGACCCCTTCATAGAATATTTGCCTTCTTATCGACCCCCAGATAAAGGAGAAAAAAATATTTAATGTATTTAAAAAAATACATTAAATATTTTTTTTACATTTCTGATGTTAAGGATGCTATGTACTAACCCCACTGGATTCGCTCACCTCAGTGTTAACCTATGGAGCAAATTTGTCCACAGATTGCCGACTTGGATTCAAAGATTTTTTAAATTTAAATTATACTCCGTCATAGAGAATGAAATTTTGCATTAGTGTACATTTTTCGTTTTAAAAAAAATTAATTAATATTTTAAAATTTAAATTATTCGGGAAAAAATCTGGTATAGTGTGTTTTAAACGCTCATAAATTCCTTCGGTGGACGAAATTTATAAAAATGAATCCTGTAGCGCTTTGCAGAAAAGTTCACGCTATCTGACAATACCAATTTTATTTGATTATCGGCATTTATGTACCTGTAAACAGTTGACAAAAATATATTTTAAATAAAAAATTTGGGGGCAGCGCTTAACCCTCCCTATAGAGAGAGAGCCATTACAATCCCTCAAAATGTCAATCCTAATGGGGGTGGAATTCTCGAACTGTCAACTGGACTCCTCCTACCACAAGAGTCTGCAAGAAGAGGAAAAGGGAAATGCGATTTTTTTCTTAGTACATAGCAGCCTTAAGCAATAAGGAGACCTGCATAACAACCCAACGGAATAATTTATAGTTCTCATATCTTATAAAATCCACCCAATAACATTAACAGAAAAAAAGAGATATTCTCCACTGTTATTACAATCTTAAAAAATAATAGCAAAATTATGGATAGATGGAAATTTGCCTATAGTTCTTAAACCGTACTTGTCATATTAAGTAAAATACACAATTATCGTTGAGAATATAACATAAATTATATTGGAAAATAAAACAAATTATATTGGACAATCCTCGAGTGTAACAGTGGAACGTATGTCTGTGTATAATGAATCACCAGCGTTCATAACATGTTTGTAATACTTGTACCGTTGTCAGATGCCTGAAAATAGTAACACATGCTGCAAGCAGCGTAGGTTAAGGCAAAGCTCAAGCTATAACTAGGGTAGTCAATAGGTGATCATATCCGTATTTCGAATTTTCATTGGAATATTCAATTTTTTTCCGAGACAGTTTAATTGATCCTCTTTGGTATTAATCGACCCCCCCCTTTAACCCTCGTGTATTCATCGACCCCCTTTCGACCCTCGTGTATTCGTCGACCCCTAGAGAGCTCTTATCGACCACTTTGGGGACAATTATCGCTTATAATTTATGGGGCCGCAAATCATTAGTTTTGTGGGAAGTTCAGTAATTACAAACTATTCTTAAAAAAAGATCTCTAATATATTAATAAATCTAAGAGATCCAATATTTACCATAACAAAAACTATTGAATGTTAGGGGGTAAATGGACATTTAAAGGAGACATTTAAAGAGATCGTTTGGCTGGACGTAATCTTGTAGCTATAAGTCGAGAATCGTGTCTATAACGTCGATAACTGAAACTCTTTTTATTTATTGACATAACATACTAGGGTTACAAGAGCTGGATATTCATATATATATATATATATATATATATATACAGTGGTACCTCCATTTTTTATCCAAGTGGAATACGGTTTTTTACAATTAAACTTTTCATTCGAAAATTAATTCTGTTTTGTCCGTTTTGTTAGCAATATTCTTCTAATATTTTCAGGGTGAAAACCATAGAGGGATTGCGAGTCGTCGATGCTTCTGTCATGCCGATCATTCCCTCGGGAAATACGAACGTCCCGACAATAATGATAGCAGAAAAGGCATCAGATATTATCAAAGCCACCGTAGAATGTCACATCATGGCAGGAAATGGAGACCAGTCATCTAGAGCGACGGACACCCCCTTATCTGAGCATCAGTATAACCCAACTTATTCCGATATACATCCGGCTGATTTACTAAACAAGCCCGAAGAGGAGATTTGGAAATATATTCAAGACAACAAACTTTTGGAACAAATTTTGTCCTTAGAGGGCAATACTCAAAGTAAAAACGAACTGGAGCAAAAATTGGTACCGAAAGTGAAACCTTGGAATAAGGAAATTCCCAGTGTTACCCCATGGAATTCAGAAGTTATCCAGCCTTTCATAACGGATGAGTTTCCGGTATTTGGTGGAAACATACTGACCCTTAACAACGATCCTTTTCTTTTAGACGAAAAAATCAAAGAGACCGAGGTACAGGAGAATCGAGATGGAAACCAAATAAACGGCGAAAGGCCGTTTGGTCACTTCGGGCCGTCTTTTGAATTACCTAGTAGTAATCAACAGAATCCACAATCAGAACATCAGCAGAATCAAGCGCAACCACTTACGAAAAATTTATTCAATGAGCCCCAATCCCACTCGGAAAATCTGCTCTTTCAATCAAAGTCCTCACAGCAAAATTTGCAGAACAAGCCACTAACGCACCCTGAAAATTTCCATATACAACAAAACCCATCACCACAAAATTTACAGGACAGCCTACTACCAAAAAACGAAAATGCACACGTTCAACAGAACATATCACCTCAAAGTCCGCAGACTCAGCCGCTTCCACAACACGAAAATTTACATGTTCAACAAAGACCACAATCCGAAAGATTGAGCAATCCGCAGCAACCGCATCAGGGAAACGCCCATGAAAGCTACAATCCCAATCCAAGACGTCTCCTGGACAACTTCATTCACAGACTTTCCTCTCGAAGACGATAAACGGCAGATCATGGTAGAAAATAAAAAATATTGAAATCCAGATGACACAGTTGCAGTTGTCCCAAACACCACTCCGAGATATTTTACAGGACGAAATTTGAAAGCGGCCGAAAAAATCGCTAAAATTTACCTTCTCATAAACCATCGGAAGAAAATTGGGAGAGACCACAGAGTCAACCCAAGCAACTAGAGAAATAACACAATCTGAACACCATGCTTCATGACAAAAAACTGATAATCAAGATAATCATGAGGAGACCTCTAAGGGTTCTCAGAAACAAACCGGAAAACATCCAAATTCAAACGGACCAGACCACACAGACTAGTTTTTTCTTCTCAAGACGGATTCCTTATATCCCAGAATTACAACCACTGAACTTAAACCCACTCCCTAGTCAGCACAAAACCTGCAAAATATACGAAACAGGCCACAACCATCACAAACCTGCATATCTTTAAATGTAACAGACAACAAGTTCCGGAAAAATGAAAAATACTTATTTGCAAACGAGAATTCGCCGTCGTCCAATCACCTCCGGGAGAGAAGATTTGAAGAACAGAATCTTCGGTTAGCTAAAGAATAGCGAAATAGTATCCTCGTAACCGTTAACCATCAGATGGAAACAGAGAAATACACCCACTCGACCACTGGACGCAAAATGGGAGAGGTAGTTAATCACATCCAGCTGCCTCAGAAGTATCGCCACAGATCCGGCACAATACCCCAACAGGCACGCCATCCTCAGCTACAGCATGGGAACTTGCGTAACCAACCAAGCCCCAAATTGTAAACCTACGTCAACAGCTTCAACCTAAACTTGAAGTCTCTCATCGGCAGAAACAACCAGAACTATCACTTCAGCTGCCACAGACAACAAGCTAAGCCACTGTCTGAAGTGCGCAACCAACCTAATTGCGGAATGCCAAGAAACGTGCACTCACCAATCAATACGCCACGAGCACCGCAGTCACCAACACAAAATCACCTAAGAAAAGAGATTTTTGAAATTAGCTAGACAAATAGCACAACTGTACATCAAACATACCCAGAATTCCGACTGATATTCATTCAAGACGTTCACGATCCAGTATGTGATCCAAACACCCCCTTATTATTCTATTTCCATTCACCTCCCGGGGAGCAAATCGTTTTAGAAGAAGAGAGTGTTCACTATCGATTATAAAGCATAGTATGTCTAAGTGAATATCAATTCAGAATGTTACATTTTAGGGACTTTTTTCATATATTTAAATTTTGTAAATTTTCCGTGATTCTATGTTGAAAATTTCATAGTTCTATACGATATTTGTTCTGAATGAAGTTCATAATTGTATATCAGTCTTAAAATAATTTTCTACTGTACTGAAAACTTGCATAATAGCCTATATTTCCATTTATTTTGAACTGAATACTAAGGAAGAAAATCATTAAATCAGAAAATTAGCTTATAAATACTCATTCCTCAAGAATTATCATTAATAAGTATTTATAATTATTGTAGTATATAGTAAACTTCTTAGAAATGTGCACATTCTGAATGCATGTGCTGGACTGAATATTAAAGGGAAAAACATTAAATCAGAAAATTAGCTCATAAATAATTATACATCAAGAATCATAAAAAGTTATTTTAAATTAAAGTAGTATAATAAATTTCTTAGAAATTGTACTTATGCATCCCTCATAATGTTTAGAGCGAGTGAAACTTATTTTGATTGGATACTGAGAAAACATTGCTGACTTTGAATGAAGCCTTATAAGAAGATTAATTATACATAATGAGGTTTTTAGCACTCAAAGAAGTTCTCAATAATTAAAAGATAAGGAAAATTATTTAATTTACAGTCTGTAATCCACTTCACTATATAAATTGCAACATCAACATGGGCCAGTTTTCAAGAGTAGAACGTTTCCATCTTGACAGTGGTTTGTATGATACGTGAAATACATACACCTATTGAAAAGCGTATTTTAATATACTATTTTCTTGTATTTTTACAGCTTTAACTACTGCATTTAAGACTAGCTCATGTTTAAAGGATTATGTAGTTATACAGATTGCTTAGTCAGTCCATAATCGGTTGAAGTAAAAATTACAAGTATGTAGGAATATTCATGAAAATGTTCTTTTTCAGTATTTCGTCTTGTTTTCGGCATTTATTTCACATCGGGGATCTAGCGATGAAATATCAAAACATCGTAGAGAGACAAGTTACCTTAAAATATTTATTTTTTGAATTTTTTTAAGAAAGTTGACTGAATTGGTGGATGGTAAAATGCTATAGTTTGCCACTAAATCTGTACATGTTGTATTAAATGTATATATTTATATATAAATACTGTATATTAATAAATATGATTGATTATATTGTTCAAGAATCTTTCTTGTTTTGACATTTGTTTTGCTTTAAAATACTTTAAAAAGAAAGTTTAAAACCAAAACTGAAAAAAAAGGTCAAATCTTAACAGTTGTTGTTTCTTGTGCCCCCTGGCTGGAAGTTCCATACCAAGTCCATACGGGCTGAAGTGTGCGGCTCCGGATTTAAATATTACCACAAGGGAAAAAGAATATGACAAGAAGGTTTCAAAAAAGCATTGCTCTGTTACGTTGTACAATCCAAGTCGATAGTCATTGGAAACATTTTTTCACAGGTTTTTGTTGTTGTTTCTTATACCCCCTGGCTGGAATGTAATTACAGACCAGGTCCATATAGGCTTCGGGCTGAAGTGTGTGGCTCCGGTTGAATAGCCATCACAAGGGTTGGAGCCCGTCTTAGCTAGTTGCCACCTCCATTTTGAACGAACATCCTCAGGGGGATCGTATCCTCCCCCCCCCTCACTGACCTTTATAGAGGGACTTTCCGGTCTACGGATTTAACGTGCCCATATTCGGCCTAGACTCGGAGATATTTAACGGCGCACGCCAGGATTAGATCCGAGCACCCCCAGCGCCGAAGCCAGCACGCTACCGCAAGGCCTCCTCGAGAGCCGAAACAGTAATATCCGTGTTGAATGGTGATCCCTCCTCCTCGACGAGACCTAACCGCCCCTGGGTGCGTTGCTTTTCGTTGTAGGAATGAATTACACGGTTGACGAATCAAAACACGATCTTTAGTCCCAAAATTATTTATTATAATATATTTCTACTTGGAAACACCACATATTCTATATACACATATATATTACAAATTTACATTGACCAATAAAAATCACGAGCAAGCCACTTTCCACGTGGCGAGCTCTTGTACACCGACCTTTCACCTTTGAAAGCAGCAGAGAGAATGTCCACAACCAGTCTTTTTCTCACTCCCCTTCAAGCGGGTTCCCCCCCCCCGCTCGACCACTTTCAAGCAAGCAGTTACAGTCAGTTAGTCATCGGGGGAGAAATAGGGGAGTGGAAGAATAGGAGTCCGTTCCTGACAAACCACTTACTTATTTTTCAGCACACGTGAAGTGAACAGATGCGAAGTATTTTAATAGCGCTTTCACACACATGCAGACATATACTTCCCGGCGCCTCTTGACACATTTGGGGGTATATTAGTCACGCTCCTCCCCTCCAAGCGATGTGTGAAGGAACACTAGACTATCTTCCAGACATTACCACATTTAGAACCCCTACCTCCTACTATAACACATTGTTGACCGGTAACGGGTAACTCGTGTTTTTTACACGCGAATGTTGAAGACAATTTAGGATAAAGAAAGTCCCATTGGAGAAATTTTGATCAACTGAACATTATTGTAGTTGAAAACTACCTTACTATAACTCGAATGAGTTTCAGGCAAACCTTTACATTTTTGATTTAAACTGGGAATCTCACCTTATAAGGAAAAAAGATTTCAGATAATACAATTGCCGTACTTTATTCCAAAATTTCAGTGTTTGTTAAAAAAATCCTAACTATTCATCTTTTAATCCGTTTTGATCGAATAATGTATAGGCAGAAAGAGGGAAATCTCGAGTTTCACGCTGTTGCCGACAAGTAGCGCTAACGCTCCTCTTTCACCTGCCACTTCAATGTTTGTAAAGATGGCTACTGCACAACAGAAATCCTTTTGTGTTCTACGCTTTTCGATGTTTGACTCCGTAACAACTGTTCATTTTCGTCGACAAAACGTGATTTTCGTCGACAAAACCCTGGTAGATTGAAGCTCCTACCTCTCAGATTATTATGCGAAATTTGATGGTATAAACAATTCCAAGACACGGGTTGTCTGCGTACGCATAACAGCCGTGGAAGCAGTGTATGCAGACATGATCGCAAAAGTTTGGGACGAATTTGCCTACCTTATACAGAGGCTGTTCACACATTTTTTAGACGATGTATATTGTATTCACAAAACTAAATTACATAAAATTCTTGTGTTTTAAATGTTCTATTTGACATCCCTTATTCTGAACTATCTTTCGACACCTCAATTTCCAGGATAATAATGCCTTATGAAGTGTCAGAAGAGGTATTCTATCCCATTCCTCCTGAACAGCTTTCCAGAGTCCTGTAAGGGTTTTGGGACGACGTTTGGATAATGCAGATTTTAAAAGTCCGAAAGCACAAAAATCCATAGATGATACATCGAGAGATTTAGTAGGAATATCAGTGAAAGGTATGGCCCTGATACAAGTGTTTTGTTCCATTTTTTAGGAAATTTACAGTGAATTTTGATGTGTGTCTGCTAGCTTTGTCCTGATGGAGTCTCACAGATTGATGGCACTGTGGTAAAGCGATGGTATTTCATTCAGAAAAATTGGCGATAAAATATGTTCCTGATAGTATTTGGAGTTAATCCTGACATTTTTTCCACCCTCTTTATTTTAACTTGCCATTATAAGAAAAACCAGCAACAATCATGAATCCCTTAGAAAAACTTTTTTCGATTCTTTGAACCATGTACTTAAATTTTTTCTCCCCTTTTATGATAATAAATGGCTCTTTTTTGTTGCAATAATTTAAATACACCCATGATTCATCTATTGTGACAATTGTTTTCCATTTTTCTTTGGATAAGTGTTTCTCATATAGAATTCTGCAGCGTGTCCTGCGTTCAGCGATATGATTTGAAAGAAGACGATGCACATTGCGTTTTTTCGCTTTCTTAAGATTTAAATCAACGTTTATCAATTTGTTTGCAGTGGACACCAAGCATTTTAATGATTTTGCAACTGTCTTTGACTAGGGGGATTTTCTTTTAACATTAAACAACGTACCTTTGCAATAGTCGAAGATGTCCGTTTTTTCCTTGGATACTTGTTTGGAATTTTTGTACCATTTGAGGCTCCAATTTCTTGTTGCTTCCTTTCTTGTTGACGATATTACCTATCGACGCTTTAGATATCACAAAACCATGACTCTCACATCGTTTTTGGATAACGGAGTATGCATATTTCTCTTCGGAAAGAGCATAAATGTAGCCTTCGAACCACTGCTTTGTTAAAAACGCCATTTTGAATAAAAACAAAACTTTCAAGCCGCAGACGATAATTTTGACTTTTAAAAACATAGTACAATTGCAATTATTTTTTTTTTGAAGCAAACGATTTTTTATTACCGCTTACCAAAATCGTCTGAAAAATGTGCGAACAGCCTGTGTATACATATGTCATGCATCCAAAGGTGGGCATATTGAGCACCTTCAATTTGGTTTGTAAAAAAACTTTATGATTAGGAATGTAATAAAATTAATTTTAAGCTTCTATGTTCAATATTTTTCAAGATACTGATTTCAAATCTGGTGATTCTTTTGAAACACACTGTATATTAAGGTAAAATTGGCAGTCAACGATGTGTGAACACGTCGAACTTTGAATGAAAGGGTATGATTTGAACCCTCAGGAATCTGAAAATTTTTATAGAGATATTTTTTTAAAATAGCTACTTTACCGTTTAGTTAGGATGGAGATAAAATTAATAAGACTGTATGAATGAGCCATGAAATGAAAAATAGCGGGAAGCTATTGGATGTTCAACAAATGCGAAACGCATAGGGCAGTGTAATATCCAACGTAATCAGTCTTTATTAGATCCCCACACAAGGACTAGATATAAGTTATTTTTATTTTATTTGGGTAGGCCAAAAAGTTCGTCCGCTTTTCAGTAAGATAACTTTAGTAGCGCTTAGTTGTCTTTAACGTCATTCTAAACAATTTTATAAGATTGTGTTGTAAGAGCTGTCATATCCGCGTGCATTTAAAGCAAAATAATATCGAAACTGTTTTTTTTTTGTGTGTAGCCAATTTGATATGGAAAATGGAGAAAATGAGCCAAATATTCGGCCTATAACGCTTTATTATTTCAAGAAAGGTAAAACGTAACTAAAGCGCAGAAAAAGATTTGTGCAGCAGTAAGTTTTGAGAAATGAGATTATCACGTTGTCTGAAAGTGGCCAGAAAGTAGCGGAACAAAATGGCGAACATGTTGGATAAAGTTATAGAGGAAAATCAAAATGTGTCTTTTGTTTTACTTAAAAGCCAAATGAACTTTTTTGCTATACTAATAGTTCCCGAAACTTTCCCTTGACTGTAGCTGGCCGAACTTTGTTTTAGTATAATTTTCATTCAAAAGAACCCAAATGACTATGAACTTTCCACTCAATTTGTAAGCTTTGGGATTAGAGAATAATTAAAAATGCTTTCGAAAGTGCTTTCTCATATTTGTGAGTTTTAAAACCATATATTTATGTCTTTTCAGGTATGTACAACTTTTTTGTGTGCTTGAAACTGTTTAATGGGGTTACAAGAAGATTAAAAAAAAGAGAGAAAAGATTACTGATTTTTGAACTACTGGAAAGGAAACAAATGGTTTAAAGCACTTTTCTCTTTTGATTTAAAAACCTATCCATGCATAAAGCAAAAATCTAAATAATTGATGAAAATATTCCGACAAATAAGTCTCTTGTTTTAACAAAAAGACTGGGAACAAAGATGTAATCTTTTTAACCATACGGTAGAATACATCCAAATGGCCATTCTAAATTTGTGAAACATGTATATACGCACACACATTATATATTATATATATATATATATATATATATATATATATGTGGGAAGCGATTCTTAAGTAATCAATAAATTCACAATAATGCATGTAATTTAACTATTCTATATTTAAACTAGATTAATATAAAAAAAGAAGTTAATATGTACATAGAGTTGAGTTGGTTAATAAGGTAACGACTTTACAACAGTCTCTGACAAATACAAATATACTATAGGGGCCGTCTTGCCCAAACTTCAGATTCACAGTACAGTACAGTTATAGGGCCGTCTGCCCGTTCACTAGCACGACCGTCAGCGTCGGCATCTAGAGGTGAACTGGCGAATAATCCCTTTCTCCGCGGGATGGCACTGTCGTCTCCTCGTTTACTCAGCGCTGCGTTGTAATATTTCCATCATCGCTCGGGCATCTTGATGTTTTGGCCTCCAAAACTGCTCACTTTGTACAGAAATCTAAAAAAAAGGAGAAAAGAAAAAAAACAGTATCTAGGACTTAAAGTTATTATGACATTTAATTTTGTTCAGCTGCCCATGGTTTCATGTGATCTGCGGCAGTTGTTGTGACATTCGGTCCCTCGTGGTTGCCTAACTTCTGGACATCAAATCTGTCGTTGGACTTTATTTTGTAATCTTGTAGGGTCCGAAAAATTTAGGTTTCAGTTTAGTTTCAGTTCCAATTGGGTTTTTTCAATCGCAACAAGTTCTCCAATTTTGTATTGTCTTGCGTTCTTTCTTTTCCGATTAAAATTTTTCTTTTTTCTTCTTGTATCTTCAATATATTCTGTTTTGCTATTTCTCTCATGTTTTCTCGGTCTTCCATACTTGCTTTGATATATTCTTCTTCTAGGATTTCCTTTATCTTTAAATCTTCTTTACTTTTTAATTTAACTCCAGTAAGAAGCTCAAATGGTGTAAATTTTGTTGATCTTGAAATGGTACTGTTAATAATTTTTTGAACGGCAGGTACATGCTTATACCACTTGGTTGCATCATCGATGGATAGTTTCGACAAAATCGGGATGAGGGTTCTGTGCATCCTCTCCACCTGTCAGTTTCCTCTTGGAATTCCGGCTGTTATTTTAACGTGGTCTATATTCTTCTTTACAAAATTCCTAAAATTCGTTGGACAAAAATGCACCACCTTTATCTGAAATAATTCTCGACGGGTTTCCAAATGTTGTTTGTTGTAACCTCAGTTTGTCGATGGCGTCTTTAGCTGACGTTGATTTTGTGGGGTAGAGCCAAACATGCTTCGTAAATGCATCTACCACAGTAAAAATGTGCTGGTACTTTTTATTCGATGAGCATTGGTCCAATAAAATCTATGTGGTACGTGCTTAATGGTAAGTTCTCTTTGGGAATCGGATTAAAAATCCTTCACTTTTTCCGCTTTTTCTATTGCACAGTATACACTCAATACAATTCGCAATGACACTTTCGATTTTCGATTTCACTTTTGGCATGTAGAAGTCTTGTCTCAAAATTTCTTCTATCTTTGCTACTCCAAAGTGGCCTTTGTTATGAATTTCACGTATGATTTCTTTTTGCAAGTCTTCCGGAACAAAAAAGATCTTTTCCATTTTCGTACTTATATAGAACGTCTTTTTCAATTGAATAATCATTGTTTTTACCCAATTTCACTAATTCTTTGATAGTCTTAACCCACTCGTCGTCATCTTGTGCTCTTGTAATTTTAGTAGTTAACTCTGCGTGCGAACGTGTTGTCACTAGGACGGTTTTTTGGCTCAAAGCATCTACGTTTTTTGTTGTTTTGGGTACTGGGATTTTTTAACAGCTAATGTTTTTGCTTCGGGAAGGCTGAATTGTTCCGTTCTCTATTACATAACCTAAAAATTCAATGTTTGCTTCAAAAATTGGCACTTTTTAAAATTTATCTCTAATCCGTACTCGGACGCTCTTTCCATCACACGTTTTAATTTAAGTAAACCTTCTTCTCATTGTTCGATGGAATTATCAAATCATCCATATAATATAATGGTGTTATCTTTCAACATATCTCTAAATATTGTATAAATGTATCGTTGAAACACACTGGGACTAGTAGACAGTCCGAACGGAACTTTTAAAAACTCATATTGTCCTTCGTGAGTGACAAATGCTGTATATTTACGGCTCTTCTCTGCAACATCAACATGGAAAAATCCGTTCTTTAGATCAAGCGTCGTGAAAATCTTTGATTGTTCCAATCTATCTAACGCGTCTTCTATGAGGGGTAAAGGGAAATTGTCTTTAACGATCTTTTATTTAACTGCCTGTAGTCAATACATAAACGGTACTCGCCTGATTTTTTCTTACACAATACTACGGGCGCAGCATAATCTGAACAGGATTCTGTTATTATATTATCTCGCAACCAATTTTTATTTGCTCTTCGTCAGTGGCGCCGGAAAGGGGGGGGCAAGGGAGGGCACTTCCCCCCCCCCTAGAAAAATTGAATTTGTTGTTTCTACCTAGCTAGCGCTCGTAAAATATTAGAATTTTCATTTAAAATCATAAAGCCTAACAAAACTGAATACTAAATTGCAACCTCACACTCGTTAACGCAAGCGCGATAAACGTCATTCCATATACGCAGGAGTGATTAATCGCCAATTTCAGGTACGCAAGCGCGTTTAAAAGCCATTTCCAGACGTTTGCTTTTGCGATTCGAAAGCAACCCTACACGATGTTTTTCATCGCGAAAGGGAATCTTGAATCCGATGCATTCGAAACGCGTACACGTTGACGTGTGATAGGGCATAATATAACATAAAATAATATAAAAGTTTATTTTTTATAACCGTATATATGTATTCTTAATAATAAAGGTGTAAAAGTTTTAATCTATTTTACTTTGCCCCCCTCTATATTTGACTCTTCCGGCGCCACTGTCTTCGATTATTTTTTGCTCTGCAAAGGGAAATCTCCGACAACGCTGTTTCACAGGAACTTCGTCTTTCAAAACAATGTTCATTTTTAACCCCGTGTTCTTAGTTTTGTTTGGTTTGTAATTCGCGATGAGGTCCGCAACTTCTGTTTTCAATCGCGAGTCTAAATTATGGCAGATGTCAATTTCGTTCTCGCTTGCGGCGTCTCGTATTGTAAACAGTCTTTCGAATTCGCTCGATGTTTTGTCTATATTATGGAGTGGCGAATCTTCTGCCTATGTGTCTTTGACACGTTTTCGGCATACTCTTACGATTCCTACATGGAAATTTTTTCGCTCCCCGGTAACTCTCATTCCGTTTTCATCTAATATGATATTTAACTGTTTCATGACATTCATACCGATAATAACGTCTTCGCACAATTTTTTCAAAACGTATATATCACCAGTTATAACACAGTTGTCTATTTTTATTTCCGCATTAAAGTAGCCTAATTGAGTCACTTCTCCATTACCGATACCGTTTAAAATAATATGATCATTCTTTAGTTCTGGTTTACTAAGCTTTTCATAAATAGATTCTTTGATCATTGTAATTTCACTACCGCTGTCAAACAATGCATTAGTTTCATAACCCATAATAGTAATTTCTTTTTAATTTTATCATCATTAGCATAAGATTTAATTTTAAACACATCTTTAGTACAATCAACAGCTTTATGATTAAAATTCGAACATTTAAAGCAACGCAATCCTCGAGCTTTGTTTTGACATTCATTAGATTTGTGGCCAATTTCATTACAGAATAACAGACTGTTAGAGTGTTTGTTCCGATACTCGTCCCTGTAATTAAATTTTGGTTTGATTTCTTACTTCTGTTTTCATTCCATCTGTACGAATCTTTAGTTTGTTTCTCAAAATTTGTGTCGTTTCATACTTAGTTTTTAAAATGATCTGATTCTCATTATCCCCGGCGTTTGTGTTTAAAATTAATGTTCGTTCTCGTGACACACTACTTCTTTTTTCAAAAAGTGTCGCAAATCCGTAATTTTATTTTTCTTTCTGTATTCGGTGGATCTATTCAATTTCGGAGCTACATCGGTGCGGAATGGTTTTATATATCAAATAGGGAATAGTAAACGGTTCCGTATGTGTTCGGATTAATACCAAGACTTGTAGCGCATTTACTTCAACGGAAAACTGTATCAGAAACTTTACGATGTGTTGCTACATCTCTTTAATTTCTACACGGCGTCAGGTTAATGAATTTGGACATGTGAAAGTCCACGTAATAACTCTACCTTTCCCAATCTAGAATCTAAAATTGAGATAGCTTTCTTATAATTTTCAGCTACGAGTGACAAACCAGAAATAGCTGGTTTTCGCGTTCACCAGATAAATATGTGATCAGATAGTTAAATTTTTCCACTTCTGTTAATGCTTTCGCTATCGTGAATTGCATTTTGAATTGGGCCCAAAAATTTGGCCATTTACTTATTTCGCCATTAAATGCTTCAATAACTAAACGCGGAAGTTTCACTGGTGTGGCGATTCTAGAAAACGAATCTTCTGAACTTAACTCTGTCGACTTATTTAGATTCTTACTTTCCGTTTCTAATTTCTTAATAATTTTTTTAGCACGGACTTTAGCTATTATTAAGTCTTCGTGATAATTCTCTGCTGAAATTGTTTCTTTTTCAAGCTGTTTTTGGTCTGTAATATCATTCTCAATCTGACTATCTATTAATTTAAGTTTTCTTCCTTATCGGTTAAAAGTGTCAGTAATTCGTCTATTAAATCTACATTCTGGCTGAGTTTCATGCATAACGGCTTCCAATCTTTTAATTATTTTTGTCGTGGCCGTTCTCAGCGTAGTACGCTTTTTTCAAATTTTTTTCTAATGCTTCCATCATGCAATATAATAAGAATAAGAACTCGCTTACCGTTTTGGTCTCTCGGGTCAACAGATGTATTTCTTTTCAGGTTAGAATGGCTCTCAGTATACCACAGTCCACAAGTCCACTTAGTATCCAAGGAACTAATATTCACAAAATTCACTAATATATTTTAAAACTAACTTATCTCTTATCTAACTTAACTTATATTTATCCCGGCCGAGCCCCCATTGTGGGAAGCGAATTCTTAAGTAATCAATAAATTCACAATAATGCATGTAATTTTAACTATTCTATATTTAAACTAGATTAATATAAAAAAAAGAAGTTAATATGTACATAGAGTTGAGTTGGTTAATAAGGTAACGACTTTACAACAGTCTCTGACAAATACAAATATACTTATATAGGGGCCGTCTTGCCCAAACTTCAGTTACATTCACAGTACAGTACAGTTATAGGGCCGTCTGCCCGTCACTAGCACGACCGTCAGCGTCGGCATCTAGAGGTGAACTGGCGAATACCCCTTTCTCCGCGGGATGGCACTGTCGTCTCCTCGTTTACTCAGCGCTGTTTTGTAATATTTCCATCATATATATATATTATATATATATACACATATACAAATATATATATATATATATATATACACAAATATATATATATATATATATATATATATTATATATATATATATATATACAAATTACCCTGCATAATATAGCCAACAACTTTGTTGTTATAGCTGCCTAGATGCAGTCATGCATCTAGGCAGCTATTAACAACAAAGTTTACTTAACAAAACTGACAAGTATTTTCATGAGTTATAACAGTATATATCGCTCACTCCTTTCAACAACGTCATATCTCAAAAATCGGCGATTTTTAGTTATGCTTGTTTTCAGAATGCCCTAAAAGAGTAGCATATCCCTGCAAAATCATCATATCTCACCTCTCAATATTTAGCCGCTAGAGAGCAGAATTAAAATTTATTTTCAATACATTTCAATGTACTGTTCAACTTTTAAATCACTCTCCTAAAAATTCTTGTTTTTGAGATATGACGTTGTTGAAAGGACGTGAGCGAATTATGTTGCAACTTAGCATTTGCGTACTAAGCGAATTAACCCCAAAAGAAACTCAGATACATTTGGTAAATCAATACCCCCAAAACATATAATGGGTGAATCAATACGCCAGAATACGTAGTAGGTGAATCAACAACGAAAAAAAAACATATAGTAGGTGAATTAACACCCATAAAAACATATAGTAGGTGATTCAATATCCAAAAGTACGTAAAATACCACACGTATTGAAGCTTTACTTTGTCCTGATATAAAAGAACATCATTATAACCTATGTAAGGCTTTCATACTTAAACTTTGATTAAAAATGTATGAAGTTGTTACTTTTGTTGGTGTTGTCGTGTCTAAGAATAATGCAAACGAAAAAAGAACTACAATAGAAAAGAAAATGGCACCATAGATAAAGAACTACCACAGTAAAAAAACACTACCCATAGAAGAGGGGTGGCATTGTCTCGAAAGAGGTCGGACGAAACATATAAAGTATATAGGGTAGGTGGGGGCAAAGGTTCGCATGGGGCAAAGGTTCGCACATACATTTTAAAATGACCGGGAAGAGTTTTAGGAAGAATAGGGTAGGCAGTGCATTCCTCTACTTCCAGTCAGTTGCCTCGTAAAAAATGTTGGAGTTAAGACCCCCTCTTGCAGAGAAAATTAGGTAAGTTTATTTTCGTCTCTTTTAATGTAATTTTTTGCAACTTTTGAGTAATTTTGCGCATCACTCAAACTCACGAACTGTTTTGGGCTTATTTTCGCATGTTAGGGTGGTAATAACCTTTCAAATCCTACCTTAAGTTTTCGTTTAACTCAAATACAGTGGCGTCCATTCTGCAGAAACAGAACCAGTACGAAATGGGGTAAAGGTTTGCAGGAGTCATGGGGTAAAGGTTCGCAGTGCAAACCTTTGCCCATCTGCAAACCTTTGCCGCTCTAACTATTAACATTTGTTTCATGTCCTCTTTTCATTAGGAATACTTATTAACAACGTCTTTTATTATTAATGAGAATTCACATTTTTGTAATTTGAAAAAAAATATGGTTTTTGATAAAAACTGCCTGTTTTTAATCAGAAAATTTTTGTAAAATGCTTGAAATCTATAAATTAAAAATAAAATAAATTAGTACAACACAAAATAAAATAGCTCTGAACAAAGACCTATTTTACAAGATAAAGGAATTAAATGTTTTTACAAGATATTATAAGCTTCGAAGGTCTGGTTAGGGAAAAAAACTCTAAATGAGTAATTTCCAGATTTGCAAGTCTTTGAAAAGCTCCTTGCGTCACAATTTTGACGAAAGTTTATAAAATTTATTACAAAGACTCCTCTTTATACATTAAAATACAGTTATGTATCCATTTCAGGTTTAGACATCATTCAGATTATCAAAGTTAACTTAAGCGTGGAAAAGTACAAAAAATTTCACGAGAATTCAGAGTACAAGCATAAAAATATTTCCTAAAAATTAATTATTCAACGAAAGCACAAATCAAAACATAACCCTGATCAAAATGTATAAGCAATCTAATGCAAAATTAAGGATAAGGTTAAAAATTGGATCGCAAGGAGCATTTTAAAAAACATAATAAAAATTTCAATTTTTTAAATATAAAAATAAAATTTTAAATTTTATAAAATTTTATAAGGTGTTTGAAATAGTTTTACTTTAATGAATATTTATGCCCAATTTCATATCTCTGAGGTAAAAATTTCAAAAATTGCTTTGTAATGTCGCTTTATTTTTTTATTGCTTAATTTATTTCTTAATTTGCTAATTTTTACGGGTTTTAAAAGAATGAGTAAAGCCTAAGATATAATATAACGATAGTGTTAATAGTTGCTATTTTAATTGGAAGTTCTTTAGTTTAAGAAAAAATTATTGAGATTAACCCCTTTTCATTTTGTGAATTTCTTTGTTAGATTCAACTTTCTGTGTTAATAGTTGGATATTTCATTTTGAAGTTATTAGTTTAAGAAAAAATTATTGAGATTAACTGTACAATTTGTGATTTTCTATATATGTAACACCTTTAAAAGATTACAAATGTGAACTAAAATTATTTAGACCAACTCTTTTTGTGATTTTCGATGCCTATCCAGTAAGAAACCAACGAGTGGGTAAAGGGTGCAGTGCGAACCTTGCCCCACCGATTGGGCAAAGGTTCGCAACAGGTCTTTTGGTAAAATTAAAATCGGTGACTAATTTTCGGGAAAAAGTCATATTTTATAGAAAGGTAGAGGGATACCCAACTACAATACAAGGTGACTTTTTGGGGCGATAGGATCTAAACGGAGGCCTGTAGAAACCCAAAACTCAAAACTGCAAACCTTTGCCCCCACCTACCCTAAATGAAATGAACAAAAGTCCGGTGGGGGAATCCTATATTTATGCAGTTAATGTACCTGTCCTACTGAAACGACTTCCGGGTTTGATGATCGTACCGGTGATGTTTCAGAATGGGAAAAAATTGCAAAGTTCTTCAGCAAAACATATTTTAAATATTATAAAATTTCTACAGTTATATTAATAATATAACTTTTAAAACATAGGGGTTTCTCTTAATGCTTTTCACTTTAAATCCTGTGTTAAGTTATAATAACATAGAGGCTTCTCTTAATGCTTTTAAATTCTGGAACACTTTTTCTTTTTATTCTCTCTTAAATCCTGTGTTAAGTTATAATAACATAGAGTTTTCTCTTAATGCTTTAAATTCTGGACCACTTTTTCTTTTTTCTTCTCTCTTAAATCCTGTGCTAAGTTATAATGACATAGAGGCTTCTCTTAATGCTTTTAAATTCTGGAACACTTTTCCTTTTTTTTCTTTTTCTTAAATCCTGTGTTAGGTTATAACATTCCTTTTAACCTCACATTGATATAGTCTATTACAAACTATGACAGATTGAAAAGATTATAATAACTTTACATCTGCTTATGTTATCGCATATTGCAAAATCACCGATAACAATTTTTTCCAAACCTATAAAAAATCCTTAACGTCCTAATATTACTCAATTTTTTAATAAGATTTTGAAAACTTTCGAGGAGGAACATACAACTGCGAAAGAGGATCGACTACTATCAAGTGTGGTGTCCATATCATGACCTTAGTTTTGAAATTTTTTTATCTTGTGCGAATGGCGTCATTGGGTTGCATATTTATACTCGGTAACAACAAGCATTGCTAATCGTTATAAATTTACATCACAAAAAACGCTTTTTTATTCTCTCATAATCTGAATTTCCGATTTGCATGTTCACCTTTCACTTAAAGGGTCACGTAATTTGAGATTTATAATTTGAGGACCCACGCTCAATATCCTCTATTTGTTTACACACGTTTACGAAATTTTAAGCGTAGAAAATTGAAAGCATTTTTCTGATTGAAAGCACCTCTGATTGAGATCAGCAGCTATAGAAGTTTTGAGATATTGCTACGGATAACTGTCGTTAGAAGGTCTGCTGCAGTGGAAGGAGAAAGTATGAACTGTTATTAAAACTAGAAAAGAAATTGCTAGATGCACAGAAAGTAATTTTCAAACAAACGACCGGCCTTCATGGCATACATTTTTTACGCGTCATTTACTTTCAGTTGGAAACACAGTCTTGATTATCCTGAACATCTAGACATTTCAGGATTAAAAGAAAATGAGCAATTGATTGAAATACTGTTCAGTGAAGCAGAAACATTTTGCATTTTCTGACTGTTGAGTTTGAATTATGTACTGGTTTCGATATGCTACCCATATTAATCCCCGCCCATTCCCGTATTTCCGTTCACTATAAAAGAACTACGGCAAGGAAACTGTCTTAGGCATCTCGTGCCAATATTATAACTACTAATCGAGGTATCATGGCCGTCGAAAAACTTTTCATTCTTCCTCGCTCATAATAAAACACCTTTCTGTTATTTCTAGCAGTGGTAATTGATAAAAAATAATTCGCCAATGCGTACTGACACACAAAACTAGGAGCATAGGAGAACAAAATACATAAATTTTTTTTTAAAATAACGTCTAAAACTGTTCGTGAAGGACACTGTGAACCTCACTTAATTGGTTCGATTGTTCTGGACGTTAACGGTAGTAGATTTAGCACCACGCTAATAAATATTCACAATATTTTATTTTCGCTAACACATAAGCACTACACTCAACTACCTAAGTAACTTATTTACATTAATATTTACAATTAACTAACTACTTCAGTCATCTCACTGTGACTGCCATCAAACAAAAACCTAGAGCGCCTTCTGAGTCAAACTCCCACGCACGCTATCTGGTCTGCACCGCTCCCTCGAGACAACACCAGTCTTGGGGGAGTAAAAGATCCGCCGAGTCTTGGGGGGTATTAATCGGAGTGCCTTGATCCTTCTGGATTTTATCTCCCATTAGCACGATGATTATCATAACGGTAACAGTGCAGTGAGGCTCGAGAATCGAGTTGTTATCAGTGCTCAAGAAAAAAGTTCAAGACAAGATTACTTTAATGCCAAAATTAAAAATATTTTTTTAAAAATATTTTATTTTTATTAATTTAATTAATTCAATTCAATTAAATTTTATTTTATTATGTTTTTTTGTTTTTGTTTTTAAATTAATTAAAAAATTTTAAATTTAAGTCAGAAGTAATAAGAGAAAAAAGCAATAAAAGAAAATGCAAACAGCAAAAGAATGAAAAGCAGAACTGACCCGAGTTGGGATCGAACCAGCTCGGGCAGATTTAAGCAGAAGTCTCCTGAGCTGGGTTCAAACCCAGGTCAGGGAAAAAGTGATCGCAAATAATTTTGCAACATTAAACATGATAACGACTTTGGTTGTCGGGCTGTCCAATAGCCGTGGCAATGTTCTTAAGAAGCTGTAGTATATCGGAGACGGAGAAAGTTTCAGTAAAATCTTTCACCTATTTCATAATCTCACCGAAGTCGGAGAGGTCCCAACACCAGCCGACTGCTCTAAAACACCCCAGCGCAGACAGGCCTGAGAATTCCTCTCTGAGGGGTGCGTCAGCACGGGGTCAACCGCCCCCCCACCCCCTACAGTAGTAGGGCGATAAGGCGAGGCGCGGCAGACACGATAGACACAAAGTGTAGAAAAAAGCAATAAATGTACAAATTAAAAGAGTCAACCAAACTGAATGGCCGAGAGTCGATCCCTAGCTTGCCAGTATCTACCATTCGCATTCCCTGCCAAATTTGGGCATTCCTTGCTGTATACAGTAGGAGTCTTCAACCCTTTCACGTTCTCGGGCCACACGAATAAATTGGCAAAGTTCCATGGGCCACACATCTTTGAAATAAGTAGTATAGGCAGAGGAAAAAATGTATTATTTGTAAACGAGCTTCGGCCTTTCAGATGATTGCTTTACTTGCTTTTTTATAGCGTGATGATGAAGAATTAATTCCTTCAAAAATACGTCACTGAATTTTAAGTCAATAGTGTGTTTTAAAAGTATTTTGTACCTTGATAACCATTATTAAATTAAAAAAAAGTTTTTATTTGTTATTTTCTTCAAGTAACAAAAAATGCGAGTTGAATCATGTACTTTGTACTTATATCGCATGAGCAGGGCCGCCCTGAGGGGGGGGGGGCAACTGGGGCACTTGTCCCAGGCACCCCACTGCCGGAGGGGCCCCCAAAATTTTTTTTAAAATTATTCATTAGATTTCCTCCGAAAGAAAATTCTGAACTTGTACCGTACTTCAAAATTCAAATAATCTCCTGAAAAAAGCCCCCCCCCCCCCCCCCGAAAAAAAAAAAATAAAATAAATAAATAAAAAATTATAAATAAATAAAAAATATAAAAATTCGATGAATCAGATTTCTTGGGGCCCCCCAACAAAAGTTTGCCCAGGACCCCGTAAAGTCTCTGGGCGGCCATGCGCATCAGACAGAATGATTGCAGGAAGACGAGACGCACGTGAGGTTCTGGGAAGAAAAAGCCTTGGCATACTGCTTTTTGTGTTTATTTCGTCTTAAGATTCTGAATACAAATACCAGTTTATTATTTTGACTAGCTGAAAACCTGTACTTCGCTACGGAGTACATTCAAATTAAATACAACGGTCAATGTAGGCTATAAATGTCAAAAATATGTATAAATATATTTATAATAAATACAACAATCAATGTATGCAATTGATGTAAAAAAACGAAAAAATATCATATATTTATAAAAAAAATCGTAACGGATATTTTTATAGACAAAATAATGTAGAAGAAAATATTCAAATTAAATATAATAGGAACTTATCTAATAGGAACGGATCTATAGGTTAACTGTACTATATTAACTGTAGTAAAGAATATAGTACAGTTAATATCGTACAGTTAGAGGAACATATCTTTCACTGTATTTTAATATTTTTTTGAATAATGTGCAATCGTCTGCCGTATGAACACGAAAAGAAGAAATTTTTTTTTTGTTTATTTAGTTGCTATGTACGTGACGATAAATTTATTTAAAGTACCAGAAAAAGAAATCACGTCATCAGCATTTAATAAATTAAATTCTAAAAATTAATCTTTAAAAATTCACCAAAATTCAGAAAAGGAAGGTGAAGATTCGAAAAATATTTCATTTTAAAGGAATTTTTATGATCTTTCTCGTGATATAAATTTTATAAACCTCAAATAATTATTTGAAATGCAAACTTAAAAAAAGTTACTAAAACAGCTTAAAAATTTAATTTTAAAAAATCTAAGAAGAATTTTTCAAAAATCTTTCTTAGTGCACCCCTACACTATAAAAAGAATCGCCATGCAAAATTTCAGCCCTTTAGGTCCAGCGGTTTGGTCTGTGCGTTGTATGTCAGTCAGTCAATCAGTCAGTCAGTGAGTCAGTCAGTTATGGAACTGTTTTATATATGAGGTGAAAGGGAAAGTGGTGTAAGTCAAAGTGTTTTATTGCAAAAAGTACAAAAAATTCCTTTATAAATTGAACAAATTATAATTCATAATGATTATTATAATATTGCAAATAATAATTATTGTCAATTCCACTATAAATTGAAAACGGAGATTACATTTTTGTCCTCAAATAAAAAAAAAGGTGAAAAAGTGACTTACACCACTTTGCCTTTCACCGCCTCATATATAGATAAGCCTATGCTCCGTGGGCTACTTTTCCCCGTGCATTCTTGATAATTTTTTTGTGAGAGAATTTGCCGTTCTACGGCTTTTTTTTTTTTTTTCAAATTTATATCAAACTTTCGTTTTGCAAGATCGAAATCTTTCGCCGGGCCACAGGTTGAAGATCCCTAGTGTACAGCATCCATCACACTGCCAGACTTGTACAAAATACAGAGTGGGCTAGGAAAAATTTCGTTGGGCACTACAGTTAAGAATACATTTCTCTCACTGAAAACAAACTACTGTCTGGCTCTGTCGTGTTGTGCTGATGTTCTGATTTCTAAACAACCGTATCATGTCGTTGAACAATCTTTTCAATGTTACTTCACGATTAATACATTAAACTTTTACTCACGAATTTGTAATTATGATATACATTACTAGTTTACAACTTGTAGAACCCTAACTTACAACCCTTATTTCTGTGACCCATACGGGACCAACCTATGAGAATATGCAGGAACCTAGAATTATTAAATTCAATGGTATTAGTTTCTATGAATTAATTAGGGGTTGTTAATTAATGGCCCAGTTCAGTTTGGTTAGCTGAGAAACACCTCTTCTAACAACTTTTATAATTAAAAACAAATGTTCGCTAGCCAAGAGTAAAAATTTTCAACTCTCTTAGATTTTAAAATACATATTTTTTATGGTTTTGTAAACACTGAATTCAACAACTGTTGTCAAAGAGATAATTCCCGTGATTTCCAAGTAAATTAATTGAAAATTCAACTATGAAATGATAAATTTTATATAAGGCGAGCTTTGGTTTTGATTGAGAGCTTTATTCTAAAAGACTTGATTCTGAAAACGAACAGATCTTGTTTTGGACATTCTGCCAAGGCAATAAAAATTATTTTAAAATTCTACTTTGTTATCCTTTTATATTAACTCCTGAAGCATTGGAGCTTTATAAGTTGGAGAACTATCCCTTTTTTCAAATATAAACTGATATAATCAAATATAAAACTGGTATAATCAAATATAAACTGATATGCTTCATTAGTAGCTTAATTAACATTTTTGCCTAATTTATTCTTTAATTTCGTATTTGAGAGAAATACCATTTGCAACTATTAGTTTACATCCTAAAATTCCAGAAATTTTAGTATATATAGACGTTATAGGTATGTATAAAAATGGGACATACTTAAAGCATTTTGTTTTATCTGAATTCTCGAGAAGAAAGAAAATTTAGTATGTATAAAATCTAATTGCAATATATAATTTAAGTACCGTTTTATCCTACAGATGGCAGCACTACCGTATGTCAACTGAATGAATTTTCCATTTGGGGGGCCCCCCCTCTGCTTCACTACTTCAGTAATGAAGAACCGAACTTTATGGAGGTATTTAAAATTTTCACCTCATTATAGATATATAAGAAGAAAATTGACTAGAACCTAAAATAGCTATAAAGTCCCCCCACTCCAGTGGTCAGACGAAATATCGTTCTGTCCATTTTATTGATTTTCTGACAATTCAATGTTCATCATTAAAAGGGATATAGCACATCTGAAGAGCCAAAATTTGACAAACATGCTATTTAAATTTATTCGTTATATTTCCGTGATTTTTCATTCTCAACAATTCAAAATCTCAAAAAAGTTCATTAACGAAGGAAACGCGAAATAAACTTTCTATTCGATTTGTGGGCCCCCCTCTGATGTGGGGGCCCGGGGCAACTGCCCCGTATGCCCCTGCGTTAGTCAGGCTCTGATTAAATTCCTCTTGCTCAGATTGTAGTTCTATTCCTGCAGTTTTAACTTAGAATCATGGGAACATTATACAGTAGTTCCATTCGACACTTAAAATAAATTTTTATTGTAAGTGCCTTTTTCTCTCAGTATTTAATACTTGAATGACAAAGTTTACTTTTATTGAGGTTGTTTTCATGTTAGTACATTCAACTGTTTTATGTTGCAAGTTTTCATCGCATGAATTAAAATTTAGGTCAAGCTCAAGGTGAAATTTGTTTACGTTTAAGCATAGTTCTTTGAAATGTGATAAAGATCCGATAACTGTGTTACATCTTTACCTGTTGTCCATTTTGATTTAGAATGAATGGGTCGAGTTTAGATTCACGGGTAACAAACTATTTGGGTAATGTTTTTTAACATTGATACTCATTTTTTTTTCTTCTGTTGGCGAAAAATTTCATTCATAATAAAAAAGTTTCACACCTCCGGAGTATTCAACCTTTAATGTTTGTTAGGAGTTACTTGATATATGTTGGCTTCAGGGGACCGTCTCTCTATTTAACATATTTTACACAACTGAAAAACAATTTTCAAAATAGGTATATTTTAAACACTTTATTTAACCCTTAAATGGTAACATCCGTCTCTCGGACGGATAGAGTTCATACTTTTCCCGCTAGGGTGCGTAATTATCGATTAAAGTCTTCAAATTCGAGCTATGTTTCAATTATTCTATAACCTTGGTTGTGTTTGTTTATCTTTGAGTTTTGTTTACTTTATCGCCTTACATTTACCATTCGAAGAAAAACTCACTCCTCTTTACAGATGGATATTACTTTAAAGATACGTATTTGGTCCGTCTAGGGTTCAGGACACATTTAAAAAAAATTTTTGAGTAAAAGTTTTGAATTTTTTGTGATAGTTAACCATATAATTTGTAAATAAAATCACGTCATAAAACTTCTCATAAAGTTTTTAAATAATTTTAAAGTTAAATTTTTTAAAAAAAAAGTTTGGTAATTGAAAATCGTTATAACTCGAAATATTATTTGCCGAATTTCAAAATTTTTTCATTTCATTAAACAGAAATATAGAAGTTTTAATTTTAATTCAGCACTTTTAAAAATATTAATTAAAAAAAATTTAAAATATTTAGATTAAAAATTTCAAAGGAAAATTATGTAACTTATTTTTAAAAACTCATATTTTCAAAAGAAATTTTTTTTTTCAAATTTGCCGAATCAAAATTAAACTAAATAATTGAAAAAGACACTTCCAAGTTTGAATCATTTATCTTTAACGGTTCTTGACTTATGACAATATAATTACAAGATAAAAAGAACTTTTTATGAATCATGTTTTTAAATTTTCTGTTGAATCATATAAACTTGACAATTCTATGTATTAATAAATACTTTTTTAAAATTTTTTGATGAATTATCCTATCAACTTGAAAGAAAATTAAGTTAATTGGAAGTTAACCCGCGTTTAACTTTTCTTTCCCGTCCCGATAGATGGCTGCACCAGTCTACAAAACAAAATTAACTGAAAATGAATTCAATGCTGCTTAAAGATGACTAAAAGTATTTAAATAATGCATTGTCATCGTGTTCTGAGCTATTCTAAAAGTATCAAATGTCTAGCTAGTCGAGAAGTTTGTTAAAAATCGATTGCAAGATTTGTACTGGACAAGCACACAAACAAGAAAGCAAGTTAATAAAAACATGGTAATTAAAACCAAGTGTAAATATATTTTCTAAATGAATAATACCTCAAATACAGAGCTAAAATTTAATGAAAATTGGAAAATTACATAAGTAAAGAGCTACGAAATCCAACTTAGTCTCATGAACGGATGTTACTGTTAGAGTGATTCCTACAGATGTTACCATTTACTGTTTAATGTATATGTTACACAATGAGGTATATTTTACACAATTTTATGGACCAATTTTTGTAATTTTGGAAAAGGGAGATCAGAGGTAAATAAACACAAGGTGGAGCCCCGAATGATAGTCATAACCTTAAGAGAATGTTATGCACAATCTCTACATGTGGTAAGCATCTAAATTTAGAAACTTAACTGCCTTTGATACTTTTAAAGAAGTGGCATCATTTGTTACCTAAGGCTGCTGTGTAGTGAGTGGCCTTACTGGATTCTCTCAGCTCAACGTTAACCTATGGGGAAATAATGGACTTAGATTTAAAGTGTGCTTTTGGGGGGTTTCTTTTAATTGTACTCCGTATTAGAAAAATTTACTGGGGTATATTTCTCACTGTTTAAAGGAATCGGCATTAATATTTTAAAATTTGAATGAATCGGGAGAAAAATGGGCTATACTGTGTTTTAAACGCGCATCATTTCCTTCGGACGTCAACATTTCTTAAAGGAATAAGATAGCAGACAGAAACACGTTTCTCTTTATTGCGGATGAGAAAAAATAAAATAAAATAAAATAATAATTAATATATATATATATATATATTGTTACGAGGGGTACCAGAGATACCCCTTTGCGCTATGTAAAATTAGGGAGGTGAACTCCAAAGGGAACTATGCGTTTATAAATAAAAAATAACATTTATTATACAATATATTACAAGAAAAGGTCAGGTCTACATATTATATTTAAGATCTTGGTTAGACATATTTTAACAGAATTAGGGCATACTTCATCCGCTTCCCAGGGCAGAACCATTACGGATCGAGTGAAATAAAGTCATATTTCTCGTAATCTCTCAAAAGGCATGAGCACTATTTAAAGGGGAAGAAATGACCAAACTGGGGAGCTTTTATGAAACAGCAGGGCAAGGCATGGAGTCGTTGTGGCACTTATATCGGAGGAGGCTTTAGGTATCGGGCTAAAAATCATGTGGCCCTTCACTGGCGGAGGCAGCAGGATTCGGCGCAAGCGGTTGAACATCTCGACATTTTACGGGGGCGTCTTTTCATCCCAGGCTTTCTTCGCAGCTCTCTACATCAATCTCTCTCTCTTTCTCTCCACCGATCCTCGTTTCTCTCCCACACTCGGGGTTAATTTTTTCCCCCATTTGGATTATGACTCCTCCCCAGGTCAGTTATTCACGTAAGTTTATTATCTAATCGAGTTTTTTATTCGAGGGCAGGATGCTCCGACATCCCCACTGTTGACCCACGTGGTACTCTTATTTCCAAGAAAATTGGATGTCCGTTGAACTTCCTGGAATTTCTTTCTCCCGTCCTGAAGAATTCAGGGGATGCGATGTTTCTTGGAAAATTGGTGCAGTTCCCCCTTTTTCCAATATGGCCGTTTTATGCCACGTAATCGTGTTGGGAAAACAAAATGGCTATGACGTTGGAAGGAGTTCAAAATGTCCAAATTGTGGATCCTTCACAACACACACACACACACACACACACACACACATATATATATATATATATATATATATATATATATATATATATATATATATATATATATATATATATATATATATATATATATATATATATATATATATATACACACTCATGTCCATAAATTAAGGATAATGCGAGCTCCAGCAAATAAAGGATCAGAAACAAAACAAACGTGACTTATTCATAGAGCCCATTTCTTAAACAAAAGATAAAGAACAAAAAAGATGGTGTATGTATGATACGATTCATAAAAAATACGATTTTTGCTCTCTGGAACAATTGTAAAAAATTTCTCCTTTACAAAAACATAATATTACATGGTTGGTATGATGATTAATATATTGTATGTCTCCCATGCGATAAAATATACAGTCCGTACAACGCCTAGGTATGCTGAGTATCAAATTATTGAGCTGATCTTGGGGAAGATTACTCCACTCAGCAAGCAATGCTCTCCCAAGTTCCGGTATACATGTAGGAGGTGGTTGACGGGCTGCAACTCGTCGGCCAAGCATGTCCCACACATGCTCTATCGGATTCAAGTCAGGTGAGAATGCTGTCCATTCCATACGGGTGATATCCTCAGATTGAAGGCATTCGTTTACGATGTTTGGTTTGTGAGGACGTGCGTTGTCATCCATAAACACAAATTCTGCTCCCATGGCACCCCTGAACAAACGTACATGTTTTTCCAGAATGATGTCCATATAAATGTAGTCGTTCAAGGTTACGATTTGAACATGCAGATCTGTTCTGGAGCCCAGTATAATTCCACCCCAAACGAGCAATCCTGAACCACCGTAACGGTGTCGTTCAATGATGTTGTCTTGGTGGTAACGGGTACCTGGCGTTCTCCATATGAAAATCTGACTTGAATCAGACTGCAAGCTAAAACTGGACTCGTCAGTAAACATCACACAAGCCCACTGTGACGATGTCCACATTGCATGGTCTCTATTCCAGGCTAATCGCTGCCGACAGTGAGTTGCCGTGAGTGGAAGAGATCTGACAGGCCTGCGAGCATATAGACCAATATTTCCCGAACGTCTGTACACGGTTTGCCTTGAAACTGTGGTACCCGTGGCTGCAAATTGCTGACGAGACAGGTAGGATGCTGTGCTCCGTCTGCTTCTTTTGGCAATTACTGCCAAATACCGGTCTTCATTCGGCGTTGTAACTCGGGGGTGACCTGTACTGTAACGTTTACTGACATTTCCATCATCTTAGAATCGTTGCCAAAGCCTAGAAATGGCACTTTGGGCAGTTCCAAGTTCCTCGGATAATTCCATCTGAATACGTCCACATTCCAGGCAGCCGATAATTCTACTACGTACAAAATCATCCACATGCGTCCTATGTGTCATAACTATTCGGTTATGACACCGAGCGGCTTAAAAAACGCTTGTGAACAATTTTACTTCTTTGCCACCTTTCCTTTTATACCCCTCTCTTACACTCTCTTCATTGTGACGTACTATCGGCGTCATCTGGTGGCTTCCTGTAATTTGCATATTATTTTTGAAAATGTGCGTGATAATTCTAAAGGTGAAATTTTTACTTTAGAGATCGATTTCCATGTGATTCTGAATTATCCTTAATTTATGGACATGAGTGTATATATATCCATATATATATATATATATGTGTGTGTGTGTGTGTATGTATGTGTGTATGTGTGTTTGTGTTTGCTGTGCAAAGGGTGTTAAGTCCAATATGGGCTAAAATGAGTTATCAAACCAGGCAAGTTTTTTAAAATCAAAGGCTACTGCAGGGTACAGGAAGCTCCAATTCCACTCCTAAATATTGTTATTCATCAGGGAAAATTTGGGTTATGTGAAACAAAACACAAACATGTTAGTGTTAAAGGGGTTATGTCCCAATGAAGGACTTTAAACTCAAATGAAGGACTTTAAACTTTAAACTTAAAATCAAATTAGAAAAATTTACTTTAGAGAAAAATTTAAAATTAAACTAAAAAAACTGAGTTTAGAAAAACCGTTCTTTTTTCAATCCAGTTTTTCTCAAAAATACGATGTTCGACTTGACACTCCTTACAAAGCAAACGCAGATATATGTATGTACGTATGTGTGTGTGTATATATATATATATATATATATATATATATATATATGTGTGTGTGTGTGTGTGTGTGTAAGTAAGTAATATCCTTGACGGGGCGATGCAACAGGCCGGTGATTCATATCCTCAGAATACTCCGTGGTTTGTAGTAGGTCAGAGTTTTAGGCAAATGGACGTGGTCTTGGAGGCAGGCACGCCGGAGAGAATAAGTTAAGTTCGACTCCAGAAAGGAAGAGGCGGTCTGGTCACAATATAGGATGATTTATTAGCTGACACAATCGCTGGACAACGTACAAATTTGATTATGCTTAACACTTAGGCACAGGTTTACCCAGTTTAATAGTCGAAGTTCTCCGGAAATCGCCGGAGTCATCACACAGAAGACAAAGGGACGCAGCGCGCCCAAGTTTTTACATCCTAACAGTCCTGTGGCAGACACACAAATCGCTCAAAACTCTTGGTTCACGCCTGAGGTACAGGCGCGCTGAACTTTTAATTGGTTAAAATTGACACCTGACTTTAACGCGTCATATGGGGTGAGGATTTCGAATGTTCTACGATGTTCGATCTTATATAAGTGTCGGCCGCATGTGGCTTTTAGGGGGAAAACTACTATATTATTTCGGTTATTCCTAGGTCAGATTTAAATGAGAGATAATGTTCTGTTGTGATAAGATAAAGTTATTGAAGCGAAAGGTTTGAAATTCGTTTCATATATATATATATATATATATATATATATATATATATATATATATATATATATATATATATATATATAAATATATATATATATATACATATATATATATACATACATATATATATATATATATATATATATATATATATATATATATATATATATATATATATATATATATATATATATATTTATTTATTTCAGTCCCAGTTGACAATTATTGGAAACATTTTCGTAGGTTAACACTGAGCTGGTCGAATCCAACAGGCCTGCTTCGTAGTAGCCTTCAGCATGACTCAATTAAGAAGTTTTAAGTTTTTGAAAACAGAATTAAAATGGCTAATAAATTCTTCTTTGGGCTGAGAAGACAATTGAGTTCTAAATTTATATGTCGCAAAACTAAATTAAGAATTTATAAGACACTAATACTACCTGTCTTACTTTACGCAGGTGAAACATGGACGTTGAGCATAGACACGCAGCGCTCACTGGACATGTTTGAGCGAAAAATTAACAGGGCTATCTTTGGCCCAGTGGAGGAAGAAGGACGTTGGAGATCCAGATATAATTTTTAACTGTATAGGCTTTATGGGCAATCACGTGTAACACAAGTCATCCGTAGAAATAGATTAAGATGGCTTGTCCATGTTTGGAGAAGCTCGGAAGATAATCCCACTAAGATCTTAACATTTGAAAAACCTGAGGGATCCCGAGCTAGAGGTAGCCCACCCGCTAGATGGTTAAATGGCGTTGAAGAAGACTTTGAAAGTTAAAAATTGGAAACGAGTCGTAGTAGATAGAAGACGCTGGAGGGAGCGCGTGGTTGAGGACAACCAGGGCCTGTAGGGGGCTGTTGTGCTTGTGAAGAAGAAGAAGTTTTTTTAAAACCATCTGTTTCACCATGTTGCACATCTGCAACACACACAACTAGGCAATGCCTTTTTAGCATCCAATTTTCAATCAGCATCTGTTGCAGACGTGCAACAATTATCATTTTTGTCAAGAATCTTACTTTTATGTGGTTAATTTTTATTTTGAATTAATTATATATATATATATATATATATATATATATATATATATATATAATTTGCATACTCTTATTTTGAAGAAAATTATTTCTGAAGTCTGTGATGTTGCGATACAAAGTGATAAGCGTATTAGAAATAAAAGTACAAGTAGTTTGCTGTTTCAATTGTGTTAAAAAAAATATTGCATGATTCGGAACAAATATTTAAATCTTTGGACCAGAACGGAAAAATCCTCTTTACCTAATGTCTTTTAAGTCATGTAGCAGGAAATATACTCGCAGAAGATTAAGCTTTTTAAATCTCTTCTACTTTTCACTAATGAATTTTGCAGTAAATAAAATGTGGTCTTTAATTAAACTAACAAGATAAACCCTTTTCCAATAAATCATGATGCCATGAAGAGTAAATGAACGTATACTGAGTAACTTTAAGTATACTCTATGTTTAATCGTCCATGGAGAAAATTAGAAATTTTTTTCCCTATACCTGTTTCACCCCATCATTAAGTATTTAGATATGAAACTACAAATTATCATCATTAAATATCTTAGATAACAAGGAAAATTAAATAATTATGTGGTAGGTTTCTAAAAATATTTAATTCTTCCATAATCTCCCTCGGTTCATTTTTACTAAGGTAGCACTCTAGAGCAGTTAGAATAAAATTACTTAATTTCCATGCTTCTTCGGTGATTACATTGCCAGGCACATTTTCTTTTCTGTGCTGTGCATTCTATATTAGTGACGCACGTGCTCGGAGAGGGGGGGGGGGTGTTACCAAGTGAGTGGCCAGTACCATCAGCTACGATAGGAGGTTCTCCAATCTACCCAAGACACTACCAGAAATTTGATATAAAATTAATTATTTAAAATATGTTTTTTTTCTGATATTTTTCAGCTCTAGAAATACTGAGTGACGAATAAATATGGTATTTTAGATAGCCCGAAGTTTTTTGCACATTTATTTACTTTCCTCTATTTAGGTTTCGTCCATGAAAAGAAACTTTTTTTTATCCTAACGCAGCAGGTGCTTGTCTTTTGACAGTTTCACAACACGAATTCGTTAGTTTCTTTATTATGGAAGGAGAATCATTATCCCTCCCGATGCCCAAGTACATCCCTACCTTAATCGGGATTCGAAAATGAAGCTGAAGAAGCAGGGTGTGACAGGCATTTTGGTTAGGGATTGAAAGTTTTAAAATTCTGAAAAAAAATTGAATATCAATAATTTGTACAATAATTACACTCCAGAGGCTTTTTTCCATGTCTTTATTAACTCGCTTTCTTGTTTGCTTGTTTGTGTGTGTATGTGTGTTTGTCCAGTACAAATCTTGCAATCGATTTTTAACTAACTTCCCGACTAGATGACAATGTATTTTTTTTATACTCTTAGCCATCGGAGAAAAAAAGGTTGAGAACAACTGTTCTACTATCATGGCAATATTATCAGCACTCTCCGTTTCAAAAATTTTAATTTCTCTTCGTTTTGAGCACATAAAAACTAGAAAATTATTTATCATGTATAAGGATACGTAATTATTACCATGTTTTTATTAACTCGCTTTCTTGTTTGTTTGTGTGTTTCTCTGTTTGTCCAGTACAAATCTTGCAATCGATTTTTAACTAACTTCCCGACTAGCTAGACATTTGAAACTTTTAGAATAGCTCAGAACACGATGACATTGCATTATTTTAATACTTTTAGCCATCTTTAAGCAGAACTAAATTAATTTTCAGTTAATTTTGTTTTGCAGAATGGTGCAGCCATCTATCGGCTGGAAAGGGAACGAAAAGTTAAACGCAAGTTAACTTCCAATTAACTTCATTTTCTTTCAAGTTATGGGATAATTTATCAAAAAAAATTTAAAAAAGTATTTATTTATACATAGAATTGTCAAGTTTATATGATTCAACAGAAAATTTAAAAACATGGTATATAAAAAGTTCTTTTTATCTTGTAATTATTTTGCTTTACGGCTAGTATCAGTTGCATTTGTTATGTACGACACTCTGGCATTATACAAAATTGGGGGGAAGGGAGTGCTAGTTTAATGACATGAATACCCCAGATCTGGGCTATCACGACAACGGGTTCCAACCAAGACCTTCCATGTTCTTTCAAAACTCAGCTCTCAGCCCAATCAGACACCTCTATGTTAACTGATCCGTTGACTTCGACCTTAAGGACAGCGCCTCACACCAGTGATCTTGAATGACCTTTAAAAGGAAAAAAAATCCAGTAATGGTTCAAACTGCATTAGATAGGCTTATCAACAGCATTGGAGGTTGTCCTGGCAACGAAAACTAAACCTATGCGCTATTAATTTCTTCGTGGCTAAAAAGGTAATCTAGATACTGAAGCTGACCACAGCTGTCACAGCTGAACACAGCTATACAACCATCAGAACAACCCGAAAACATTTCAAAAGGAGTGGAGACGCGTAGGTTCATGGCAGCAATATCTGAACCTACGCGCTATTAATATCTTCATGGCTAAAAAGGTAATCTAGATACTCAGGCTGACCACAGCTGTCACAGCTAAACACAGCTATACAACCATCAGAGCAACCCGAAAACATTTCAATAGAAGTGGAGACTCATGGAATCAAAATCTAATCCTACGCTCTATTAAAACTCTTCATGGCTGAGAACATAATCTAGATACCCATGCGACTAGGTATTTCAGACTGCATAGCATGCATTTAGCCCAACCAAATTAAGATATGACAAAAATTCTTTATACGGAATGCGAGAATGAGTTTGAATCATTCATAAATTTTTAAATCCATTTTTTTCTGTTGAAAACTATCAGTGGCGTAGATCGGTTATACCCGTAAGTTATCTGGTTTTCCCTTTCACGTAGTTGAGGTTTGTTCTCAGTATTTAATCCTTGAATGGCCAAGTTTACGGCTATTTTGATTTATTGCACGGATAGACTGTTTCACATGACATGCAAGTTTTCATCGCTTGAGCGAAATTTTAGGCCAAGTTCAAATTTCTTCGCGATTAAAGTACTGTTCATCGAAATGTTTGTGAATAATTCGATAAAAGGTAAATAGGCCATTACTTATTATCCATTCTGATTTAGAATGAATGGACAGAATTCAAATTCACGGGTAACATACTGTTTTGATAATGTTATTTTTAACCTCCAAGCATTTTCCTTTTCGCTTGGAGAAAAATTTCACTTCTGAAAGGAAAATTTTGAAACCTTTGAAGTATGGATTGTTATGCGCTGCTGGAGGTATACTTTTGCCTTAGCGACCCATCTTGGGTGTATTTTTCAGAATTTCATCAGACAATTTTGAGGATTTCGGAAAAGGGTGAATCATAGGAAAATTAATATAAAGCATCCAAATAAACATCATGAAAAGGGGGTTCCAGTTCAAGATCTCTCAAGTCCTCTCAGAAGTCATCTCTCAGCCCGATCGAACTTTTTGGGGTTGACTGATCAGACGACTGCGAACGCCATACACCAGTAATTCCAAATGACCTTTTAAATGACCGTAGCGCCTTGTGAGAGTAATAATTTAAACACAATTTTATGTATTGGCCCAATCTTTAGTAATTTTAAGTATCTCAGTTAAGATATCACCAACGGAAAAGCATCGGAACCCATTGTTACAACAACGAATTACTCGTGAATTACAAAGCAGCGAGCGGTCAACGGCTTTGTGCTGCCTAAACCATCAGTGGTTACATTGAGTTATAATTCTGATTTCCTTACCAAAGGACCCTGAAAAGCACCAAGTCAGCCTAGTTTGGATAAGAAACGAATATCAAAGAATTTTCTTTGCTATTTGTTTATCCCTTTTCGGATTTTTTTATTCTCGGGCCGGGAGATGGCCGAATAGCGCCCTTTACACGTACGCTCTTTCCCGCGTGAAACCACATCCCGCGAGATTGAGTGCACGTGCGAAGGTGTCGGAGAGGAAGGGAAAGCTGCTTTGGAGCGTACTGCAAGTTTTCCCGCGCGCAATCCCGTACGCTCCAAGCACCCGCGACAGAGCGTACGTGTAAAGGGCGCTAATATCTAGGGCTCTGGCATCCGGCCTCTAAAGCCCATGAGTTGGAACCCCCCTAGATGCTGTCAGCCGTTTGAAATCGGCTTTAAACTGTGAGTCCCGGTTAAATGAGCCCTTATGTAGCAACAGTTGAACGTAGACGGCAATGCATTCTCTCGACTGGCTCAACTTAGTTGAAATAAGAGGACTGATATCAATTGAAGAGATAACTCATAGCTATACTCACATAAATCTCACAATATGATGAGATAGAAACATCTCCTTCAAGTTTTAGTTAAATTTATCTGTAATAATGATGTAAAAGTTATATTTATCAGACCTATCTTGCCGTAAAATAAGGCTGTCGTCAAAATCTCTAGATCAAGTCTGCTCAACATACTGCTCGCTTTGTGGCCCGCGAAGCCTTTTGCGAAGCTTCACATTATAATAAATCTAAAAAATACGTCATGCTATTTTTAGATTAACAATATTACAGGAAGGAATATATATGCAAGAAATATCTATATACAGGGTGTCTCAAAAGATCATTGCCAAACTTAACGTGCTGGTCTGTCATATCATGATGGCCATCCAGTGGGGTTGGTAAGAGGTATGGTCCGATTAAGTAAACAGCGCCCTCCAGCGACAGGTTTGCGTTTCCGGACACAACTTCCTATGTAAATCTTGTTCATCATGATATGACAGACCAGCATGTTAAGTTTGCCAACGACCTTTTGAGACACCCTGTATATTATTTCTAAAAGTTCTATACATATCTATACATATCTCTTTTTCTCCCTACATATTTAGCCAAAATCGATAAATGAGGTACCATTTTAAATATTAAGATCTCCGCTTCTGACGAATTGTTAATTTAAAATTGCACATTCTATTGTTTGTTTAAAAATCGAAATATAAATATTATAAATATTTTTCTTCCGCTAGATGGCGCGCGCACTAGCTTTTTCTATTTTACTCTTCTCAATCGCACTGAACTTTTTATATTTTAAAATAGTTTGCCTTTATTATCATTCTGTAAATTCATTAATTAGTTTATTGGCAACATCCGCGTAGGTGTACATTATTCTTTTTGCATGGAAAAACAATTTGTTTGGACCATGAAGCTATTCTCAGACTTCATGCTTTGGACTAAAATCTATTTTCTTTCCCATCGGAAGAACATTTTATGAGTGATATTTTTCTTTGGTATGCTATTTTAGATTTTAATTTTATTTATTCAATTCTATGTACACAATTGAATTGCATAATACAAAATTCTACCAAGCTATAAAGGGAAAGCTTCTAATAAGTCTCATAATAAATGGATAATCAAAATAATTCTTATCATGTAGATGTGCAAGTTGAAGAAAAAAAAATGAGACGGGAACAACGGTTGGTGCGTGGTGGAATGGCAAATTTATTTTGTAAACTCTATGGGAAAATGTACGTGAGACATGTAAAGATTTGCTTTATAGGGCAGTGTCTCGCAGCATGTCACATCTCAACTCTTGCAGATTTTACTTCTTGTTTGGCGAGGAGTGGAAAAACATTGCACAATTTAACATGGCGTTCAATGTTCATTCTTACAGCTTGTTGAATAAAATGCTCTCAGATTACGCAAAGTCTTTAGAGACGGTATGCAAACAAAGGTATATCACAAAATTAAACATTCAGGTACAGCCCGGAAAGGTTTATTCAGTATATGACCCGTATCTATTGACAGAGGAAGACTGGAGTTACGATACAAGACGCTGGCCTGAAATAACTTGTCCTGATATCTATACATATCTCAACATAATAATAATCATTCTCAACGAAAGAATGATTATATTCTCTTAAACCTTGCGAAATATTAAAAAAAAAGTGTTAAAATGCCTGTTACATACAACTAATATGAGGAATTTTATAAATAAACTTAAATTATTTAACTCAAAATGAAGGTATCATCCAAAAACACATGCAAACGCATAGGAATGGCTTCTGTTTTCTGCCACCCGATAATCACGTGATGTATAGTAGACGAAAACTGACGTAGCCAGTGACGTTGCGACGTTTCGCCTTATTACTAGTTTGCAAGTACACGGTCGCTTATTTATTTACTTTTATTTTTATCTCTTGAACACTAACTTTTAAATTTAAAAACATACCATCCCCATCATCACATATATTCTTTCTAGAAGGTGATTTTTGGTGACGATTCCTTCTTCTCCCTTCATACTTAGCCAAAATCGATAAATGAGGTACTATTTTAAAGATTAAGGCCGTCTGCACACGGAGCAACTCAAAAGAAACTGATAACTGACTCCAGTCACAAACCAGTCCGTGATGAGTCGTAACCTATGTAATTGAATGGAGCCACGCACACGGCGCAACTGGTTACAAACTCGTGTGACTGAGTCAGTTATCAGTTTCTTTTGAGTTGCTCCGTGTGCAGACGGTCTAAGTCCTCCGCTTCTGATGAATTGTTAATGTAGAATAACACATTGTATTGTTTGTTTTAAAATAGAAGTTAAAAATTTTCTTTTGGTCTTGGAGTTCTTTCCCTGGATGCGTCGATACGATACGGTCAAACAGTGTGTACAAAGAGGTTTTGTAACGTAAATATCACGTTTTCCAAGAGCTTGTGTCAATCTTAACATTTAATATTGTCTACAAATATGTTTTGACGTGTACATATCTCGTGTTCCCCTGTTTTGTGTGATGCTTCACCTCCAATACTGTGGTCAAAGGCGTTTTGTAATCGGTTTTGTATTATCCTAACCCTCCATTGTTATTTGACAAATAAACAATGGCTACAAATGAACCGGTTCTCTTTTCATCCTACTACAAACCAACAATCTCGCTATAAAATGAGTCGTATTTTATCCGCATGCGAAATTATCGCACGGGCCACCTAGTTAATGTATATTTATTTTTTTGAATAACAACTAATTTTTTTCGAATATTTTTCGCTTTCCCATCCATCCTATTTTCTCGCGGCACGCTGCAGTTTTCCATAAATTAATATGGTCCTCATCGCATTTTGAAGTTGTGGAAGCCTGCTCTAGATATATCTTAATCAGAAATTAAATGCATTTTTACCATGTTTTTATTAACTCGCTTTCTTGTTTGTTTGTTTGTTTGTGTGTGTGTGTGTCCAGTACAAATCTTGCAATCGATTTTTAACTAACTTGCCGACTAGCTAGACATTTGAAACTTTTAGAATAGCTCAGAACACGATGACAATACATTCTTTTAATAATTTTAGCCATCTTTAAGCAGAATTAAATTCATTTTCATTAATTTTGTTTTGTAGAATGGTGCAGCCCTCTATCGGCCGGAACGGGAAGGAAAAGTTAAACGCAAGTTAACTTCCAGTTCCCGAGCTAAACGATTGATTACGCATGTTATACCTTTTTATTACGCATTTGGTTATTTTCTTTCAAGTTGATGGGATAATTCATCAAAAAAAAATTTAAGTATTTATTAATACATAGAATTGTCAAGTTTATATGATTCAACAGAAAATTTAAAAACATGGTATATAAAAAGTTCTTTATATCTTGATATTATTCAGAGTTAAAAATCCATATTTATGACTTTTACACATTTTATCATACCCTATAGGCCAGATTGGAAAATAACGGTTTTATAAAAATATGTTTCATTTATAACTGCTTATCTGAAACATACCTTCTCTTCAGATTTAATATTCAAAAAAGGTGCTAAAAGCAGTTTGGTGGTTTCATAATAATCTGGAACTTGATCGAAAGATAAGTATAACGACCCATGACGAAAGGCAATGAAAAGGAACGAAAACGAGTTTAGTTTCTGTCCTGCAGTCTTGAAAACTTGCAGTCCGAATATAAGGTATGTTGTTCCCTCTGAGCTAAAGATTTTTTTTTCTACGAAGATAAGGCCATAGAACGATCTCAGTTCAGGTTTTTTTTGTTTCTTTCTTTTATTTTTCTCTATTGATATTCGAAAAATCATTATCTTTCCATGTTTGAGAAAAATTTCCTTTTAAATGAAATGGATACTGCTTCACCCAAATTAGTCGCTAATGACTGAACTGAATATAAATTAAATATCTAAGCGTAAATTATCGATATTTTAAAGCTTTCTGGAAGCATTGATTTGAATATTTATGTTGTTGAATATTTTTGCTCATTATTATAATTTCATTGAATGTTACTTAAATGTGTTTATGTTTTTAATGAATATTACATAATTTTATTGAATGAATATTGAATATTAAAAATTTCATTGAACAATTTTGAAGTAGTAAGTTTGATTTGAATATTATCTTATGATTTGTGCTTTGAATATTTATGTTGAGGTAAAGATGATCTAGTCTAATCAAAAAATAAAAAATAAAATAAAATAAAAACACTACAATGAAGTACACCTACACTTGCAAAATAAGTGTGTTCACGGAGGAAACAAATAGAAAAATAAAAAAAATTACATCTAATAAAAAAAAATTAAAAATAGGAGCCCACACAGTTTGTTGATATCGACAGTAAAAAATCGAAGGGTAGCAATATATTTCGAACTAATTAATAGTTCTTCGTTAGGCGAGGAGCACTAGGTGTGATTGACACAACAGAAAATTCACAAATGTGAAGATCATCATTCTCTTTGATTTAAAAGGGGAGGACAACAGATAATTCCAGAACGTCGTGGGAAGCGTGGAAATATCGGACACATGAAAGGGGAACGCTATGTGACACAGACATTTAAGTTTCTGATAAAATACACTTAAATAGCACCGTTTATTCAACTGCCATGTACTCACATCTGGTGTATTTCAACATGCACGACTATTGCTTTGGTTGTGAGACTATACTTCTGATAATTTTTTTCTGTTCTATACATTTTAACCCACTGTCTTTAACTGTGCGTTTTCAAAATTATGCTTGGCTGTTCGAAAACATGTAAAATAAAATGCAATTGAAGCTGGTTATACTCGGCAGAAAATTTACAAAAAACCACTATAAACTGTGTAGTTTAATGGGGTATGGGAAATTACAATAAGGAAATTTTATTTCAAAACTGTAACATGGCATGGCTTTATATTTTTCAATGGAAATTATGCTCTTACCTGCGAATGAAAGGACTATGTTTAATATTGTTACGTAAAATAACTTTCAGGTATTTTTACCCCATCAGCACTTTATTTAAGATTGCGCGGTGTCTTTTACTCACGAAAGTAGATTTTATTTCGAATGATTACTCAGCCCACATCGCATAGTGTTTAGCCTCTCGGGCTTCCGCAAAATGGACTTTGGTTCGAATCTCAGGCATGCATGGTTGTTCCTATGCTGTCCCGTCGTAGTATAATAGGAACTATACTAGCTGAATACCCGTACTTTGCTACGGAATGCATTCAAATTAAATACAACGATCGAAGTATGCAATTGGTGTAAAAAAAAAATATTTATAAAAAAACGTTACGGATATTTTTATAGACAAAATAATGTAGAAGAAAATATTCAAATTAAATCTAATAGAACATACTAAAGAATATAGTACAGTTTGAGGAACATATTTTTTACTGCATTTTAATATTTTGTTGGATAATGTCCAATCGTCTGCCGCATTAGCTAGAAATTTTTTTTGTCTATTTAGTTCTTATGCACATGACGATCAATTAATTTAAAGTACCATAAAAAGAAATCACGTGATCAGCATTTAATAAATTAAATTTTAAAAATGAATCTTCAAAAATTCATCAAAAATCAGAAAATGAAGGTAAAGATTCGAAAAATATTTCGTTTTAATGGAATTTTTATGATCTTTCTCGTGATATAAATTTTATAACTCTCACATTATTATTTTAAATGCAAACTGGAAAAAAGTTACAAAAACAGCTTAAAAATTTAATTTTAAAATATCTAAGAAGAATTTTTACAAAAATCTTACTTAGTGCACCCCTATACTATATAAGAATCGCCATGCAAAATTTCAGCCTTTCAGGTACAGCGGTTTCGTCTGTGCGTTGTCTGTCAGTGAGTCAGCCAGTCAATCAGACAGTCAGTCAGTCAGTCAGTTACGGATGTGTTTTATATATATAGATGATGATACCAGAATAAAATAAGAAACGAATTCGCACTGTGCATGGGACAGTTTTCTCGGGGCAAAGTACTTTTGAATAAAGGCGTACAAATAAAATGCAACAGAAATTGTTTTCCCCCGTGCGGAAAAAGGCATGAAGACTCCCATAAAGTGTTCAGTTCAATGGAAATCGCGAAATTACAATATTAAAACTTCATTTCAAGATTCTGATATCCTTAATACTTTGTAACGAAATTTTGCTCTTCCCTCTGGGTGAAAGAAAATTTTTTTTAATGCTATTACATATAACTTTCTTCCCAGTACCCCCCTCCCCCCCCGTCCATCTGTATTTCAGTTAAGATTACATGGTATATTTTCTCATGAAAGATAATTTTCCATCAAAAAATTACCATTAAACAAATTATAAGATGTCTTTAAATCATAATGCTTGTATGAAGTCAAATTTTAATACAGGAACTCCAAAACCAGTTGTCAATAATATTCTGAACTCAGGTGATACCCATTGTGAATTAAAAGTATATTTATGAGTCATGCCGTTTCTATTATTTTCTACATTAAATGGAATTTTGTTTTTTCAGATGGACATAAATTTGGCAGCCGAGAGGGCATACCCAACTCCATTAGCCAATTCTACTCTCTTGCCGTTGCTGCTACTGTCTTTGACGAGCCAGAAGCATACCCCTAACACTGCGAAATCTATTAGTAAAGAGTATGATTACGTCATAGGTGAGTGCGGAGAATTTCAAAAAAACAGCTAATGTGTAACATTAAAGTTACCCATAAGCAAAATTTTACAAGTACGTTTAGGATATTTATTCTCTTGAAAACAAAATATATATTTGAATTGCAGAATGGAGTTCAACACACACACGCATATATATATATATATATATATATATATATATATATATGTGTGTGTGTGTGTGTGTGTGTGTTTCAATAAAAGGGAGTAAGCCTTAATACACGGAAATCAGTCGCAAAGTATTAATTTTTAAACTCTCCCCAACCAAATAATTTGGAAGCAATCCTGGAAATGTGACTTTAAATATAAGAGAAGGTTTAATTATATTTTCAAAGTCGATACTCAAGTTAAAAGAAAAAAGATTTACACTTTTTTTTGTTACGTAATCAATTTTCAGTAGAATTCATTTGTTACAGAAAGTTAAATTGCATTTTAAAAAGATAATACATAAAGAGAATAATTTTTTTCAACTATAAAATTAATATTATATTAATATATATATATATATATATACACTGAAGTGCCACTGAATTAGGGATACCTACCTAGTAACGAGTTGGGCCTCCTCTGGCCTTTATAATGGCTACCACACGACGAGGCATAGATTCAACAAGTTTCTGGAAACGTTCCACGGGAATGGCTTGGCAAATATTGGCTAAAGCTGTCCATAATTCAGTAAGGTTCTTTGGTGCTGTGTGATGGCCTTTCACGCCTTGTTCCAAAACATCCCAAAGATGCTCAATAGGATTTAAGTGTGGGCTTCTAGGTGGCCAATTCATGACAGAGAAGTCAGAGGAATGCTCATCCAACCAGCCAGTAGCCAACCGAGACTTGTGAGAGGTACAGTTGTCTTGCTGGAAAACTCCACTACCGTGCGGATAACAGAACAGCATAAACGGATGGAGGTGATCACCCAGCAACTCTACGTACCGAATTGCATTGAGGGAGGTTGGTACACGCACCAAAGATCCCAAACTGTGCCACGAAAAATCACCCCAGACCATGATTGAGCCACCATGCCCTTGCACAGTTCCAGCCAGGCATGCAGGATCCATGGCTTCATGAGCCTGACGCCATATTCTCAGCCCCCCGTCGGCGTTAAGTAGTCGGAATCGAGACTCATCACTCCATGCTACTCGTTTCCAGTCATCTACACTCCAGTCTCTGTGCTCTCTTTCCCAGGCAAGACGTGCAGCCCGATGGCGAGTATAGAGCAATGGTACTCTCGTAGGTCGACGGCTCCCGAAACCCATACGGCGAAGCGAGCATTACACAGTCCTTTTACTGACTGTACGACTGGCACCGTCATCCAACTGGGTGGTAATTTGAGCTAATGTTTGTCTTCGCTGGCTACGTACAATACGCCTGAGCCGTCTCTCACCACGCACTGTCAAGGCTAATTGTCCTTTGCAGTTTGCCCGATCGCTAGTTTTTTTCCACCATCCATGTATTCTTGGTATACTCTTGACACTGTCGACCTTGAAAATCCTAGCTGTCTGACGATTTCGGAAATTGAATGGCCCATGCGTCGCGCACCTACGATTTGTCCGCGATCGAAGGCGTCTAAATCAGGCAGTTTAACCATACTGGCAATTCCAACAACTAATTCAGAACAACCACAGTACGCACTATATATGCAGTTACCACAGCGCCCTCACTTGCGTATACATGATGCTACACAATTTGCATAGGCTTTGCTATCCCTAATTCAGTGGCACTTCAGTGTATATATATATATATATATATATATATATATATATATATATATATATATATATATATATATATATATATATATATAGATTCAACAATTTTATTAAAATATACCTATTTTAAATAAAAAAATCATATTTTAATTTTCGTTACAAATGAAACCAAAAAGAAACAACTTGAATGAAATAAAATTTACAAAATTTGGAGAGGCATTTTCCGTAAAATCCTAACCTGCGTAAAGTCATTTCGGAATTAATTTATTGATTTTCTGATTAATATGCAACTTGTAGCATCTAAACATTTGATTAAACCATTGGTTCCCAACCCGTGTGCCACGAGACGCTTTTTGGATAAACAAAAATTATTAGTGGGCCCACTTAAAAAAACATTAAGGGGATGGTGGACTTTCAATTAGCAAAAATCGAACAAAAATTAAAATTTTTCTTTTGGTGTGTTAATATTTTAAGAATGTGTAAATATTGGAATAAAATGCATTTATAATATGAAGTGAAAAGTAAATTGAGAACTTGGTCGCTTTTGAAAAGAAAGTATTAAAGATAGGTGAAAAAAGATCTTTTAAAAGGCTTTTTCTCAAAGTGAGTCATTTCCAGATTTGCAAGTCTTTGAAATGTTTCTTACGTCATAATTTTTGACGAAATTTTATAAAATTTATAATAAAGACTCCTGTAATACATTAAAATAAATTTATGTATCCATTTCAGTTTTTGACATCATTCAGATTATCAAAGTTTAACTTAAGTGTAGAAACGTACAAACATTTCATGAAAATTCAGAGTACAAGCATAAAAATATTTTCTAAAAATAACTATTCAACGAAAGTACAAAGTAATACATAACTCTGTTCAAAATGTATTTATAAGCAATATATATGTAAAATTAAGGGGGGGTTAAAAATTGGATCGCAACTCGTTCTTAGGGTGAATCACCTGCCCTCACCCCCACAGCTATTAAGCTCGATATTGAACATTTGTGTTCTAAGCACCAATCGCAAGTCTCACATTCATGAAACAGAACTCTTTTGAGCGATTTCCATCGTAGTCATCTCGTGTCATACTATACTGAATTCCATGGATAATTTTGCATGGCTATTATGCAGAGAACGCACTACGGCTACTTATTACACCTAGTGGTAGATTTCTGACAGCAAATTGTCATTTGTCCTCATGCTCAATGATCATTACTCGTCCACTGAACTGAGCAAGTGTATAAGATGTACGTCGGATTTAAGATAAATTGAGGATGAAAGCGTTTGAAGAACAAAGTGTATGTAAAAATATGCTGCAAACATGATAAAATTTTTTAAGAGACATTTCGGCTGCTTAACCAAGTATACAGGGAGGACTGTAAGAGTCGAACGCAGTGCTGTGAGAGGTATAAGTGTTTTAAAGAGGGATAAATGTCACTTTCTAGAGATTCCAGGCCTGGACGGTCTTAAGGCTGCTATGTATTAAGAAAAAAAATCGTATTTCCCCTTTCCTCTTCTTGCAGACTCTTGTGGTGGGAGGAGTCCAGTTGACAGTTCGAGAATTCCCCCCCCCCTTAGGATAGACATTTTAGGGGGTTGTAATGGCTCTCTTTCTATAGAGGGGTTAAGCGCTGTCCCCAAATTTTTCATTTAAAATATATTTAAAATATATTTTAGAAAATGCTATAAGAGAACTGTGCGGCATCACAGAAAGTACTTTCCTGGAACATTCAAAAAGTGTAATAAACGTCGAAAACAGTGAATCACGAGTAGAAGGAAATCACATTTCAAGGGGACAATGCTTAAAATTTTGTAAAGTGAGTAGTCTCTATAGCAAAATTTAGGTCCTTTTCTGAACGTGCCTTGTATACTACAATTTTTTTTTAATACGCTGCTCGTAACAAAACAATATTTTGAGAATAGGGGGCAAACACATTCATACTTTACTAGCTTAGTAAGTAAAGACTTTGAAATGGTGAAACATATATTAAAATATATTAAATAAAAAACAAAAAACTACTAAACATGATAAATACATCACTATGTTTTGTTCAAAAAGAGAGGAAAAGGAATTTTCAAGTAGTGAATTCCAGTTTCATTCTGAGGGTGCTAACAATGAATTGTACTATAAAAGGGTATTGAACGCTGATTGTAAAATAAAATCTATAATACAATAATTATGTTCGGTATCAGAAATAGAATTCATGATAGAATAGATCTTAAGTATTAATTGTGGTATCTATTCTGGAGAAGGAATTCTTCAAAATTCTCTCAGTTTTATTGATGTTTTTTAAGTATGATGTTTTACGAAGTGTTTTTATCCAAATTTATGGGATCTCAAGATTGTACAGAATTATTACCAGAGTGTCTTATTTTTGGAGCAACCATCTAAAACTAGAACTGCTTAATCTAATTATTCGTTGTGTTTCAGTCGGTGCAGGATCAGCTGGTTCAGTTGTTGCGAGCCGTTTATCAGAAATTCCTTGTGTCAGTGTTCTACTGCTGGAAGCGGGCAAACCACCGCCTCTCGTCTCGGACATACCGGCTGTTGCAAGGTCACTCTGGTTTACCGACATTGACTGGCAGTACAGGACTGTGCCACAGAGGTACTCTGGAGATCTCCTAAACAACAGGGTAAGAAACCTTATTAATTTTTTTCATGTATTTAATTTCATATAAGGTTTTATATCATGCTCTACCTTAATATTTTAAGCAACCAAACGGACGGCCGTCAAAATATGACGGCTAGATAGTAAATAAATGTACTAATACCCAAATTATATTCAACACATCATTGCCAAAGGTTGAAAATCATAATAATGCGCAGAAAAAAATTAATGTGTTTAAGCGGCCTCGTGTTTAGAGAATATCTAAAGCCAGGTTTAAAAATGTCACTGAGGATGCGCAGAAAGTAATTTTTTTTTTAAATTTTAAATTATCGCTAATTAAACAGCGTGAAATAAACAATTTCCACGAGGTTTAATCTTATATTTTGCAAACATAATTATCATAAAAATAAAAATGGCAGACAGAGATCTAGAAAGACTCCTCGGAATAAACGTTTATAATTAAAACATGTCACTGAGCATGCGCAGAAACAGTGAGTTTCTAAAGACAGATTTAAACATGCCACTGAGCATGCGTAGAAATCAATATTTAATTGTATATTATCACTAATTAATAGAAATTACGGTTACGAAAACCATATATGGCAAATCTACAGATTACAATCTTTCGTTTAAGATCAAAATGAAACAAATTGATGCAGTAGGTTTCTCTCACGGACTGCCCAAAACGTCGGCTTAGCAACTTAAATATATAGAAATTAGGTCCTTTTATAAACACGCCTTCTAAATTACAATTTTTAAAAATTAATGAATCTCGAATCGCATAGATTTCAAGAAAGTATGGAATTTAATGCCAAACAATCGTCAATTTTAAATATAAAAATTTCCTCTTTATGAAAAATATTAGTGTGTGGAACTATCATTATCATCACCAAACATCCTTTTTAACAAATCTTTTGCTCATAGTCGATGGATCCTTGAACGTGGAGTAAAGTATGGTTAAATAAGTGCAGTGAAGCCCTGGTAGTTGGAAGCAGAGTTCCGGAGTTGAAAATTGCAAGGTGAATGTATCTTTCCTGACTGCATTTTGTCAACAGAAAGTTTCAAGGAAAAGGCACGGGATACTTTCCTCTGTTTGGAAAGTGCTGTTTTTGGTGACACATAACCTTAATATTGTGTCGTACCTTTATATTTAGATACCTTTATATTTGATTTCTCTAAAAGTGTTCTAACCCTGGAAACAGCCCGTCGAGGGCCTTTGCTTAAAGTAACAATCCCGTACAAACGCGAGAGCTGGGAGGCATTGCTTTGATGAATAAATGTGAAAGAAATAAACTTGCCAGGACATAAACCCCATGGAACGATTCTGGGACAAATCAGAACTGCGACTTTTAGAAAGGTCACAAGGCAATTAATCGATCTGTGTTCTTCTGGAATAGAACATAGCATTACCCTTTGTTGCGTTTAAGGAGACAAGGAACTTTAATTCTCGAACTTTGGAATTACCAATTTTTAACTCTGTACAAAATGAGAATAATTAGTGTTCTTTTTTAATACATTGAAGACCCTTAGAATTCAAAATAAGAAGTTTTTGGCAGAATGATGCCTGTTTTTAAAAAATATTTCAAAAATGCTAGCATTTTTCAAAATGCTCCATGTGGATTCCAAATGAGTTAAAAACCTTAATTTTATTTATATACATATGTTTACCGTACATACATAACCATAATTGTGCACTCATTTTTTCCATGTTTTTATTAACTCGCTTTTTAGTTTGTTTGTGTGTTTGTGTGTTTGTCTAGTCCGAATCTTGCAATCGATTTATAACTAACTTCCCGACTAGCTAGATATTTGAAACTTTTAGAATAGATCAGAACATTATGACAATGCATTCTTTTAATACTTTCAGCCATCTTTAAGCAGAATTTAAATTCATTTTCAGTTAATTTTGTTTTGTAGACTAGTGAAGACTAGTTAATATTGTTTTGTAGACTATCGGTCAGGAAGGGAACAAAAGTTAAACGCAAGTTAACTTCCAATTAACTTCATTTTCTTTCAAGCTGATTGGAGAATTCATCAAAAAATATTTTTAAAAGTATTTATTAATACATAGAATTGTCAAGTTTATATGATTCAACAGAAAATTTAAAAACGTGGTATATAAAAAGTTCTTTTTATGTTGTAATTATTCTGTATGAATCTAAAGCCATAAATAATTATTTTTTTTAAATAATCTGCCTCTTATTTTTTTATGTTTTTGCTTTATTTCATGGTCTATAAATATCAAAATATCTGTGGTTTCAAAACATTTTGCACAGTTTTATGGCAAACACTTTCATTAACAATCCTGAGAAATTTGGAAAAAATTAGAAGAAAATGAATGTGCGTGGATCATTTTAAAAATTGTAGCATTTTTCAAGATTTTGTTTTGAAAAATAGGTCTTATTCTTCCACAAAATACTTATTTGTGAATTTAAAGTGTCTTCAATGTAGTAAGAAAGAAAATTAAGCATACTCAATTTGTATTTAAGTAAAATATTGAACATTTAAAAAAAGATGTTGAAAGTACCTTATCCCCTAATCTTTATTGAAAGCAGTGTTGCTACGAAAGTGGATGCTTCGATAACATTAAATGGCAAACCTACGCTATAGATCAGGGGTGGGCATTAAGTCGATCGCGATTGACCGGTGGACCACCAAGACATTTTGGGGTGACCACCATTACTAAGTCCTAAGACGCGCATACTAAAAGAAACAGATTTATAGACACTAAGTATGCAGACTATGTCTTCTATTAACTATAACTACGAGAACTAACTTTAGATGAAAATGATTTATTTTTAATGTAATTTGAATTGTTTGATAAGAAATGCATCATTTGATATTATTATATTTGAGGCTATTATTATTGTGTTTGTATCTTGCTTTTTGTTTTAATTGCAGTTTTAAAAGAGTAAGTTTTTTTTATTGTAGTTATGTAGGAAAGTACATATTCCGTATTTATTATTAAGTTATAATAAATATTGTAGACCTTTTTTTTAAGCTCACCACACCTACGCCAATGGGTGGACCGCAACACCTTGAAATAGTTAGAAGTAGCCCGTACCCTGGAAAAGTCTGCCCACCCCTGCTGTAGATAATTCATATTTTATCCGAGAGAGAAAAGAACTCTACAGATGTGTGTAACTGAGTTTATACGATATGCATTCAATTTCTAAGGTCTCCTATTTTGTGTTCGCCGAGAATGGAGGCCGGTAGAAACTTTCCAATGGTTTCAATGTACCTCCAAAAGAGCGGCCCTGCCATCGACGTTGCGAAAAATGTGTGCCGTTAGCGGGAGACTATGTTGAGATGTGACAGTACTAGTTTCATCTTTTTTTTCCCAAGTGTATGTGTTTTTCAGGGAACAAATAAGAGACCTTCGAACTTGAAGGACCCTCGTATAAGTGCAGTAAGCGTGTGCGTGCCATACGTTAATGTCATCCTGGATCACAATGATAAAAAAAATCACCCATTCTTACCAATTGCAGTTCACGGAAACATTAAAACCTTTGTATATATTTACCGAAAGAGTACTGTTTATAGCAATATTCTGTACTTTCTGTTTATCTATCTATCTATCTATCTAGATACCCCTCCCCCTACATATATGTTTGTTGTTGTTGCTTATGCCCCTTGACCGACATGTAACATCAGGTCAAGTCTCGAAGGCTATGGGCGATGAAGGTGCGGCTCCGGTTTTTAATAGCACCGCTAGGGTCGAAGTCCGACTTGGCTAAATGACCGGTCCCATAATTTAGAACCGAGTCAAGTGACGAGACCGGAACACTTGACCCCACACCTCCAGAGGTAAATTTGAGAACTTGGAGGACATTGTAGCCACGCCCGATTTTACGTGCCCCGGCCACCATTAGTGAACACGGTGGTAGATTTGCAGCGACGAGCATCGAACCAGGGACGTTCAGATCACTGGCCAGCTGCTCTTGCCAACCGGGCTACCGCGCCCTTCATACATGTTTTGTTTGGTTTGGTTTTCGAGCGCTACGGTCATTTTTTGCTACACGAGGGTTAATTAGACAGGGACCTACTGCTTAAAGCCGATTCCGAACGGCTACAAACATCCATGCCAATTGTGGGAATCGAACCCATAGTGGTACCGAAGGTCAGCGCCCTAGCCATTCGGCCATCGCCCGGCTACATGTTTTGTATGTATGTATTAGTTTTATGTGTTTATGTAATATTACTTTTTCTTCTCCAGGAAGTGATTTGGCCCAGTGGAAAAACCCTTGGAGGATCCAGCGTCTTGAATGCTATGCTGTACGTACGAGGTAATCGAAAAAACTATGACACTTGGGAAGCCGAGGGAGCAAAGGGATGGAGCTACAAGGACGTTTTACCCTACTTTAAAAAAATGGAAGACAACAAGGATCCTGAATACGTTGCTAATGGTATGCTGTATAGGTTTCTAATGATGCTTAACTTCTAGTATTCTTTGCTTCTAAAGGCAAACTAATATTTTTATCTTTAAAAAAATAATATGTAGGGCAAAAGAGTACCATGTTATGTGTCAAAGCCCTGAAGAGGACTAGCGGGAAAACAGTTGTTTTCTAAAAGAGTTAAAAATTATCAGATGAAATTATGAGATGATAAGGGTCAGAAGTGAATAACCGATTTGTGCGTATAGTTCGTAAAATTTCTTAAAATGCCAAAATATTAATTTTTTATTCTTTATAATTATGCGATTGTATCTGCATTCTTTGGCCCTTAATTATAAATATATCTGAAAATTATAAACATTTTATATCTTGTCATAAAACGCAGAATTATTATTTCCAATTTGAAAAAAAAAGTCTATTACAAAAGGAATAATCAAGGTTGAAAGAGCCGTTGCACTTTGTGCCACGCGCGCCTGCTTTTGTTCCAAAAATTGCCGCGCCCGCTGAAGGGTTAATGCAGATACATTAATAATTTCTAGGATTCAAAACGATATTGCTTCCTTCGTATCATACGAAAAAAATTACTACTTCTTCTTCGACCTTCTTTTAAATAAATTATGGCTTTGATTAAATAAATGTATCGAAAGGGCAATAAATGCGCTCATCGGTATCGGGTAGCGTTGGATTTTGACTTAGCTGATAGGATCGACAACGGAATTCAAACTCAATGTATAGCAGAAGAAAGCGTTTAGGTCCCAAACAGAAGATATTAATTCAAATAGTTAAACACAAGAAAATATCAGTCTTTTTTAGACATCTATTTCTTTTCCCGAGACCATATTTTATGTTGCGATTTCAGGATACCACGGGGTAGGCGGATTACAAACAGTGCAACGACCATGGTATCAACGGGAGATTAAGAATCCCATATTCGAAGCAGCACGGGGCATGGGACACGAAATTGTTGATCCTAATGACGGAAGACAAACAGGTAAGAAACTAATATTTTATTTCTCAATATTTAATCCGTAAAAAAGAAATATTGGAATAGCAGCTGGCGGAAATCACACTAATAATTTTTATATTGTCAATTTTTTATTGGACGGCATGAAAAGTCCACAAAAGTGTGTTAAAATTGTACTCAAGATTACAAATTTTTAATGTATCAAGGAAGAATGGTTTTTATTTAATTCTGTCAGTTTGAATTGACAAAAATTCAAGCAGATTGATGAATTTGAATAATTTAATTGTTCTACAAAACTATGTACTAATAAAGACAAACTAAGTATACGTCTTAAATATTGTTTCGTATTTGAATAATTTCATTCCTGTCCTTTTAAGCAATTTTTACCATGTTTTTATTAACTCGCTTTCTTGTTTGTTTGTTTGTTTGTTTATTTGTTTGTGTGTGTGTGTGTGTTTGTTTGTCCAGTCCAAATTTTGTAATCGATTTTTAACTAACTTCTCGAATAGCTAGACATTTGAAACTTTTAGAATAGCTCAGAACACGATGACAATGTATTATTTTAATACTTTTAGCCTCCTTTAAGCAGAATTAAATTAATTTTCAGTTATTTTCAGTTAGTTTTGTTTTGTAGACTGGTGTAGCCATCTATCGACTGGAAAGGGAACGAAAAGTTAAACGCAAGTTAACTTCCAATTAACTTCATTTTCTTCAGGTTGATGGGATAATTCATCAAAAAAATTTTAAAAAGTATTTATTAATACATAGAATTGTCAAGTTTATATGATTAAACAGAAAATTTAAAAACATGGTATATAAAAAGTTCTTTCTATCTTGTAATTATGTTAAATATTCAACCTGTTTCAGTAAAACACAATAAGAGTACAATGTCAAAAGTGAACAACGAAATAAAGTAAACAAGAAGAAATTTCTAGAAACAAACATTCTATGTCGTCATTTTTCTGAAGTTTATTACCGGAAATTTATCCACACTAAAAAATTCTGAAAAAACGAGGGGTTTAAGAAAATTTACATCTTTGTCAAAAGAATAAGATTTTAAAAATATTCAAATACCTTGGTGTGTATTTAAAATCTTGTGACTGAGATTTTTTAAACAAAAAGAACCAAGAAAATAAGACTAATAAAACATAGGCCTAATTTTTTTACTTAAAATAATCCTGAGTTTTATCTATTATTTCGTATTTATTTCATTGAATACAGTTCTCAGAGGGTTAGTTTTAGAAAGTTTTTCCGGGCATGACTGTTAGTCACGGTCCGAACTTATTATTATTGTTCATTTTTTTTGCTTGCTCAAGTTTAAATATTTAGAACTTTTGTTTTTAGCATCCACTGAAACTAATTTGAATGCACCAGGTATTCAATCCTGCCATAGGTGATAAAGACATATCACCTATGGCACACCGCCATAGTTCATATCAAGACAACGACTAGTGGATCTTTAGATCTCCTATTTCCAGACTGGATTAAACTTCCTAAAACCAATAACTCGATCTTTAGCAAAGCAGAAAAGGTGTAAAATTAAAATAAAACGACATCGAGATCATAAAATATTGGAAATGCATAACTTATACACAAACTTTCCACAATTCCTGGATAATTTAGTCTCGCCTGAGAGAATCCGCTATAAATGATCAGTCCGTTACTGGACATTGTCATTAGTGAGGTTCGAACCTCATCGCAGATTCATTATTGCAAATATTCTGTAAATAATAACACTTTTTTTTTTTTTTTACATATTGAACCTTATATTTTTTCAACAGATGAAAAAAAAATCTTTTTCAATTTCTTTATTATGCGTGTTTAGGAGGTTAAGCAGATATTTTATAATTTTGAGCAAGATTATCGTTGCAGAAAGTTACCGTTTAAAAGCGGGCGAAATAATACATATAAAGCAAGTTACTGATATACAAAATAAAATACTTCTTTGCTGAAGTATCTATAATATTCAAAAGTGTAAAGTTGTTTATTACATTAGTCTTACAAAAATAATATTAAAAATATGAATTAATAAATTTTAAAAAATCTTGTTCAATTTTGGTTGTCTTCAATTTTATTAACTTAATTACTTCAATTTTACTCTCTTCAGGTTCAATACTTTTCTTGTTCTTTTCCCCTCTCTAGGACATTAAGTGCTAATTAATGTTTTAAAGATATTTGGTTTTCAGAGATAATAGTGATCATTTTTAAATTACAATGTAGAAGTTCTCTTTTCCCTGAATTTTTAGAACAATAATTCCTTGGAAGATTCCAAACCAGTCCATACCATTTTAGTTTTAAGTAAGGTAAGTTGAGGTAACTGGGCCCATGGGGTAACTGGGCCATCCCCTCCCAGATTTTCCCTTTACATATCAGAGGGTAATTCCACTCTGTTATGGCAACACTGGTAAACAGAAGTCAACAAAACAGCAGCCCTTTGGTCTCCAGTTTGGTTTAAGAATGTTTTATGGCTGCTAATGTTTTTTGTATTTGTCATCACAAAACATCTTTCTACAAGGGTGAATTCAATAATTTTTTTTTAAGTCTATTTTTATTTCTTAAAAATTGAATGCAAGAATTTTTAGCTCAGTTAATACCAAAATAGCCTTCTGTGTATTGTTTTAACCTATCCTGCATGTTAAAGGTCAGTGGAGGGGTATGACCCAGTTGCCCCATCAGATTTAGTGATATGGGGCAACTGGGCCATACCTTCAGGGGAACTGGGTCCAGGTATGGGCCCAGTTACCCCACACTGATCCACTTATGCTTACATCAATTACTACTAACCTAACTTAAGTAACTGAACTAATTAAGTTATGTTAATAAGTTACAGTAAAGTCAATCAACACATCGGCCTTTATAGATGGAATGTTGTTGGAGAAATTTATACTTTTAAAGCTTATGAGAGTTCAAACATGTTTTCTTTTTTTTCTTACAATTCACCCAAGATTTGCGTCATATTTACATAGAAAAAAGACAGGAATATAAGAGGTAGGAAGATTTGGCTTTACAAGAAAAAAATTAAAAACGTAGAAGAAAAACTCCTAAAAAACAGAAAAAAAGATGACATTAGGATTGATGATGAATTCCCCTATTAACTCATTAACTAACTCAGGACTTGTTAAACTCAAATTAATATTACATCTTTCAATATAAAAGGTCATTACAGCTACTAACTAAGCTAGAAAGTATGTTTGTACGTTTGAAAATCTGTTTATAATCAATTACATTGTATTTTTTAATCACTTTTGTGTTTTATTTTTTTCCGGTGTTCGCAACAATCTATCTTGCAACATTGGTAATTGCTTTGAAAAATTACTTTTAAATAGGGGTACAATTTTTTTTCTTTCTAGATAAACAAGCATTGGACCTATTTATCCAGTCACATATTCTGTTGTTTATTATGAGAAATAGACCTGGGTGGTCCAGTTACCCCAATTATCAGGGGAACTGGGCTCACCTGTATTTAAAAATATATACAATATTTATATATAATATATATATAATAAAAACCAATATCATAGCTTAAACATACTCCCTAAGACTTACTAAAGTACATGTAATACAAAGATTTTTGAAAATTATATATATTAGTATAATTTTAATGTGTTAAAAATCTATATATATAAAACAGTTCCGTAACTGACTGACTGACTGACTCACTGACATACAACGCACAGACCAAACCGCTGGACCTAAAGGGCTGAAATTTTGCATGGCGATTCTTCTTATAGTGTAGGAGTGCACTAAGAAAGATTTTTGAAAAATTCTTCTTAGATTTTTGAAAATTAAATTTTTTAAGCTGTTTTAGTAACTTTTGTTAAGTTTGCATTTAAAATAATAATTTGGAGATTATAAAATTTATATCATGAGAAAGACCATAAAAATTCCTTTCAAATGAAATCATTTTCGAATCTTTACCTCAATTTTCTGATTTTTGGTGAATTTTTAAAGATTAATTTTTAGAATTTAATTTATTAAATGCTGATCACGTGATTTCTTTTTCTGGCACAATAAATAAATTTATCGTCCCGTGCATAACAACTAAATAGACAAAAAAATATTTTTTCCTTGCTAATGCGGCAGACGATTGGACATTATCCAAAAAAATATTAAAATACAGTAAAAGATATTATGCTCCTCACACTGTACTATATTCTTTAATATTTCCTATCACATTTAATTTGAATATTTTCTTCTACATTATTTTGTCTATAAAAATATCTCTTACGATTTTTTTATAAATATATTTTTTTGTTTTTTACATCAATTGCATACATTGATCATCGTATTTATTACATATATTTATATACATATATATTCTGCATTAATTGCATACATTGACCGTTGTATTTAATTTGAATGTACTCCGTAGCGAAGTACGGTTTTTCAGCTAGTATAGTATATAAAAAGTTGCAAATATATGGCCCAGTTACCCCAACTTACTTTACCTGCATATATGTGTATTATCGATTAAAATAAATTCACATGCTAACCAAACCTTAATTTTGAATGCAGGATACTACGACTTACAAGCTACTTTGAGAGGGGGTCAGAGGTGCAGTAGTGCAAAGGCATACCTAGTACCAGCTGAAAATCGTACGAATTTGGATATATTGCCAAATGCAATGGTTCGAAAGGTATTAAAATTCCTTTTTTATTTTACAAGTTTTATTTTTTTTTTATTCGACTGGCACTTGTATTCTGACTGTATGTACTTCCTCTACTTGACATTGGCCCATAAAAATATGTTAAGTTTTTGCTGGCTACTTATTATGGGAGCACCATTCAGGTGAGCCAGCATCGCTCCCTATGAAAGGGATGACACGTTAATGACCAACCCTTATTCGGGATTTGAACCCAAGCCCACAGAACGCTAACCACTGCGTCATGTGGGCGGCTTATTTTGCAAACTTTGGTAATGTAAAAGAATGTAAGTTTTAAGATAAAATATACATCATCGAATAACCAAGAAACTTTTATGCGCAGTCATATATGAAGTGTTCATTCTATGAAATAGCCCAAACTTTCGTAGAGTATTTTCAACAGAAGGTTATTTAATGTACCTGAAATTCAAGGTATTGAAATTTCTGATTTTACATTATCAATCCATTAAAAATTCTTCCTTGTCTAAATAATCATATTATGTTTTAATTTCACTTACTTTCCGCAAAAGATATGTACGCATGTATAACTGTTTAAAATTCTTGTATTAGAACGTCACAGATTGGAATTTTTCATAGAAAACTTTAAAAACTATATAATGGAAACACTTCGTGCAGCACAGGCGTGGAAAAAAAGAATGTTAATGAAAGAACGAGGGATCGCCGTCGGAAAAAGTTGGCGAAAAAGTAGAACTGAAGCTTTCTATCGGTATTTCTAAGAAGGAAGCTTAAGAATATTGTTGGGAGTCTTGCGTGGAATTTCGTATACCTTTTGTTTGCCGTATGAAAGTCAAAGTCTCTGTGTAGCAAAGACGTACCTAGGTATTTTAGAGACAGTTTTACATAATCATGTGTTAACAAACACTCTTTCCTTCCCTTCATTTTCGTTTTCTAGGAGGATAATAGAGTGCCCCAACGATCTCGACGAGGCTTCGGTGGTTATGATAACGAGGTCCAACAGTTCTATAGTTGCACTCCAATACCACATATGATGCACCTAGTCATATTGAGCCACATGCGAATAACTATATGAATGATCAAATCTCTCCTTCATCTTTCCTGCATTTCGAATTGATATTTCCAAATGAATGGAACAAAGTACACCTAATCTCTGCGTCTTGTAGAATTCTACTCTTCGGTATGTTGGCGGTTGCCCAAAATCTTATTAATTAATCTCTTTATCCATCCACGGACTGTCACCGACCGTCTGCAAATGGTTTTGGAAATTAATAAATTACACAATTAACAACAGTCATGATTTAAAATGTTTGACTCAGATTTATGGTTTATATTTGTTCAATATACAGGCGTCTTCCGCTATAGGAAAATAGAATGTTCTGGTGAAAATTTTCCTCAACCGAAGCCACGTAGCGGAGAAGCAGTTAGATTGCATTTTATACCGATTTCAGGCCTTGCGGATGCTATTCAAATAGTTCGAAAAAGTACACAGCCTGAAATAACCAAAAAACCTTAACATTTTAAGACTGTTACTTAATCATGTTTTGTTACATAATTTTACAGCTTGTGAGAGAAAAAGTATATAGATCAGTGTTCTTCCTTAAGTTTATGACTTGTATAAAATTTGCATTTGAAAAATGAATCAAATGCAGCATAGGTAAAAAATTTGGTCATTTCATTTAAAACAAAATTTATCTAAGGCTATCTCAGTATTAACCAAAATGTTAATTTATGAGGGATAATCTTTCATTGTATCAATGTTCTTCACCCGGGACGTTTTGAATATCGAGAGAAAAATTTTTTAGGTGCTGATTAAAAATCGCAAAGCCATCGGTGTTCAGTTTGATTTCAAAGGCAAGACATACGAGGTCAGAGCCAGAAGAGAGGTGATTATGTCCGCTGGGACGATCAACACGGCTCAACTTCTCATGCTGTCTGGGATTGGTCCAAGAAAACAGCTAGAAAGATTCCAGGTATCTATCTTAGTTAAAACAAAGTTTGAATACTAAGGTAATTCTCCCCATATAAGGCAGCCAGAATCAAGTAATTTTAACTAGCACAACGGTGCCATTGCTATCGCATTGAGAGATTTCTGTTACTGCATGTTTCGCTAACATTTCCAGTAAAAACTACTAATATAGAAATGTCTTGGCGACATTAATCAAAAGAAGGAAAAGATCCTTTATCTTTTGTATAGAGAATATATCCTTTTAAATATGGTGAATAGCGAAGAATTCCATCCCGAGATACAGACACCCTAAAAAGCAGGTTCTACTTATTCTTTTAAATCCAGCAGTGTACACGCAGACAATAGAGCATTAAAATTTTGTACCTGGTTTGTAGTCATTGCAGAAACATGCCTATCATGTTGTTTGATTCTAGGAAATCTGTAGCAAATTTTAAGCTAGGAAAATGAAATTTTTATAGAAATCCGAGTACAATATCCCCGTTAAATTGGACATTCCTGAAATATCAGACAGCAGTGGTAGAGTAACTTCTCTGGTGGGTACTTTAACATTTTCATGAGGGAATGTGTGTGATGAAGTTGTTTTAGGTTAGAGGAAGTGGTCTCTTTTATTTTCCTGTTGATGGAATGCTGCGAAGCTCATAAAGAGAGAAACACCTAGATCCATAACTAATGCGCTGGAGATGCATATACTTCGGCAGAGTTCGGCTGATTTTCTAGTCTTATAACATTATACGACAGGATAAAAATGATGTACTCCTAAAAAACATCAAAACTGATCTACGTAGGCTCAGTTTCTATCAATTTTTGAAGATATCTTGATATTTACATCTGTACAATAGTTTGAGGGATATTTCTTTCTTTCGATTATAGGCTGAGATTGGAATAAACTCATTCGAAGTATTTTTCCGGAAAAAAATATAAAATAATAAACTGAATTCGTTGAATCAGGAGCATTCAGTAGCTATGCATACCGAATTGCCTATTCAAGAAAGACGTTTCTCAGGTTTGGTACTTTAATTAAATATGCTAGACAAGCATGCTAGTTTTAAAACAACACAAAGAATATTAGGAACTACATAAGGCACAATATTTCTACGTAGTATTTAATATTAGGAAAAGGTATGGAAAGTTTAACTTGAATTTGGTTAACAGGTGAATGCGATTTCAGACATTGATGACATCTTGAGACATCAGGTATGGTTTTTACTTTCACTGTTATTAATGGGATCCTCAACATGGCATCATCAATAAATACACACGAGAAAGAGCATTGCCATGCATGGAATTTTTCAATTTTTTTTCTCGTGGCTAATTTACTTCGCTTAGAGTAGGACGGTTTCACTTTTGGACTTACTTGGTCTTACATTCTTTGGACTTACTTCCTCCAGTGGACTTACTTCCTCTAAATGTAGAGATTAAAGGACCCCATCAAAACCTCAAAATATTTAGATACGTGTAAACTGGAGATCTTGTGTCGGAGATTGAAACCAAATTCCCAAAATGGTAAGTGTATAAGTGCTAAAGGCAAAAGCAATGCATTTAAAAGCTTAAAGAAATTCTTGTTTCCAAAGTGGGATGCACTTTGTCTATTACTACATTCGAACCACGAATGCTTAATGAAGTACCGTCTGATTAAGTTTAAAATATTTCTTTGACACTTAATCAGAATTTGAGTTGACAAGGTGAGCAAATTCTTAAATGTATCTCAGTGAATCTCGCTTGAGGGAAGCAAAAAGAACATTTCAACCAATGGCTCGTGAGGCAGATTCGTAAAGGCTTCGCAGTCGATATCTCTCTAACGAAGGGGTGAATACATTTCATGAAGTGAGTAATTATGTTTACTCAGAAACATATCAGAAGGGCTAGAAACTAAAAAAGGAAAATAAGTTTTTAATCGCAGAGTAACATAAGTGACTGCAGTGTACGAATTTTTTAGCCGCTACTTGAAGTATCTTGATTCATACTACATTCTATATTCCTACTTATTCTTTTCACAGATACCAGTTATTGAAGATCTGCCTGTGGGCAAAAATCTACAGGATCATTGCGGATCCAACGTGAATTTCGAGCTGAGTCTTAATATTCCTACGGCTCTTGAAAAAGCAGCGAGTCCCGAAAATATTGCCGAGTACATAGAAAGAAGAACAGGTAAACGTATTTCTCTCGATTGAAAAAAAAGTATCTAGTTTACAAAATTAGTGAAAATTATTTTTAACGTAGGATTACGTTCCTCTATAACGGTCCGTGGTAAAGCAAAATTTCAAACGTTAAAACTGTCATCGCGAGTTATAAATCAAGAATGGCAGAATTTTATTTCCGAATTATTTTTCTTACCATCGACCTATTCTGCATAGGGTTATCACTCAATACTTCTCTTCGTATGTAGGAATTTTACTGAAAAAGAAAGAGGTAAACAACGATAAGTAATACTACGTTAATAACCATCGGTAGTTTCGTTAGAAGAGACTACCTGAATTTTTTTTTAGTTAGGTTAAGTGTAAATTGATACGCTGGATTCTTTGAGATCGTTTTCATCCCAAGTCTGGTGAACAGGTAAGGCCAATAGGAGGAGCACTAGTTTTTGAAGCAGATCGTTTGAAATTATGTTTTGTGGCATTGGGGGAAATTTTTTCTTTCTAAAAACCCCACTTAACATGATTTTAGGGGAAATTTTAGCAAACCCATTAAAAACAAAATTTAAATACAAATCTAGAAAGAAAATATTTCATTCTTAAAAATTCAGATGAGAAAAGCTTATTATAAATCTCTAATTATTTATAAGGATAGCATCTAGTTGCAATGTAAGAGGTGTAACCCCCCAGGAACCTGAAAAATTACATGCGATTAGTTCCTGGAGAAAATCGTTATTGCTCAGTGACAGTAACTTCTCGTACTTCTATCCAAAGGAAGATTACCATTGTTACACCGAAAGTAGTAGTTATTTTTACAAAATTATTATGGACTTAAGTGGCTTTAATCCTTAACTTATTTGTTCTCCCCATGATCCTTGGAAATTTCGGACCTTCAAAAATTGCTTTTGAGAAAAACGGAATGCATTTAAAGTAGTTTGTTTTAAACATCATTATCGGAGAAGTCCAAAAACATAATTAAAAAGACTATTACTCGATAAATTTAAAAGGTTTCAGCGGCTTTTAGGAAATATTTTAATATATAATAGATACTGTCCGAGTATTTAATTAACTTTTTGTCATTGGATTGAGCTTTTTATTTTCCAGATCTCCGTACTGTTTCCTCAAAAGCCGTCGTAAAGCATTAGGCCATTTACCGTCTCATAATTAGTTATTTATGCCAATTCATAAATTCTTTAGGACAAGTATGGTGGAATAACCGAGACTTTCTGTTGACAATGAGGGATTATTGGAACATTTCACCACTGGGAAAGTGCGCTATAAACGTCACAAGCTTCTTCTAAATGGAAATTAGCGGTCTTACCACACGTTTTTTCTAGGTTCTTTGGCATCCACACAATTCTGCTCAGTGATGGCTTTCTTGAAGGACAATACCACAGTTTCTGAAATAGATTTTCCTAACAATGAAATATACTTTGCTGAAGCAGATTCAGCGATTGGCACACAATTAGGACTGACACCAGAGGTAAAAGTAACATTTATTAATTTTCCTTCCTCTTATACTTTCTTGAAAACCTGACGAGTTATATACAGGAAACCAGCTTCTTAATGAAATTTCCCACGCACAGTTCCTGGGATGTAAATAATTTTATTTCATGACATCGAACGATGTTTATTCAATAAATGGTGCGAAAACAGCAGACTCAACATAAATGACACCAGTTGCTATTCTTGAAAATTATGTACAAATTATATTCAACAAAACGTATGCTGGGGTTATTTTATAAACTGTTAAAGCTTCTGCATACAAAGTTTTATGGGAAAGACAAGATGTTTGATACTTCAAGAATACCTCAAGTGCCATGATCACTTTATCTCTTCCGTCTACAAACATTATCAGGAGTGGAGTGGGTATTATTTGCTTTATGTTTGGCACAGTAATCGAGCTTCCGTAGTGTTTTGCCAATTTCACCCTTTTTTTGTAAATTTAAGTTTATCAGGCGACTGTTCAAAACATCTGGCTACGTAACAACTCCCAAGCAGTTATCTTGTAGACAGTTTCTCTAATAACTTCTCGAAGATGAAAAGCATGGGGTCTTAACTGGTCAGTGACATTTACTACTATATTCAATACTAGCCGGGCTTCGCCCGGCTATGCTCGGTCCCCACAAAAGACAAATAAGGCCCTTTTCAGGGCCATACAAATGTTCCCGTCAATTCCCCGTTAAATTCCCGACAATTTTCATTCCCGTCGCTGCCGACAGATGGCTGCACCATACGGGAGATATGTCGGCCATGTTTTCTCAGGATGAGTGAAGCGGTGAAGTACTTTTAGAATTAAAATACCTTTAAAACTATTTTAAAGCTTCCAAACTAATCTTAGAATTATCCCCAGGCATCAAAACATAAGTATACGAAGTTTCAACCAGATTCGTCAAGAAATGTAGATTTGTATACGTTACATACATACATACATACATACATACATACATAGAGACACTCTGCTTTATTTATATAGATACATTTGTCAGAAATAGCTTCGTTGCGGCAATTTTTTGAATATTTTCACTGTGTATAATAAAATGTCTGAAAGAATGGCAACATATTCAGCGAAAAAAGCTGTAACAAGGTTTTTTTTAGATAAAAATGTTTTTGCAAGTTTGATATACAGTGAAACCCCGATTTAACATAACCTGTATTTAACGATTTTCTCGCATATAGCGTCATTTTTCATTGGTTCCAGTTAATTTACTATACTTGTAATATTAAAAATTCCCAGATTTAACGTTATCACTTTGAAATATTTTCCGCGTTTAACGTTTTTTCAGCTGGAAACACTCAATGAAATTTTCGTAAAATAGTCAGAAATAGTGATGGAAAAAATCCTTCTCACCAATACGGGCAATACTCGGAATCTCTCCTCTCTTTGTCCTTTCTTACCAACTGCAGATGCAATATTCGAAATCCTCCCTCTCTGTATAAAAAGAAGGAAGACTACCATAAGACAAAGGGCAGATTCGTAGAATCCTTCTGACAAATAACTTTTTATCTGATTGGATATTATATCCTCTCTCTATGCTTTATGTAGTAGAACGGAGGTGATAGCATTCATTAGAAAATTTTCGTTAGCTTTAGATGATAAAAATAGGACGTCAAAAAGAAAGCGATTTTCTTTGTTGTAAGGAGCGGACATCATCAGAAAAGCCAAAAATTACAATGACAGTAAAGCTGACTTTGCTAATTTGATTGGAATTCCATATTCAACTTTGCAAATATATTTTAAAGCAAGCAGATTTAATGGAGCAATATTTGAAAAAAAAATGGGAAAACTGGCTTTAAAAATGTGAAATCGTCACCGTTTGAGGAATTGGACGATTTCCTTTTTCTATGGTTCAATGAAGTTGGTGCATAAAACATTCCTATAAATGTCTCCGTTTTCAAAGAGAAAGCAATAGAAACTGGGAATTCAAGGAATCACAGCTTGAAATAGTTGGATAGACCACTTTAATAAGAGGCACAATTTATCCTACAAGTCTATTTGTGGCGAGTCTGCTATAGTCGATTCTGAGACTGTCCAAGAGTGGATGGAGACAGGGCCGCCCAGAGACTTTACGGGGCCTGGGGCAAACTTCTGTTGGGGGCCTCAAGAAAAATAAAAAATGCAAAGAGACGAAAACACACATTAAAATTAAGTTACTCATACTTAAAATTTTATTACATGAATGATTAACATAATTATTATATTTCATTGCAATGCTCTCTTGTTATATTTTCTGAGGAAATCTAATAAATAGATTTTTTAAAATTTTTTGGGGCCCCTCCGGCAGTTGGGGGCCTGGGGCAAAGTGCCCCAGTTGATGAAGATGAGGATGGGGAACATAAAATTATTTCTGCGCCAGAAGCCATTCAAGCTTTGAAAACAGCGAAAGTGTTTCTTTCAAATAGTGAAGTCCGAGAGAAAAGCTTACAAAAACTCATGTATGGTGAAAAAGCGATTTGTGATGCAGCTGCTAAAAGCAGGAATCAAAGTACAATAACCGATTTCTTTAAAACATAATTTAGAAAACTGATGTCTAAACCATTGTAAATGAAGGAATAAAATGTATGTCCCCTAAATTAGTCTTTATTTTATGCTCAGTGTTTTGATTTTGGTCTTACCCCGATTTAGCGTTTTCCCGCATATAGCTTTTCTTTATGGTCTCTTGAATTACGTTAAATCGGAGTTTCACTGTATATATATTTTAACTAAAATCTGGTTACAACAGTAACTTCGTTTAAAACCCCGTTTTAAAGAAAATGGAAAAGATATTACCAGTGGTACTATTTTCTGAAAAAAAAATTACACGTATTTGACCTAAAAGTGTGTCTCTATGTAGGCAAATGAACGTATATACGTACCGTATGAAGGGAAACCGTTCTACACATGCACTGCTCAGCTACTACAACCTAGGAGTCGAGGAACAGTTACGCTGCGGTCTGCAAATCCTTATGATCCCCCGAATATAGATCCAAATTACTTTGAAGATCCTAGAGACCTTTGGGATGTTGTTGAAGGTAACGATTTTTCTTTACTCTCATAAACATTCAAGACTGCAGTTCAAGTGGTAATTACGTAGGTTACGTAGTTGTTTATAAAATATTCCAATGCTTATAATGTTGTGTGTGTGACCTTTCATACACTTAAAATATAAAATGTTACTTTTGAAAGGTTTGACTCCATGTTCTTCGTCAAAATCTCTATAGGGGATTTTTTTAAAAATACGCTAATGAAGTGTGGTCCAACCCGGGGCCCGCATGCAGCCCACCAATTCCTTTTTGTTGGCCCTTGCCCTTCTTACTGGAAACATATCTTAATTTAACATTTGGAAATAAATCGTTTACCTTCTTACTGCTTTAAGTTTTTAAGACTTAAAATGTAATGACTTAGGCCGTCTGCACACGGAGCAACTCAAAAGAAACTGATAACTGACTCAAATCACAAACCAGTCCGTGATGAGTCGCAACCTATGTAATTGAATGGAGCCACGCACACGGCGCAACTGGTTACAAACCCGTCCGACGGGTTTGTAACCAGTCGGGTTTGTCCACCAGTTGCGCCGTGTGCGTGGCTCCATTCAATTACATAGGTTGCGACTCATCACGGACTGGTTTGTGATTTGAGTCAGTTATCAGTTTCTTTTGAGTTGCTGCGTGTGCAGACGGCCTTAAATGTAAGACTTAAATGTTATGCCGTTACTTAAAATTTAAGTAACGGCCATATAACGTTCATATTCTCTCTGCAAATGTTATCGCTGTTTGCCAGTACGTACGTCTGCGAACGTGCTTTTTCTACTCTCCAACAAATTAAATCAAAAACGAGAAATCGAATTGAAAGTGCTTGACTGGAATAGAGCCTGAGACTTTTCCTCACTGAACTTACAGTGGACATTGATAAACTTGTATCAGGATAGCAGTACCAATCATCACATCGATTTCTCGACTGTAAAATGAAGTGGTATATAAAACTAGTATACTAAACTTCTTTTAATATAAATTTTAATAAAAGTTTTTGAATACAATGTGTAATTCGTTTTCTTTCTGGAAAGGCTCTGGCCCTCACATTCCTATACTAAAGTTTGATTGGCCCTCGAGTAACTAAAGGTTGGACCACATTGCGCTAACGTGTAGAAGAACAATAAATAAAATATTCCTAAACTCAGGTCGTAAGTTGCCAAATTATTGTTATTTCAAATCATATTTCGTTAGTTTTTTTTATCATTACGTTCTAACTGTCATGACAAAAGTTGAATGAGTTTTAAAGTTCACCGAAGCGAAAGAGAAATTATTTACTAATGCAAAAATTACAATATTTTTTTTCGATTATTTGGCGTTACTAAGTATTTTTAAACCTGAAAATTTAAAGCATAGAACACTTCTTCTATAACTTTTTCTATAAAATGTTTAATTTGTAAAATTCATTACAATTTTATTTACCTTTTAATTTAATGATTAATAAAACGTCATCAGTAGTCCCGATACTGCAAAATTGGAGTATTTAATTATTGCTTGGAAATTTATGTAGGAGTCGTAAAGCTAAATAGTATTATTACGAATTTTCGTCACCGACACTTAAGTTAATATTCTTTTCCCCTTGTTCCAATTTTAGAAAAACATTATAGAAATTTTCTAAGAGAGTGAATCAAAGGAATTTCTTGTTCTGAAAGTACTCTTTCCTGGGCGCAGAAAAGTTATATCTTAAAATAATAATGAAAAATTCATTCATTCTTGAATAATGGAAATAACATAAATGAGTAGAATGAAACATTGATTTAAATTATCTCAAAATACATCTCCATTTCAGTATCCTAATGAAATCAACCTGAATGTTTCATAACTGATGAATACTGTGTGTCTAAAAGAATCTCGGGCGATCAAGTAATTTTTTAAAAAAATGTATAATTCCCTGTGAAATGCACTAAAAAAATTCAAAATTTAATGAATAAGACATAAATTATTCACAGACGAAGATTAGCGAGAAATCTCCAAATCTCTATTTGAATGACTCTCCTTTTTTGACTTTTGGCACCAGGATGAATAAATACCACAAAGAGTTTAACTGTGGACTCAACAATATGTTATTATGTGTTGAATAAACATTCTCAGGAAAATGAATTATAGTGTGAATTGCTAGTCAACTTACACACTAAAAGCAATTTCTATTATTGTTTGGACTTAAAAGACATTTTTATTGTTAATTTTTTGTGTATCTTGTATGTTAATTTTTTATATGTTTACTAGCTGAGTGGCAACCCGATGTGTTTCTTTTTCGATTTAAAATGAAATGGTTTCATTTCTCAAAGATTAAAAACTGTTTAATCCCTTTTAAAAATATATTAGAATTTTGAAAAAACGAAATAATTATTTAAAATTCTCTTTTTCAACTTTCGGTTTTTGACTTTTGAAATAATGCTTTCAAATTTCCATTTTCAAATTTTGCTTTTTAAACAAAAAAGAAGTTCATTCAATTTGAAAATTTTCTAAAGGTTTTAACTTCTTATTTCCTAAAACAAAAAATTATTTCTGGATTTCAATTATTAAATCACTCGTTCTCAACTAGTCATTTTTCCTTTTGGCAACATGGCCGAATGTAAATATTAAATCTCTGTTTAGCGTATGATTTAGCGTATGAATTCTGTTTAGCGTATGATTTACTTCCCATTGCTGTGACTCCAGACTACAAGGAAACTGAAGTAAGGATGTTCATTCATGTTTAACCTATTTTTAGTTACTTCCCACATTAGTTGCATGGCTGTGCTGGGTTGGGTTGAACAACTTCATTTTAGTTTACCGATTTACACACATTTGGCGCCTCCGCCATTGTCGTTTGTTTTCACTTTACATTATTTACTATTACTAAACTACTAATTATTATCATTAGTAGAAGAAACCATAAAAAAAAAGAGTTAAATAATTTATTATTTGCCGTAAGTTCTACGATTACGAAACAGGAAATAACCTTACGAGATTTTCCTTCACTTAGGCCTGAAGAACTGCATGCGGATCGGCACAAGCCCTGATCTTCAAAGGGTCGGCTCTACTCCCTTCCGGACTGTAATACCCGGATGCGAGAGGTACCAGAAAGACGAAGACGCCTATCTCTGGTGTCAGGCAAGATCTATAGTTTTTACGCTGAGTCACCAAGTTGGGACAGCCAGAATGGGACATCCCGAGGATCCCAAGACAGTGGTCGATCCAAAGTTAAGGTGAACATTTCGTATTTATGTTTTTATATTAAATACTATTATAGTAACTAAATTCACAGCGTTTCAGCGATTTCCCCTTTCTGGAAAGTAAAATGTAACACTCTTTCAATATGCGCTGATTTCAGATAAATCCAAATGTGTCAGAAGAGAATACAAACTTTGAGATACTGAAGTTTTGTAACACTAGTTCTAAGTTATTCCCTTACCGCACTGCAGCAAAAATGGAACAGCTTTGTCAGACGCACCTACGTTGGCGAAAAGTTGGCGCCAAAAATTTTTTTGCGCCAACGTACCTCCGTGGCTCCAACTTTTCGCAATTCCCCACACCTGTTAGGCTTTAAGTGCTAAACGTAAACAAAAACACCAATAGCGACCAAGAAATAACAAATAAGTTGAGAACAAACTTACCGCTCGCTGTATTAAAGTTCCAAAAACATTACGGAAATCCCCAGCCGGTGGTTTGTAGCCGTAAACGCAAATTCTCCATACACAAACATATTACACACCGATTTCCCATAAAATACAAATTAAACAACAACCTTAATTCAATCATGTCACTCATTTTACCACAAACTACACTCTAGAAGACAAAACACAACATTTCACTTGAAAAGGTAGCAATTCATGAATCTAATTTCGGGAAAAGGAAATTACCGCTGGCTGTTTTAAACTTCAAAAAACATTACAGAAATCCCCAGCTAACCTCAGTTAGCAAATAAATTTCCTACATAACAAAATAGCAATAACGCATGCGCGAAAAAAAAAAATCACAGCAGAAATAACAAAAATAAACAAATAAAATACAAAACATATTCAACTCTGCGCTAATGTTAAAAAATTAAAAAAACAATAAATTATAAATCTCATTATTTATTATTATATTTAAACTCGCACTCTAATTACTGCTACAACCGCACACGACTAAATCTGGAAAAAAGAAAAACTCGCCAAAATCGCCAAACTTGGCAGAGAGGTGCGTCTGACAAAGCTGTACCACAAAGATATTGTCTAAAGTCGATTAAATTCCTGGGGTTTCGGGACCACTTTGTAGCAACAACTCTAAATTATTCACTAGTTAATGGTCAGTTCTAAATTATATCAGTTAAAGGGGCTCGAGTATTCCATTATTCATCTAAACATTTTATTTAAAAAACGCTTAAAAATAGAGGCAACATAATCTATAAATTCATATTCTGGGTTTACGTTAAGTCATATCATAATATTTCCCAGCAATTCTGTAATTCCACTTTATCTCGATCGTAAAATATAAAACTCTCTATTCATTGATTTCAAATAACTCTAAATATGTGTCAAAAAACAAACTGTTGGAAACAGAAGTAAAACGTTCAATCTCTTGCTAAAAATCTAAATACCTATTCGATATGTATATGTCCTGCAACAGTATACTTTGAAACAGATGGATTTTTGATGGATTTTACTCTTTAAGATCGTCTGGATAATCCTTGATCCATATCCGATACAATTGATGTGTGGCAAACAGTACATTAGGAGGCGATCAGAGTTGATTCATGATTAAGATTAGCTGCAATGTGACCCCTCTGTTGGACTGAAGAAGTCAGGAAGCTCTTCTTTAAGCTCGAATCTCGAATACCACTAGTCGAACAGCGTTTACGACCACACGCCTTATGTTAAGAGCTTTTTTTTAAAAAGCCAACTCTTCGAAAACATTGTAAACATCTGCTCTCGAACGCTTCGCAAGCGAAGCAGTTTCGCTGATATTCTCTCCACTAGAACCAGAATCATTCCACGCTCAAAGTTCGTCAAATCGCTTGTTTTACCTATCCCTTCGCAAGTGATACACCTCAACTGTCTTTGCAACCATCCAGCAACTCCCTTTCTATACCTATTTCACCCTTTAGCACAGTGGTTCCCAATTAGGGTTGCCAACTTTTTCTGCGACGATTCCGGGACAAATAGCGCAAAACTGAACATCATCATCATTATTAGTCAGCCATTACCTAGTTTTCTGAGGAAACTTTTTATGTATGAAAAATTAAAATACAGTTTTTTTAAAAATTTATTTTTCATATTTTTTATTTTAACTATTATAGAAACTTATATATATATATATATATATATATATATATATATATATATATATATATATATATATATATATATATATATATATTTCATAATAATAATAATAAAATTTTAAATCTTATAATAACAAATTTAACGTTATATTTTTATGGATTTTTCCAATAATATTTTCTTTCACTTTTTGCTGCAATCACCAATTCGCAAATTCTGCACACAATTCACTATTAAGTCGTATTTGCAATTCCGCCTTCACTAAGTCGATATTCATGTTACTCCCGGCCTTCGTCCACACACTGTTTATGTGACTAAATACTCTCTCTGGGTAAGCATTACTCGCAGGCATGGACAAAATGAAGGACACAATTTTCATCAGTTCGACCGATTTTTCATGCTTTTTTAAATTCTCTTCCCATAGTTTGTCATTGCAATCAGCATCTGTGCTATCACCGTGTACTTCCTGATCTGTATATAAATTGATCTTGTAAATAAATATCGCGGAAAATTTAATTTTAGTCTGTGACTTTCACGGTCCCTGTCGGATTACTACGACGTCACAGCGTTCAACGGATTTACAAGATTTCAATTTCAATTTAAAGAAAAAATTGGAATAGTTTCCGCTACATTCCGGGACAATTTAGCATTCATCCTGGATCAAAGACAGCGATTTCAATTTCGGGACAATCCCGGACAATCCGAGACAGTTGGCAACCCTATTCCCAATCCTCGAAGTCTGCGGACCACAAAGCCAGAAATTGAACCATGTGCGAACCACTACCATCCGCTACCGACTTGAGGGGGAGGATTCTTCCGGGGGTATGTGGGGTATAGAATATCCCTCAGGCAAAAGGGATACGGGATTAAGATACTCGCATTATAATATATCATATTCTAATAGCAAAATAATTATGTTCAGTTTTTCAGAAATTTTAATTCAACACCTGATAGTCATCGGATATATTCGGACCTTCTAGTTCAATGAACATTGCTTTCAAAATCCCCATTTGTTTGGCAACATTTTTATATGTAGTGTCGGACCATTCCCGAGGCTCTCGCGGATCACCGGTAGGGAACCATTGCTCTAGCATCAATAGCATGACGTCTTAGCTAAATTGTATAAAATGAACAAGTGGTCATAATAAATTGGCGTCTCTCAGTGTATATGTAACTTATGTTACATATACACAGAGAGCAATGCAAAGAAACTATTAGTTGCAAATTTTTATTTTGAAAATGTAAAAAAATATTAATTATTCGTGGCTTTTTATTCAAATAAAAAAAATTAAATACTTTATGCACTTAATTATTTGACATAGAATGCAGATAAATTATAAAAGTAAATTTTTTTTAGAAAAATTACTTTAAGGGAGTTATAATTTTTTTTTCAATTTTGATATAAGTTCTGTCATAAGGAAACTATTTGTGTTTCATACGAAATTTTTACCTTTCTTTTAGAATTGAGCTATACCTATGAAATCTTACTACTGAATACTGCACCACTGATTCTTCCCAATAAATCGTTCGTGACAATGCCTTCATATTTTGTGTTTTTCCTAATTTCAAGAAGGCTTGGGCAGGACTGGGTGTGTGTAAACAAATAACCTGTGAAGACTGACTGCGTGCACTTGAAGGTCGCAAGTGAGATGGGTGGTCAGAATTTGCATTAGGAATAATGGGTCGGACAGATTTAGCGAAATGACGTCAAAGTAGACATGCAAAATCATTATTTTGTTTCGGAGGTTTTTAGATAAAAACCCCAAAGTGCATTGTTGTTGGCTTTAAGCAACTAAGTATAAATTTAAATGTTAATTCAACGAAGAAGTTTTGGAATAATTTATGTCGTAACTGAAGAAATGGTTAAAAACAACCTCTTAAAATACACTACCCATTGTGCATCTAGAACATAGGTAAGTTTTCCTAATCTAAAACTAAACTAAACTCATGGTGCAACAATCCACTGTGGAGCAAGGCCGGCAGTGCCTATCTCTGCTTTCTTGACCTTGAACTTGGGTTGCCATACAGCATATGTCTCAGTCAGGTGGTCAGCCTGAAGTTGAATCCCCAGAGTTTAGTTCCCAAGCATGCTTGGTCCTCATTTTATCGACCCACTCAAGGGATGAAAGTTTGAGTTGACTTTGCCCAGTCGCAGGATCGAACCCTGGACCTGTGGAGTGGCAGCTTGACGCTTTTAAAAGCGTCTGGTTAACCACAACGCCACCGGGAGTCAAATTTTCCTAATCAACCTCTTCTATTTTTGTAAGTCCGTGACGTCACCAGCCTATCCTGTTTCGTGTCCACAAAAGGCTTCGAAATACATACTACATTAGTTTTGGACAAACTTACTCATAATTGTTTTATATCATAAAGGATTTTAACCAGTTTTTGTTTGTTATAACAGTGCTATGTAGCTCTGTATTTGAAAATCTTTTGTAAGTATCAAATATATCGAATATTTCTGATGAAAGCCCTTCTTTTTAATTCATGCTTTAGGGTGAAAAACATTATGGGACTAAGAGTCATTGACGCATCAGTGATGCCAATCATACCATCGGGAAACACCAACGTGCCCGCTATGATGATAGCCGAAAAGGCGTCAGACATCATCAAAGAAACAATTGAGTGTCATGAAGGTGGAAGAAATGAAGACTACTGGATTGCAGAAGATACCATCAAATGAGAATTATGATTGTGTCCTATCTCCAATATGATATTATCATTAGCATGCTAAAAACCTAAACAAGCAGGACAGATCCATAAGGCTACATAAATACAGAAAGCAACCAGTAGAAGGAATGACTTCGAGCAGAAAACAATTAATGTCTTTAAATACCTGTATAACACTCCTTTGAAAATGTTTTATATGTAAGATATATTTAAAGTGTCAATTAAATGTACATAAATGTAAACCATCTTATTTTATTTCACTCAGTGGGCAAAATTTTTAAATTAATATTAGTTTCATCATAATTATATCTTAATATGTATTGTAGCATACTGGAAATATGGTCTTATTTTTTCCCGAGACCCCACAAGGGCTTGAAACACAGCTGCGTGTTTTTCAAGGAATGTGTTGTTCGGTTCCACCAGTTCGGAACACGTGGGGGATTAAAAACCGTTTTCCTCACAGATGCAGCCACTAAAGCTGTCATCTTAACGTTTCGGCAATGTAATAAAGTTCGGCGTCTAAGAAGAGCTGTCAGCCGATAATCTGCCGGCCCCTCCACCCCGTCTAAAAATCCAGACACGAGGGAGAGACGCTTGAGAACGCGGGCGGTACGGATGTGTGTTTAGGCTCCGTACGTTGTGAATCTGCACGGTTTTTTTAAATTAAATATGTTGCACTGTTTTAAATGTTAATTATTTTTGTTAATAAATTGTTAAGTTTTGTTTTAAAAATTTGGCCTTCGTTTGTTAATTAGAACTCTTTCTTTCTTTGGTATGGATCAATAGTTGTGAAATTTCTTCAAAATGCCTCAGAGAGAATAGCCTTTCCTACTTGTCGTGACGCTACAGTATGAATACTTCATCCATGCTTTGCAACATGAACTGATTCATAGTAAAACAGATGAGTGGTGGAGAATCAAAACTAGCAATCTCCTATTTTTTTCAAAACTGAGTTAAGGATATTTTCTTACGGTATTTCAATCAGTTTATATCGAATTTTTTTTTTCAAGACTGAATTAAGGATACTTTCTTATGGTATTTCAATCAGTTAAAAACGAATTCTGTTTCAAAACTGAGTTAAGGATACTTTCTTACGATATTTCAATCGGTTAAAAACGAATTTTGTTTCAAAACTCAGTTAAGGATACTTTCTAACTGTATTTCAATCAGTTAATAACGAATATTTTTTTTTGGAAAATGGTCTACTAATAAAATGTAGTGTAGAATTTTTTAAAGTTAAATTAAAATTTATATCTTTAAATATGCATGAGATATAGTTCTTTAAAAAAAAAAAAGGTCTGATGGAGATGGATAGTTTTGATCCTACACCACTTTAAATATTTTAGTATTTTGTGCTACATTGTTTCTTTTCTCTTTAAAACTAGAAGTTATTGGTAGACACTTTAAAGTGTAAGAAATTACTAAAGTTTGATTAGAGCTTCAAAACGATCGAATTGATTCTTTGCAAAATACCAGAGAATAATAAAAATAACTGTCGTTTAACATAAAGTTGTTTGTTTTCTATCAGACTGAATAAGAAAAAAATATATTCCTCCTGTATTTTAATTTTTAAAATATAGATATTTTGATAACTTTTCAAAACTTGTCTAGAAAATATTTTAAAAATTATTAAAAGAAATTAATCGAATTCGGCCTTGAAATTGACATCGTAAAACATAAAAATCTCACAAACATACAAGCTTTTGTTATGGGGGGGGGGAGGCTGAAGGGGAGAATTTCTGCATGTTCGTCATGCAGTATAAGTATTTTTTTGTTTATAGAAACAAAATAAGAAAACAGGAGTCATGGAACGTTGAATCATTAATAACATGTGTAAAAATATCTTAACAAAAATTAATGCATTCGTGTATACATGTGACACAGCCAGTGCTCAGAGAGAAACAGGAGTACGTAGACGAGTTCGAAAATCTTATACGAAAAATTTTTTAGAATGAAACGCAGAGGATAGATCTTTTAACTGTATTGATCAGGTGCTGCCCTTAAAAATGTTTTCGTGAGATATAAATATTGGTGGAGTCAGGTCGATCTGCTGTAACTAATATCATTGTGATGTGACGTGTAGGAGCTAAAAACCACGGAACCTCGAGATAATTCACCACATCAGGTCACCAACATTAAGCTAACATTATATCGCACCCGAGAAAGAAAAGTGACACAAGTCAAAAAATGGCAATTTTGAGGTTGTGTCATTGAAAAATATGTATGAAGTGCCTCATCACACACGAAAAGCGATACATCTGTATCTCATTATTTGTACACGTCAGGGCAGTTGTATCAGTTTTATTGTAATGCTAGTTCAAGCTGTATAGTATTCTTTAAGTTGATTTCTCTCAAATGCTGCAATTTTGAGTTGTGCCGCTTTTCTTGCCGGGGTGCGATACATCCCGAGTTATTTTGAAATATAATTCAGAATGTAATTTCTCCCAGTTCTGGAGGTAAAAGAAAATCAATACCTTCTTTGAAAACAGTCAACCGAATATTGAAGCAACTCGGGGTGTAATGTTAGCACAATGACTGCTCACCCGAAACTCGGGTCAAGGATGTCTTATCATCAGCGTATGCTGACACATCATTTAAAGTTATATGAAGCTCGTCATCGACGGAAAACTTTGAAAATGTGTCATGGAAAAGAATCTTGATACTTCATTCTGGAGCTATGGATCTGGTGGATCCGTGGCAGTTTGGGTGCAGATGACATGTGCAGGTCAACTCTGCTTATCCGATGGTTATTCTCTCAGCTCTCAACAGTTTAGGGGAAGAGGCACAACGCAGGCACCCGTAAATCGTGGGCCGTTGAATGCTTCTTTGGGGACATGAATATCCCCGATCTGGGCCGTCATAAGAAGGGAGTTCTCAATTAAGATCATCTCATTCTTCTTAGAGCTCAACTCTCAGCCCGCTCGAACTTCTTTGGGTTGACTAAATGGACGACTTAGAGCTTGAGCACAACGCCTATCACTAGTGATCTTGAACGCATCGTTGCTCTCAAATTTGAGTGGTTAAACCGTATTAGATGGGCATCTCATCTGGAACGGAGGAAAAGAGAAAAAGCTGACACCGTGAAAAGTATCAAAATGTTCAACACAAGTGAACTGGTTTGAATTGGAGTAAAAACAAGTTTTTAGGAGACGGATTAGTGTCAAGAGTAGGAATTTGCGGAAGATTGTGCGTGGAAAATTCTCAGTTAACATAAAGTTAGTCTGAGGGTTGACTTCCGGTCAGGTAGATTGTACGATTCGGATGCATTTCATACATTTTATTTCACTGTTTTTTTTAGTTGTATTCTCAAGTACAAATTCCAGTTTCTTACACTGAGAGGCGTATTAGCGTATAGACTCACTAAGCACTCGCTGAGGGTCTAACATAAACGAGGTTCCTCATTTAACAATTGTGTTATTTTTTACAGTAATGAAAAATCTCTTCTTAAATGCTTTAACACATAGATCACTATTTTAGTAGTTAATTGATGAAAAAGTGTTTAACTGTTGTGCTATGGTTACATTATGAACAAATTTATAAATCCTACGAACGTAGAAGACTATAACTACAGACTTAGTTTAGAATTTGTTGTATAATTTTGAAGAGCATAAGTTATTTATAAATAGGAGTGAACCACATTTTTAATTTCCCTGTAAACCGCTCCATTTAATCCTTTTAACGGTCAACAAAGAGGATCTTTTAAGGTGACTGCCTATGTTCGGAGCCAATTAAAAAAAAATTAAGGATTTTTTGATCTTTTATGCTAAAATAGCATTTAAAAGTAAAAAATTTAAAAAAACCTGCCTGTAAATACCATACTTTTTTATAAATTGGTCGATTTGAAGTAATTTTTAATGAAATTTAGCTAAAAAGCCTAACACTCTGCACAAAATTCTAATGCTACTATTTTAATTTCCTTAAACAGTTATATTCAAAATGACCCACAATCTAAGAGAAATTTTAAAATGCAAAAATAATACAGACAATTTTATGTTCCAATATGAAAATTTTCCCCAATTGCTCATTCTTTTTCTTATAAAAACAGCCCCAAACAAAAAACTACACTGCTGGCCACTGTAAATGCAACACCCTGAAGGAAACATGCAAATAACATGAAATTTACAACATGCATTAGCGGAGGTGAGATATGCAAATGATTAGAATTTCAACGCAGACGCACATCACGCGCGCCTGTGGCGCCACTTCAAAGCTCTATTTAAGGCTTGGAGATTTCGACGATTTCAAGTTCGGCAATTGTGTTTTTCTTGTGGTTTTTTCTAAAAAAACGATCAATTATGCCTCGTCGAAAACAGCGATCATCTTTTGATCAAGTATCCGAGTTCGACAGTGGAAGGATAGTGGCCTACCGAGATTGTGGATTATCTTTCAGGGAAATCGGTAGTCGTGTTGGACGAAACCAAACAACTGTAATGCGGATATGTGATCGTTGGATGCAGGAGGGTACGACGGACCAGCGTGTTCGATCGCATCCACCTCAGCGCACCACTTCACGTGATGACAGGCAAATTGTGCACATGGCAGTGACGGATCGCTCAGTCACATCACGAACCATAGCACAGCACATGCAGTCTGTAACGCATCATCCAGTGTCTGCGCGTACCATTCGACGCCGTTTACAGTAGACTGGTCTGTCCGCAAGACGTCCATTGCTTTGTCTACCGTTGACGCAGAACCACAGACGTCTCCGCCGCCAATGGTGCGATGACAGAAGGATGTGGACGGCAGAATGGTATGAAATTGTCTTTACTGACGAGTCACGCTTCTGTCTGCAACACCACGATGGTCGCATTCAAGTCTGGAGACACCGTGAAGAGAGGATGCTGAACAGCTGCGTTATGCACCACCACACTGGTCCTGCACCGGGTATTATGGTATGGGGCGGTATTGGATATCACCCTCGCACACCTCTAGTACGCATTGCCGGTACTTTAAACAGCCAGCGCTACATCTCCGAGGTGTCGGAGCCAGTTGTCCTTCCTTACCTTCAGGGCTTGCCCACAGCCATATTTCAACAGGATAATGCGCGACCACACGTGGCACGCATTGTCCAACGGTTCTTCGTCAATCGCCAGATTGAATTGCTTCCCTGGCCGCCTCGCTCTCCAGATCTTTCGCCGATAGAAAACATGTGGTCCATGGTAGCTCTACGATTGACCCAGATTCCAATCCCAGCTGCCACAGCAGATCAACTTTGGCAACGTGTGGAAGCTGCTTGGTCTGCTGTACCCCAAGAACTCATCCAAAGTCTCTTTGAATCAATGCCGAGGCGTGTGGCAGCGGTGATCTCCAACAATGGCGGCTATTCTGGCTACTGATTTTGGCAGGAACCACACTTCACAGAAGTCTATAAATTTAATCATTTGATACTTGGTCAACATGTTATCTACAAAATAAATTTTGTTGTGATATCTCTTGTCTTTCTTGGTGTTGCAATTTGGGTGGCCAGCAGTGTATTTATTATACATCAATTATTGTGAATCATTTCATTAACAACAGCATCTAAAACATTTACTGAAAATTTTATCAAATTATATGCATTATTATGTGAAATATCATGATAACGGTAGAGATTTGTGCTAAAAAACATAATTTTGAGAAAAACGCATTAATGTTGTTTGTCACTTCAATTTTGTATCAGACGGTGTTTTTTAAAGTAGCTATAACTCTGCTTCTAACTGATGTAGAATGAAAACTAAAACGGTTTTGAAAAGAGAAAAGATTGAATTACACGATTCTTGCAAAAAAATAAAATTGACCAAAATAGTCAAAAAAGGGCATTTTTAACGTACGCAGTCACCTTAATTTGTTTTTAAAAATTCCTTTAAAATATATAATTTTATCCATTCAAGCTTAATGTTACTGCAATTAATAACAAAACAAAGAAAATTTTTGGACCCTAATCTGAAAGGAGTTTTGATTGAACCCAAGGGACTTTGTGATGCTTAATTTACCAGTGGTTATACTGAGTCAGAATTTCCGTTTTATTTCCGTACCATTGTACATGGACATCACTAAATCAAAGCAGTCAGATTTAAAAAAAAAGAAATATTTCCTCTGTTATTCGTTTCTCCCTCTTTTCTTCTTTTCTGTACATCTCATTTCATTTTGTTTCCTGAAATACGAGTACTTAGATGAATTTAAGGGCTTACTGATAATTTTCTCCGCATAAATGTTCATAAAACGATCAGGTGGCAACATTTTCTACAAGTTTCAGTTCAATTTATCCTTAAAATAGAACTATGCAAAGGAAAAGTTTTATTTTTTAAACATATCTTACCATAAGGCAAGGTTGAGCCTACAAAATCATAGCCTTTCCTATAATCAGAAACAAAACGCACAATTTAAATCCGAATTTATGGATGATACTATGATATTTTATGCTAAATCAAGAAATAAGTGTCTTTATATAACAAGCCCTTTCTCCAAATCTAATACTCGAAAAAGGTTTTAAAGTAGCTTTGGAGTTTCATAATAACCTGGAAGGAGGAAACAGAATGATTTATAGGATTAGCATAACAAAGAGAACTTTCTATTTGAAAGACCCCGACGGAAGTCGATGAAGTGGAATATAAACATTAGTTAGTGTTTGCCCCGCAGTCTGAATACAAGGTATGTTTTTCTCTCTGAACTTAATATTTTTTTTCAATGAAAATTCTGCCATGGAAGGATTTCAGTTCAGTTTTTTTTCCGGTTATTTGTTTCTTGTATCATCTCTAATGCTAGTGGAAAACCATTATATTCCTTTCATTGTGAATAATTGCATTTTAAATGAGACAGATCATAAGAGTTTACCTTAATTATTAGCTAATGATTGAAATGAATATATGTTCAATATGGAAACATAAACTATTGTTATTTGAAAGCTTTCTAGAAATACTGATATTCGCGATTTGAATATTTGTATTGAAGTAATGATGGTGTAGTCTAATATTATCAGAAGCTGAAAGTACATAAATAGAACTTTCAAAGATAAAAAAAGGGAATAAAGAGGAAGGTGTATAAAATATACGAATGTAATACTTATTCCCACCTATCAACAGTTATTTATATTTGTTACACAATACGATTTGTGAAAAGGGACGTTTCTACTTAAATGTGAGTCATTTTTTCAAATAAAATAAAATATTTATATATTTTTAAAAAAATAAATAACTTTAAATTCATAATACTCATATGTGGGGAGTTTAGAGTTAAAGTGGACCATGAAAGTCAGCTCCGAGAAATTTGATAACAAAAGTGAACAACCATATTTAATTCAACATTGACTTTTGTCTTTTTTCTTCTTCATTAACTTATAGGCCAGTAGGCAGGGGGAAAAATATCCCGGATTCGGAAATAATTCAAACAGAGGTGGAAACTTTTTAAATCACTTTATTTTAGGTCAAATATGAATATCCTGAGTTTTCCCCCTCCGCCGAGGTGAGCGTTGGTGGTTACGTAAAAAAATTGAGTGAAAAAGAGGCATTTTTTAAGTTTTTTCAAAATAAATTTAAACCGGTTCATCCAATCAAAAAAACCGTAGTGCAAAATTTTCAGAGCATTAAATTTTGCGTAAAATGAGTACCTATACATAAAAATTACTCCAGTTATAAGGTTACTAGCTTCTCTCGAAGTTGCCGTCATTTTTTCAACTTTTGCTGGAAAGTGCGATTTTCGGTATAATTGTGTCTTTCAGGGAAAGTACCTATTTGAAGAAAAAATAGCTCAAACTAAATGTTGTGGAGCATTTAATTCTGCGTTCAATGAGTACTTTCCATAAGGCCGAATAGTAAAAAAGCCATTTTCAACAAAATTCTTGTACTCTGTAAGAGTCGGCATATTGTGTAAGACAAGAATGTTCAGCAAGTTCAGTGTTACAGACTTTGCGTACAAAAAATGGCCACTTGAAGTAAGGCAGAATTATTTTCACACAAAGTAGATGTAGCTCCCAGTCTCCACTTCTCTCTGCTTGGATAAATTGCTTTATCAACGTTACCATTGGAAAATATTGCACCCATAGTTTTGCGGTAGGTCCATTATTTTCCATCTCTCCAAATTTCTGAGTAAACTTCTGCGCAATACTTTGTACAGCAGTATCTGATTGAGAAAGAGAACAGTCTGATGAACAGTGATGGCATCTCGCTCTTCATCTGAAATCTCAATCTTCAAAAGAACGATCTTTGCAATTGCCAAGTGGCACATCATGTGAGCCCTGACAGCTCTCGAATATGCATCACCCCGCATCAGTTTCTGAATTGATACCCGGGCATAGGCAATGCTCAATAAGTCCTGCAACTCACTGCCATACATGATTTATCATACTGCTTCCGTGAAGGACTTTAGTAGATGAATGTCCCCCAAATGGACATTTACGGACCCAAGTTCAGATTCTACGGAAGTTGAGGAAATAAATGATTTCCCGAGTTTTCCAGTAATGGGACTGATCGATGGGCACAAAACAATGGCTCTGCTCTATTATTCTATTCTATATCTTTACATTCATTAGCTGCACTAACAAGAGCATGGTACACGGTGTCATAGTTTGAGGTAGGAGAATTGATGAAAGGAAGAAACATAATTTGCGATTTACAGTATTGTTTTGCACATGTAATGTCTTCCATAAAGCCATTCCAACCTGGGGTCTCATCGCATTGCCATTTTTTATAAATCCACATCAAATCACTTGGCAAAACTTCAACTGCATAATTGATTTCACCAAGGTTTTCAATAATGATGCTACTCAGTGTTGTTCTCCTCTTAAAAGGTAACAATGGGATAGCATCATAATTCCCTACAATCCCAGCGATTGGGCCTTGTGAAGAAAGAAAAGAGGGAGGGGGGGGGGTTATGCACTGAATTCCACCCATTGCTTGAAATGTGTTTGATCCGTCTAAAGTATCTACATTGATATCTTCGTTATCAAAAACAAATTGGGTGAAGTACCTACGCACTGCACTGCTTCTTGGATGCTGTCGACAAGACATTTCAAATATTCTGACTTCATCGTAAGAACAGCAAAAGCCCAGTGCATGAGCTATACATATTAAATCTTTAGAACCACATTTCCTTGATAAAAGTGCGCCAATACAGAACCTACTTGTATTGATGAAATAAAAGGTCTTGGCCTTGTTGCAGAGATCATTGAGTGTGAAATTGCAATTGCCTTGGTTTTCCATATTCTATTTTCCTTTCCATGTTTGCTTTTCCTGATAATTGAATTTAGGAGATACTGCAATGATTCAGGAATATTCTGCTCAGCATTCTCCAAAAAAAATTTGATCAAGGTACTTATCCATGTCGTACACCTTGGATCTTATCCTTTATTATAACTGCAGCAACTTTAACAATGCTCTTCGTGTTCATAATTTTTTCGAGATCCATGCCAACTTGCGCTCAAAATTTTATAACTAGTGTTACGTAAACATATAATGGGTTGTCTATTGTATCCTGCTGTAATAATGATGTCATCTCCATATTTTTCCATCAGTCTTCTCTTGAGAGCTTTTTTTTCAGACGGATTAGGTCCTTTGAAATCTTTTAATAATTCAGACGTTGTAACAAGACTTACTCGGTCACGTTTTGCTTTTGGTTTTCTTATTTCTTTATTTCTGAAAATTTTCTGATGCCTTTTCAGCACACTAAAAAAGTCCTTTTGGAAACTGAATGTTGGTATTTTAGATCGTCGAGCACTAGCACCACTAATACTTGCTTTTGCTGCAGCAACGATGGATTTTCTCTTGTGTAAGCCTTTTGGCACTTGACATGAATTTTGACAGTCGTACAGTTTTGAAAAAGATTATGCTTACCCTCACCTCTCTTTTTGCTGTATTCTATCAATGTTTAACCCCTCTTTCTTTCACAACTATTGTCTCACATTCTTCAAATGTTTCTGCATAAACTGGACAAAGGTCTGACATTGTTGGTACTGATTAGAATACTTTGTGAGACACGTTATATGGAGAAATGAAATAATAGCGCAAGCAAAATGAAAAACACGGAACAACAGCGGACACAAATCGTACTAAATCGCAACTTGGGAGTTACTGGAAGACGATCTGGTGGGATGACTGGTCACCCTGAACCTAGCGGAAGTCCTTTGACCTAACCAGAAGCGCTCTCCTCGTCGGAGGGGGAAACTCAGGATATTCATATTTGACCTAAAATAAAGCGATTAAAAAGGTTTCCACCTTTGTTTGAATGATTTCCGATTCCGGGATCCCCCCTCCCCTGCCCATTTCCCCGAAAAACACACGTATAGCGAAAATCGCCCTTACTAGCAAAAGTTTAAAAAATGACGGCAACTTCGGGAGAAGCTTGTAACCTTATAAGAGAAGTAATTTTTATGTATTACTACTCATTTTACGCAGAATTTAATGCTCTAAATATTTTGTATTACGGTTTTTTTAATTGGATGAACCGGTTTTAATTTATTTTGAAAAAACTGAAAAAATACCTCTTTTTCACTCAATGTTTTTACGTAACCACCAGCGCTCACCTCGGCGGAGGGGGAAAACTCAGAATATCCATATTTGACCTAAAATAAAGTGATTAAAAATGTTTCCACTTTTGTTTGAATTATTTCCGAATTCAACTCCCTACCTACTGTCCTATTAGAGACATGTTTAATTAAAACTCTTTTATTGATATTATCGTACAAAATAATACATTTAGCCACGATATAGAATTGGAAAATATGCTGGACTTGGTTCACTTCCCTCTGAAATTTTATGTTTCGGGAGATTGTTATAATTAGAAACACTTATGTAAGCAGAAAGTTTCCACTATTTTATTGAACAAAAACCCCCTGATGTTATACATAACTTAAACACACCTAATATCAAATCACAATTAATGAGGAAATCAAAATTTATTAAATTTTCTTGATAAAAATCTAGAAAGAGTATTTATCTTTTAAATTGAAAGAATCTTCAAAGACTGAAAATGTTCTAGTCATAAGCACATTCATAATTTTCTTCATACTCGCTATGCATGAAAGCATTCCTTGTTTGAGTGTGTTTGGTCTCGGTAAGGTTTTTGAAGTATTTGTGATAGATTTGAGGTATGTATGACAGGAATCCGTTCATGTCTGATTTCGAATATTCATTCACAGGTCTGCGTGACTGGTAGAGAGAATCTTGTTGCACATTTGATAAAGGCTAGACAGGTCTTCCTACTCCGTTTTTCGCAAATTCATTACTTGAAAAGAAGTAATAAGGTCGTTAAAAATTTCCTTGAAACGAATTGTAAAGGTCAAGCCTTTTTCGTATATCAGCTAGCGTATCTTCAGCCATTTGAAAGGATTGTCCTTTCTTCTGTAGGTTACAGAAATTTGCAAAGTCTTGGAGATCCAGAAATCCCATTTTATCAGGCAATCACATCAGGAGTTTATAATTTGGATCCAATCCTCTGGCACATAGACAGACGTATTGTTGTGTCCGATTTGCATTTTTAGTGATACCAAATTCAGCATCATTTGGCAGGATGGAATGTCCAAACTCCGAGAATTTAAGATATATTTTCTCTAAATTCATGTCGGGGTCGTGAGCTAGTTTCAGCAAAGGAAAAACCCTTTTTATATTTCTAGGTTGCTCAGTGCATGAGACTGAAAATAAAATTATGTTTTTCAAAGTTCGTGCATTTTCTCTGATGACATTCCTATGAAGTCTTAGTATCTATTTTGGATACTTTAAAAAATATGTACAAAATAGTACAATGAAATAAATTAAATCTCAGAACACAATTACTGAAGCACGTGCTTCTTCATAACTGAGGAAACGGACTTGGTCCACTATAGCTCTGAAATTAGTAACTTTCTTTGTGCTACAAAGAACTGTTGCCATCTGATGGTTAATATTTGTACAACGACATTGGTACACTATTGCCTTACAAAATAGACGTTTTTACTGTATTACGGCAATGTTGGTACGAAAAGTCCAAAAAGTGCACTTAGTTCACTTTTACACTGAGCCCTCCATGTAATAGTAATACACTGGTGAAATAAATTAAGAGAATTTGCATATTTTATCAAATTTCATGAAAAGAACTGAACTGAATGTACAACCACTGCTTCTAGACAAAAATGCAAATCTTGTACGTCAAATACGTAAGCGTACACTTGTGGGTAGGCTGAGCCAGTAGAGAAACAGTTTATATAAGCGTGCGTAAGTTAAGACGCATTTCGTTCGCTAGCACACCTCAGCGAATTTCTTGGTGTTATTTTGCAGCAATCGGTTAATTTCAAATTGTAACAGTAAAAATGAGAAACCACCAACGTTTAGATGATGGAATGAGGAGGTGAATTGTGGGGAGGCTAGAAGCAGGCCAATCTCAAGTCCAAATTTGTAGATAGATCAATTTAACGCCCATCGTCGTGTGTAACTTATGGAAACAGTTCCAGGATACCAGATCCATCGAGAGAAAGCCTGGGCAAGGTCGTCCAAGAGCTACTACGGCCAGAGAAGATCGCCATTTTTCGATTATAGCGAGGCGTAACAGGAGTGCTACAGCTTCTCAGCTCTCTCGTGACTTGTATGCAGCCACAGGAACCCGTGTAACAAGGGTGACTGTTTCCAAAAGACTTCAAGAGAAAGGGTTGTTTGCAAGAAGACCTGCTGTTTGCGTCCCGCTCACTTCTACGAACAGGAGAATCCGTTTATCATGGTGCAGAGAGCATAGAGATTGGAGTATGGATCAATGGGCGACCGTTCTCTTCACTGATGAGTCCAGGTTCAGCCTAAACACCGATTCTCGCCGTACGTTCATATAGAGAGAACCAGGGACCCGCTACCTACCCTCCAATGTCCACGAAATCGACCATTATGGCGGAGGAGGTTTAATGGTCTGGGCAGGCATCATGTTGGATTTCTTGGAGCCCTATGTTCACCTTTTCAGGGGTGCAGTTGGCCCTGAGTTCATTTTAATGAACGATAACGCGAGGCCACATAGAGCTCTTCTGGTCGACGAATTTCTAGAGAGTGGGGATATTCGCCGGATGGATTGGAAAGCCAGATCTCCAGACCTTAACCCTATAGAGCATATCTGGGACGCTCTGGCGAGGGTAATTGCAACTCGCAACCCCCCTCCGAGAAACATCCAGGGAATGAAAACAGCGTTGCTGAACGAGTGGGACCAATTGCACAGGAAATGATAAACTACTTTATTTCAAGTATTAAATCACACTGCGAGACCTGTATATCTGTAAGAGGACCATACCCCCTATTAAACCATCTATTAACCCATTTTTTGTTTATTATGCAACTGCTGTTTCATACCTTCCGACTCCAACGAGTGTTACGCACGATCATGCGTGTGTATTACAATTATTGAAAGGTTATTTATTTTTATTGTATCAATGTATGTACATATCAAATTTCATTAAAATCGGTACAGTAGTTCTAGAGATAATCGACCAAGTCTGAAAATTATCTTTCTTACACCGGTGTGATTAAATAACTTTAAAATATCACAATGACATTCCCTAGTCATAGTCTCTCAGTCTCCTATTTTTTTTGGACTCATAGCTTCTGATAACAGTAGGATTTAACTTTTTATTTCATTATAAAACTACATGTTATATTTTTAGAATTATATGATACTGAAACACTGATTTCAGACTTTTTATGTTGAGACGATTTCCCTCCTTTGTTCATTGTACCTCAATCATCGAAATAATCTTTCTACTTTTCCATTATGCCCTGGTATTGCTGCAGTTGTCGATGCAATAAGTGATTGGTTAAATCTGATAAACATGTATTTTTGTCTCCATTTTGAGGTAAAAAGTTTAAATTTTTAACATTTTTAAGGTTATTTTTGTTACATTGTTTCCAGCTGGTTTTTTTTTGTCTTTCTTATAATATTAGATTTTAATTTTATTTCGTATAGACACATTTCATTACACAAATGATATCTTCGGCTATTATTTTACTAAAAAACTTCTAACCAGACACACGCACACACACACACACATATATATATATATATATTATTTATATATATATATATATATATATATATATATATATTATTTATATATATATATTATTTATATATATATATATTATATGTGTGTGTGTCTGTGTGAAGCAGAATGGGGATCTTTTATATTACGACGATTAAACAAACTTACATTTTAAAGAGGCAGAAAATCGGCAGACAATAGCACATTGTTTCACTGAGTTGAAGTCCAGTCTCAGTGCTCATTATTCTGCTTGAAATGGGCACTTGTGTAAACTGTAGGGGAGAGAGAGAAGCACGACTGTTAGAAGTTCGGCATAGAAATAGATCGATCACTTTTACGCGGACTCCTATTCCGTGTAGTAATTCCGTGGTAAAAATTCGGTGTTAAAAGTAATGTTTCTGCGGTGGCTGAAAGTGTTGGAAGTGTTGCCGTACATCGTTTAATGACACCATTTAGCTATACAACATTACTTCAACACTAGACGCCCATCAATACAAGATTCCCCATATGACTCATTTGTTGAGGTTTGGGTAATCTTATCGCATGGGCGTCTATCACTCCTGTGGTTTAAAACTTTGTCCGAAACAGTATTTCGCATAGTGGTATAAACAGAGTTCCGGAGTCCTCAATCTGCAATTGCTCAGATTCGTCTGATTAGTCTACCATGTTACAAATGGTCTAGTTGGTATCTTTACTGCATGGATTTTCTAACTGTAACAGAATATTCCCTCATTGGTATTGCTAGAAAACAGGTTAAGATCCTCAAATCATCGTGTTTATTGAACTGCGCTGTCTTCGCAAATCCATCGTCATCTGGTGATATTTCCGTGTGCATGAAGATTGCTTTGGCTGTGAGACTGATCTACCTATACATTATGGCTGGTCTATTCAATTTAACCCATAATCCTTAGTATTTTGTATGCTTCAAAATCTATTTTAGCTTTTGGAAAACGATGCATTATGAAATGGGACTGAAATTGATTTTACCCACTCAGAAAAATACCTAAAAGCACCCAGAAACTAAGCAATTTTACGCAACGAGTGAAAATACAGTATGGAAACTTCATTTCAAGACTCTGAAGTTCTATTGCTTTCGCAATTAGTATTCGCTTATTTGCAACAGAAATTTTCCTCTTCTCTCCGGGCGCAAGGGATTTTTTAACACTTTTACATACAAAAGATACAACAACTTTCATGTTTAGCCCCCTGTCTGCATTTCATTTAAGGTTAAGTGGTAGCCTTTCTTTTCAAAGACGGTTTTTAATTTTAAAAAACTGATGTCTTTAACTGATAAAGTTTACATCAAATCAAATAAACACAGAAACCTAAAAACGTGTTGACAATAACAGAAGCATACTTCGAACACGTGTGATAGTCATTGTGAATAAAAAGCACAATTATGGATCATACCGTTTCTATTATCTATATATATAAAACAGTTCCATAACCGACTGACTCACTGACATACAACGCACAGACCAAACCTCTCGACCTAAAGGACTGAATTTTTGCATGGCGATTCTTCTTATAGTGTAGGGATTCACTAAGTAAGATTTTTGAAAAATTCTTCTTAGATTTTTTAAAATTAAATTTTTAAGATGTTTTAGTAACTTTTTTTTAGTTTGCATTTAAAATAATAATTTGAGGGTTATAAAATTTACATCACGAGAAAGATCATAAAAATTCCTTTAAAATGAGATCTTTTTCGAATCTTTACCTCTATTTTCTGATATTTGGTGAATTTTTAAAGATTAATTTTTATAATTTAATTTATTAAATGCTGATCACGTGATTTCTTTTTCTGGTACTTTAAATAAATTTATCGTCTCGTGCATAACAACTAAATAGACAAAAAAGTCTTTTTTTCTTGCTAATGCGGCAGACGATTGGACATTATTTTGTCTATAAAAATATCCCTTACGATTTTTTTATAAATATATTTTTTTACATCAATTGTATACATTGATCGTCGTATTTATTATATATATATATATTTATTTATTTATTTATTTATTTATTTTGGCATTAATTGCATACATTGACCATTGTATTTAATTTGAATGTACTCCGTAGCGAAGTGCTTGGTTTTCATCTAGTCTTCTGATATAAATGGAATATTCTTTTCAGATGGACATAAATTTGGCGGCTGAAAGCGCTTACCCGACTCCATTAGCCAATTCTACTCTCTTGCCGTTGTTACTATTGTCTCTGACGAGCCAAAAGCACACTCCGAATACTGCGAAATCGTTTAGTACAGAATATGATTACATCATAGGTGAGTGCGGAGAGGTCCAGTAAGAAAGTATTGTATAGCATTTCAGTTATTCATTAACGAAGTTCAACACACTACGTTTGTGATATTTATTTTGCTGTGAAGGAAAGCTTTTGAAATGCAGAACACAGTTCATCCCATTTGTATTTATAAAGCAAACTAGGCTATATTTATTAGATATACGATATTTGTAAATTAAGAATTAATATTTAAATGCTCCCCAACCAAATAATATTTAAATAATCTAATAAATTTGACATTGCAAATATAACTAAAATTTTTATTTTCTTTTAAAGTCAATATCTAAACGGAACGAATTAAGTTTTACACTTTTTCGAGAGAAATAGGAATAGTTAAGTAATCAATTTTCAGTTGAACTCATTTTTTTGCAGAGAGTTAGTTTAAAAAGACAATGCATAACTAGAATGAATTTTTGAATAGATAATATTTAAAAATTAAATTAAATCATTAAATTAAAATGTACCTATTTTTAATTAAGAAAATTGTATTCCAAGTTTAGATATAAATGAAACAAACAAAGGCAAGCTAATGAATAAAATAAAATTCATATAAGCTAGACACGCAGTTTTTTAAGATAATAAACAGGACATGGTCATTTCCATTTGCATTCTCTGCAAATTGGCAATGTTTCCGAAACGAAATCTAACTCTCAAAGGCAAAAACCATCTGCTGTTTCCCAGTTTGGTGAATATCTCTCTTTTTTCAAAATATGGGTAAAAGTGTTTGGTACGTCATGGTTATTAAAACTTCAGAATCGCTTGAAATAATGGTAATCTCAAGAAAAATGTTTAAACAAAGAGTTCTCTTTCACCACAGTGAAAAATTTAAAAGGCCAGTAAGGGGGTCTGTCATTCACCAAAATTGTCTAATAGAAAATCAGCCTACAGTAGAAATTTAGAATATATTTGAACATTATCTATTTCTTTTTTCATAACTATTCAATATCTTGAGAATGGGGGAGAAAATCATTCTCACTCATTCTCGCGCAGTTTGTAAAGAATATGAAAGGGTGATATTAGATTAAAATTTTTTAAATTAAAGAACTACCTAACTCTAGGAATAGCTCTCTATTTTTTTGCAAGATATGGGAAAGAATATCTAGTGTATGTGATTGAATGAGCAATAAATATCGAAATATTTACTAAAATATTTATTGGCGACAATGTGTATTGGATATGTAATGCGATAGATTGACAACTTCGTCCATCCTGGTACCGTAACTTATAGCAGTAGATGTAAAATTTGGCGAAAGCAAATTGTGGTTAGATGGGATCCAACGATTAAATGGACATCTCCAGTGCTAATTCCAAGATAATTTCATTGCGGTTGTGAGCAAATAAATCAATCTCTGCGTGAATACCTTCAGTAGTCTATAACGGCGTGATTAGGTACGCTAAGTACAAGATTTCATGTCAGAGTAGATCTTAATAATTAACTGTGGTTCTTTTTTTTAATAAGGAAGATATATAGATAATCTTCTACCTGGCAAAGTCTCTACCCAGTTTTGTTTAGGATTATTGATGAATTTTCTAAAGGATTTTTTTCCAGTGCTAATGAATCTTACGACCAAAGAGAATTATCACTGGGGAGTCTTATTTCCGAAGGAACGAGTTAAGAGAAAACCAGAGCCGTTTTAAATATTTTATTTCGTTGTGTTTCAGTCGGTGCGGGCTCAGCTGGTTCAGTTGTTGCGAGCCGTTTATCAGAAATTCCTTGTGTCAGTGTTCTACTTTTGGAAGCTGGCAAACCACCGCCTCTCGTTTCCGACGTACCGGGTCTCGCAAGGTTCCTGTGGTTTACTGACATTGACTGGCAGTACAGGACTGTGCCACAGAGGTACTCTGGAGATCTCCTAATCAACAGGGTAAGAAACTTTATTAATTTCTTTATATGCACAATTTCACGCAAAATTGCATGTCATGCACTTTAATAATTGCCTTCCTGAATTCTTTTAGCAAACGAACGGATAGCATGTTTAGAACTGTGAACTTTTTTTTATCTTTTGTTCAGAAATAACCCCAAAAAAATCAGAAAGATAATCCTTTAAAACCCTATATACCTTTCGTCTAGGAGGTATTATGATATTCATTCATGTAATCTCTTTAAACAATTCATGTAATCTCTTTAAACAATTCCTGTAATCTCTTTAAATAATTCGTGCAATCTCTGTAAAGGAATTTAAACATTTTTACAACATTTTCAAACAATCCTTCGAGATATATGCCCTGTCTTTTAACCGAAAAGAAATGACCATAAAATATTTTATGAAATAATCTATGAAATGTCTTGGGAGAGAGAATATTTAAGGATAATATAATTTTTAACTGGAAATTAAAGAGATCTCCTTAAAAAACCGTATCACTTAAAATTTAGTAAGCCAAACGTTTTTCAACTTTTTACGGATTTGTTCACTCCATAGAGTTTTCATAAACATTTTCCTTATGAAGCTCTGTTCGAAAACTGTTTTTGTTTAATGACTTAAATATATTTTTTTATCTAGCTAAAAACTGCACAGGAAATTTACCTTAATCAGTTTTAAAAAAATTTCACATATTTTGCTTTGGCTATTTTGGTAACTTACAAAAAGCTGTGTCCTTTTCTATAACTTTAATACTTTTTAAAAAATAAATATTGTTAAATTAATATCATATTTTCACCTCTCTGTCCATATTCCCAATGTTTTAGAACTGAGTAGTTTTTAAACAGCAAGTAATTTTTATCTTTATCAATTAAATGCGTTTTATTTATTTAAAACAGTAAATGTATTTAATTAGCGCAAAAATTGTAAGATTACCTAAAAAGAGGCAAAGCTTTTTTAGAAGCTAAACTTTTGGCAAACTAAAGGTAAAATATGTTTCGTTATCATTTTCTATTCAAGCATTTTCATTTTATTTTGTAAAAAATGTTTTGTTTTATTTATAATTTTTCAAAAATTCACAATGTTTCTTCAAACATTACGCTTGAACCATTGAAAAGTGATTTGTAGGAATTAACCGAGTTCAACTGTACCTAATGATACAAATATCTCTTTTGTAAGAAACTTTAATGCTTATTTCTAGTAAGAGGAAATGAAAATGTAAGGATGAAATTTACAACAAACTAGGGGACTAATTAATTTAAAATACGAAGCTTATCACGGGGTGTTGACATTTTGTGTTGCAAGAAAGGGCCACGAAGAGTTAAAAACCCATTTTGTTAGAAGAGAACACCTCGTAAATACCGGGTTGGCAAAAAGTCCGTATAAACTATAAAAATTCATAAAAACCGGGAAAATAGCCAAATTAAAAAAAGGTTTGCAGGGTTAGCATCGCTAGGTCACGGGATTTATTTAAGACAGGAAAAAAAACTAAAAAAACAGCCAGCAGGTGGCGCTGGTACGAGCGAATTCTGTGGAAATATGCAAATGAGACGGTTATAAGAACGTGCGCTCCTAATCCAGAACCAGTTCACCGTTGTTCCGCGATCCGCCGAGAGGTGTCATGTATACATCCGGACCTGCTGCACTCTATCTTTGCTAGATTTGTGACTAGCCTGCAATGCCTTATCCCCTGTGGTGGGGGTCATGTGGAACACCTACTGCTGTAATAAACGATTTAGAAACATTCTTTTCGTTATTTGCTTATATTTTCTTTCACTTGTGTAAGTCAGCGCCACCTGTCGGCTGTTTTTAGTTTTTTTCCCCAAAATAACTCAAAATACAGCCGACAGGTAGCGCTGACGTACACAAGTCAAAGAAATGATACGCAATTAACAAAAAGAATGCTTCTAAATCGTTTATTACAACGGTAGGTGTTCCACATGACCCCCACCACAGGGGATAATGCATTGCAGGCGAATCACAAATCCAGCAACGACAGAGTGCAGCAGGTCCGAATATATACAGGACACCTCTCGGCGGATCGCATCTTTCAGTTCCAACAGATTGGATGGACCAGATAGATACACCGAGATGATACACTCCTTTGACTTGTATACGTGAGCGCCACCTGTCGACTTTTATTTTATTTTTTTTTTCCTGTCTCAAAAAAAAAAATCCCGTGACCTAGCGATGCTAACCCTGCAAACCTTTTTTTATTTTGGTTATTTTTCCGGTTTTTATGAATTTTTAAAGTTTATACGGACTTTATACCCACCCGGTAGAACAGAAAGGCCGTTCATAAGATGGAGAAAGGCGAGAGAAGCGCCAGGAAATGGCAATACCGCACAGAGGGAACCAAAGATAATTTGTCGCTAACAAAAAGGGTGTGAGATTTTAAGGAAGAGGGAGTGAACCCCACGTGCAAGAGGTCAAAGGTTCAGAAATTAATGAAGTCGAGGACGGCGAGTGTGAGAATTCGGTAGCGTGTGAAAACAAGATGGCAATATGAAGATAGAAATGGGAAATACGCCCGTAAGAAAGGATTTGGCAGAGTCAAGCCTATAGATATGCCCTCAAGCCAATGATGTGGCTGAAGGAGGGCAAGGAAACAGAAGAACCTACCAATAAGATCCCCAAGGGATGGAATTAATGAAATGGAAGAATGATATTTAGGAGTGGCGAAGACGAGACATACAGAGATAAGATAGATAGAGAGAAAAAGAAAATTAGAGATGAAATATAGATAGGGCCTAGCTTCGTTGTGAAAAGAGCCCGTAAAATTAACTGCTGAAGAAGCCCATGATTCCGACAACTGAAAAGAAGGATGAGTCTGAGTGCACCATCCAGAGCACCGCCGCATCAGCAGAATAAATCTACGCCCAAAGAAATCATCGTCCAGTCCGCATCAAATCCAGAGGCCTGCCGTCAAAGACCCCGGAAATCCACCCGAACATCTCCCGATGACCAGAAGATTCCCCGGTTATCCAGAGATCTTCCTTTATTGTGTACCGGCCTAGCGCACCATCGAAGGGGTTACAATGAAACAAGAACCAACTCAAGGTATAGTGACTGTGTGTTCTCTATCCTGTCAGTAGAAAAGGCTCTTTCGCCATTTTGAGAATGGTTTTAATGATATAGATGAAGGAGATCCGAGGATAATTAAATTTATTGAGGGAATAATGAATTATTTTATTTAAATGAATTAAATTGCATATTTGATATGTGTAATATGAATCTGGATGTTATTTGTAAATATAAATGTGTGATATTTTTAATAAATATTGTTAACTCCTGAGTAATCATTCTCGTCATATTTACCGATAATAATCCACTATACGATCCCTGTCACAAAGGTTATAGAAATAAAAGACATATGAAGAGAAAATAACCAAATATTCTCTAATTGCCCCTAGATTCAATGATGTATAGACAAATATACATGATTTCGTGACTACCTATTTAATACAGTAAAACATCGCTATATAAAATTATCCACTATAAGGAATAAATCACTTTTAACTATCATCTTTTGTGAATCTGGCAAATTCACATTTATTTTGATGTAGACGACATTACGTGCAAAGATATGTAGATAACTCTATTATATGTAATACTTTGTACCCTGAAGATTTATTTGAGAAATTTTGGTGTGAATGGTGTAAAAAATATGAATGAGTACTAAATGTATTCTCTAGGTCGGTCAACTTCATATTGCTTATATATACTGCTGGCCACTGTAAATGCAACACCCTGAAGGAAACATGCAAATAACATGAAATTTACAACATGCATTAGCGGAGGTGAGATATGCAAATGATTAGAATTTCAGCGCAGACGCACATCACGCGCGTCTGTGGCGCCACTTCAAAGCGCTATTTAAGGCTTGGAGATTTCGACGATTTCAAGTTCGGCAATTGTGTTTTTCTTGTGGTTTTTTCAAAAAAACGATCAATTATGCCTCGTCGAAAACAGCGATCATCTTTTGATCAAGTATCCGAGTTCGACAGAGGAAGGATAGTGGCCTACCGAGATTGTGTATTATCTTTCAGGGAAATCGGTAGTCGTGTTGGACGAAACCAAACAACTGTAATGCAGATATGTGATCGTTGGATGCAGGAGGGTACGACGGACCGGCGTGTTCGATCGCATCCACCTCAGCGACCACTTCACGTGATGACAGGCAAATTGTGCGCATGGCAGTGACGGATCGCTCAGTCACATCACGAACCATAGCACAGCACATGCAGTCTGTAACGCATCATCCAGTGTCTGCGCGTACCATTCGACGCCGTTTACAGCAGAGTGGTCTGTCCGCAAGACGTCCATTGCTTTGTCTACCCTTGACGCAGAACCACAGACGTCTCCGCCGCCAATGGTGCGATGACAGAAGGATGTGAACGACGGAATGGAATGAAATTGTCTTTACTGACGAGTCACGCTTCTGTCTGCAACACCACGATGGTCGCATTTGAGTCTGGAGACACCGTGAAGAGATGATGCTGAACAGCTGCGTTATGCACCGCCACACTGGTCTTGCACCGGGTATTATGGTATGGGGCGGTATTGGATATCACTCTCACACACCTCTAGTACGCATTGCCGGTACTTTAAACAGCCAGCGCTACATCTCCGAGGTGTTGGAGCCAGTTGTCCATCCTTACCTTCAGGGCTTGCCCACAGCCATATTTCAACAGGATAATGCGCGACCACACGTGGCATACATTGTCCAACGGTTCTTCGTCAATCGCCAGATTGAATTGCTTCCCTGGCCGCCTCGCTCTCCGGATCTTTCGCCGATAGAAAACATGTGGTCTATGGTTGCTCTACGATTGACCCAGATTCCATCCCCAGCTGCCACAGCAGATCAACTTTGGCAACGTGTGGAAGCTGCTTGGTCTGCTGTACCCCAAGAACTCATCCAAAGTCTCTTTCAATCAATGCCGAGGCGTGTGGCAGCGATGATCTCCAACAATGGCGGCTACTCTGGCTACTGATTTTGGCAGGAACCACACTTCACAGAAGTCTATAAATTTAATCATTTGACACTTGGTCAACATGTTATCTACAAAATAAATTTTGTTGTGATATCTCTTGTCTTTCTTGGTGTTGCAATTTGGGTGGCCAGCAGTATTGTTAAAAGACACTATCTATTTAACGATAATTCTCTTTACAACAATATTTCTTCGGGGTGCCTAAGTAGTGTCGCAAAGAAATTTCAGTGTAGGTTTTTTTTCGTTTTTATTGAATGTTTTAACGATTAAATATGGATGGCGGGGAAAAGAAAAAGCATTGGATTATGTTTTTGTTAGTGGCAACAGGCCTTTGGCGACTCCATGTTTACTAAGTTTAGGACCAAATATGGAAACAAAAATACAGATAAAGCTTATCGTCATGTAGAGTTTTCAAGAAACAGTATTTCTTTAGGATAGAAGACATCATTACCCTCTACTGCGTTTAAATCTTCATTGAACTCAGAAATGCTGTGACATCAGAGGCTTTAATAGCATCGAAAGGAAAACTTTCGCTATAAAAATAATTCTTTTCTGTCCAAGAAAGTGTCCGAACGAGTTGAGGAGATACTTTCGATATTTTTGATGATGTGTATAAACGCGTTTATTTAAGGCTGTGTGTGTCGTACATTATGGTCATTAAGTATCACATTGCTAAAAAACAAAAGATTTTACTAATTGTAGATCACTTAAACATCAGAACCAGTCTACACCCTTACCAAGGACAACTATTTCAGAATTTCCTATACATTCTATCAATCTATCGATTTATCTGTCTATCTACACACACACACACACACACACATACACTGCTGGCCACTGTAAATGCAACACCCTGAAGGAAACATGCAAATAACATGAAATTTACAACATGCATTAGCGGAGGTGAGATATGCAAATGATTAGAATTTCAGCGCAGAAGCACATCACGCGCGCCTGTGGCGCCACTTCAAAGCGCTATTTAAGGCTTGGAGATTTCGACGATTTCAAGTTCGGCAATTGTGTTTTTCTTGTGGTTTTTTTCAAAAAAAACGATCAATTATGCCTCGTCGAAAACAGCGATCATCTTTTTATCAAGTATCCGAGTTCGACAGAGGAAGGATAGTGGCCTACCGAGATTGTGGATTATCTTTCAGGGAAATCGGTAGTCGTGTTGGACGAAACCAAACAACTGTAATGCGGATATGTGATCGTTGGATGCAGGAGGGTACGACGGACCAGCGTGTTCGATCGCATCCACCTCAGCGCACCACTTCACGTGATAACAGGCAAATCTTGCGCATGGCAGTGACGGATCGCTCAGCCACATCACGAACCATAGCACAGCACATGCAGTCTGTAACGCATCATCCAGTATCTGCGCGTACCATTCGACGCCGTTTACAGCAGAGTGGTCTGTCCGCAAGACGTCCATTGCTTTGTCTACCCTTGACGCAGAACCACAGACGTCTCCGCCGCCAATGGTGGCGGATGTGGTCGAATGAACAGACGGATGTGGACGGCAGAATGGAATGAAATTGTCTTTACTGACGAGTCACGCTTCTGTCTGCAACACCACGATGGTCGCATTCGAGTCTGGACACACCGTGAAGAGAGGATGCTGAACAGCTGCGTTATGCACCGCCACACTGGTCCTGCACCGGGTATTATGGTATGGGGCGGTATTGGATATCACTCTCACACACCTCTAGTACGCATTGCCGGTACTTTAAACAGCCAGCGCTACATCTCCGAGGTGTTGGAGCCAGTTGTCCTTCCTTACCTTCAGGGCTTGCCCACAGCCATATTTCAACAGGATAATGCGCGACCACACGTGGCACGCATTGTCCAACTGTTCTTCGTCAATCGCCAGATTGAATTGCTTCCCTGGCCGCCTCGCTCTTCGGATCTTTCGCCGATAGAAAACATGTGGTCCATGGTTGCTCTACGATTGACCTATATTCCATCCCCAGCTGCCACAGCAGATCAACTTTGGCAACGTGTGGAAGCTGCTTGGTCTGCTGTACCCTAAGAACTCATCCAAAGTCTCTTTGAATCAATGCCGAGGCGTGTGGCAGCGGTGATCTCCAACAATGGCGGCTACTCTGGCTACTGATTTTGGCAGGAACCACACTTCACAGAAGTCTATAAATTTAATCATTTGATACTTGGTCAACATGTTATCTACAAAATACATTTTGTTGTGATATCTCTTGTCTTTCTTAGTGTTGCAATTTGGGTGGCCAGCAGTGTATATATATATATATATATATATATATATATATATATATATATATATATATATATGTGAGGCTAAAAATATGGGGGGGGGGGAGTGATCGCGCGACCTTAAAACGGGATTTAGTTATTAAAATATAGGATTAACAATTTAAAAGTCTGGGAGTTCAAATAAGTGGCATAAGGTATTGCAGTGAAAATATAATTAATGGGTTCGACTTGATTCAATTTCCGAAGAACCGAGAATTTTAAGTAGACGATAGCCTTGAAGCTTGGCGAAGAAAGAAAGTGTTTAGGTCAGATAAAAGAACATGTACGATATGACGACACGAATAAGTAATGAGCGTCAGTAAGCGTTGGTTTAAGGTAGAAACAAAGGAAATCTTCAGAGCTATGGGGAATTAGAAAATGATAGGACGTGCCGCTTGGCGGTACGCGTTTTTTTTTACATTCCCGCGGGAAGGGATGGGAATCAATTTATTTTAATTATGGAGCTGAGTAATTAATTATGAGTTAATAAAGATATTTAGGAAAGTCAACTAGACTGGTTTCTGGCTAATCGTGTCAATACCTTGACTTGCACTGATGGAATTTATTAAGTTATGAGTGTCCTCGCCACCGGACCACGGACTGCAAGATGATTCTCAGGATGTTTGGAATAATGTGTTAATAGGATTGGGCGTGAAGACAAATCCGACATATATATATATATATATATATATATATATATATATATATATATATATATATATATATATATATATATATATATATATATATGTATATATACATATATATACCCGTGTGTGTGTGTATGTAAAATTATTTTATCCTTACCCAGGAAGTGATTTGGCCTAGTGGAAAAACCCTTGGAGGTTCCAGCGTCTTGAATGCAATGTTGTACGCACGAGGTAATCGGAAAAACTACGACAATTGGGAGGCTGAGGGAGCAAAAGGATGGAGTTACAAGGACGTTCTACCTTACTTTAAGAAAATGGAAGACAATAGAGACCCGGAATACGTGGCTAATGGTATATTTTACATGTTTCTATTAATGCTTAACTTTTTCCTGCAATATTCTTTACTTCCAATTTCTTTACTTCCAACGGCAATCTAATATTTTTATCATTTACATGAAATAATAATACGCAGGATGAAAGGGTATCAGCTGTTGTCTGAAAAAGTTGTAAATTATTAGATGAAATTATAAGACGATATGGAGTCAGAAGTCAGTATCTCATACATTCGTAATTTCTTAAAGTTCAAAAATTTTCTTTTTTTATTCATTGTAATTACTCAGTTTTCTTAATTTACAAACTTAAGGATAATTTTGATATTTTATGATGATAATTTCGATTTTGTAACACAGCTTAAAGTTCCATCCTTCCCTTTCTATCTGAAACTCATCCTGACGATATGTAATTCGCAGCAACTACATGCCAGGGGTGAATGAAATCGAACATTCGACTTTAGGATTTCGAAGTCAGTGACCTGATCTTTATTTACACTACACGGCGAATCTTCCCTAATGAATATATTCCTTATAACTTCCTGAAAAGTTTGTGGAGTTGTAAATGGTGCTCACAAAACGCAACATTTCTAACTCAAAATCCTGTCTGTGTACAGGAACATTTGAGAATTTCGCCACAAAAATTCCTTTAAGACATTGAGTGATAATGAAAATATTTCAATCTTTAAAAAAAATTAGAATTTTCTTTACTTGTTTTAGTGCAGTGCAAGAGACTTCTAGTTTAAGTAACTGCTCGAAATTCTGTTCACAAGTATTTATTCAAATTTGTACGTACTGTAGTAAACTTTGGAGAGTATCAGAGAATACATATTTAAATTTATTGCAAAGCATGGTAGATTTTTAGGTCTTAAATGTTATGACCAGGCAGTATGTTTAGTTTTCCATTATTCATTCGGGAAAAAAAAAACCCACAGGAAATCTGTAAAGACACCGCAAATATAACAGTTTAAACATTTAGATAAAGATCATCTCCTGCCTGTCAGTCGCTTTAATTTGAAGTTTTTCTTGTTTATTAAATATTTTTCAATAAAACAATTAGGCAAACTTATATTAACTATAAAAACTAACTGATTACGTTTTGCATGTAAGACATCTACCGAGTACATTTTTACCCCCCCCCATTATTCTTGGTTAATTAAATAGTAATTTTTTGCACATTATATTAACATCCATTTAGAAATAAGAGGTTGACTTATAAACTTCACAAAAAATAGCTGTACAAACAAAGTTCAACAACGATGCACTGAAAAAATTCCCTTGTGTGATTTCGTGAGTGAAGAACAGTGCTTAGCCGTCCCTCATACGGCACCAGCAATTCGTGGTAAAAATATAGTGAACCTAAAATTAAACGTAAAATGTCTCCATAGTGCTAATAATGTTTTCTACTCTCGACATGCCCTGTAAGGTGTTTTTGGTTGTTTACCAGTTCTATGTTCGATGTAATATCTACCAAAGAATGAATGTGAAATCGAATTAAGAATGACATTACTCTGGTACAAAATTAACAAGACAACGAGTCGAAATGTATCGAAATGGTAATATCCATGCAGTATTAGAGATCAACACTATTTTATAGACCTGACGAACATCTGCTAGCCTTCCTCGAAGCAAGTCAATTCTTGAAAGAAATAGAACCTAAGAAAATTTCAGTTTAAGGTTAAGGTGTTTAAAAAATATGAGTTTTAATTTGTAGTATATTGCGTAAGCCAGTTGGAGTTGGATAATTCCTCATTTAAAGATGTACATTCAAGTCGAGTAGCAATAAACTATATTTTCTAATTGAATCGTCGTTATATCTCCTGCATCTCCACGTTTGCTTACAACTGGACTTTGCCCACAAGCAAATAGAACAGAGCTTGCTCATAAGTTTAAGGTAACAGATTTTTACATGTACAGCGTTTTTAGAGGGCTGAGATTTTGAGAGTTAGAAGTGTAATATTAGTCTCCTTAACTTCATATTTCGTTTACAACTCTTTCTTAGGGACTGAGTTATTTACCTGACGCTGAGATTTCAAAGAAAAAAAGAAAAAGGAGTGAAACGATAAAACATTTTTGAGATTTTTCTTATCAGACAAATAAGTAAAGCTTGGTTAATATGTCGAACATACCTATTACAGTTTTTATACGGGTACATTGATAATTTAAACGATGCAACATAATTGAAATTCACATGTATCATACGAAAATTTTTTAAAAACTTTTTGAACATACTTTTAAATCAATCATAGCTTTGATTTAATGAATGTACTGAATGATAAGAAAAAATGCTTATCAGTCTCGGCTAGGATTGGATTTAGACGTATCTGATTGGATCGACAACCGAATTCAATCATCTTTAGCTTAAGAAAGTGGTTAGGACCCAAACGGAAAATATTAATTAAAGGAGTTGGAAACAAAAAATATATCATGATCTTTTTTAGATATTCATTGCTTTACCTGAGACAGTGTTTTTGGTGTGATTTCAGGATACCACGGCGTAGGAGGATTGCAAACAGTGCACCGACCAAGGTATCAACCGGAGATTAAACACCCCATTTTAGAAGCAGCGCGGGGCATGGGATACAAAATCGTTGATTCTAATGACGGCAGACAAACAGGTAAAAATCCTACATTTTATTTCTCAATACTTAATCAAGATAAAAAAACCTTTTGACTAAGCAAATGTAAATCATATAACATTTTCCGGCCTATTTTTGACAGGATTCTATAAAAAGTCCATACAAAAAGTTAAAACTTTTGTGAAGAATCGAAATTTTTAATGTATCAAGAAGGAACTGTTTCGTTTCATTCTGTCAGTTCAAAATGACAAATATTCCCCCAATAACCACAAATTTACAAAACAGATAGAAATATCTTATATCCAGACAGCAAAAGAAAAATAAATCGCAAAAGAGATCTGAAATGAAAAGTAATGAAAAGGTAAGAAAATTAAATTTGAAAACGAATGAAAAGTTTTCAGAAATCTCATTGGTATTTTATTCTTGTATTTTCCGAAGACCATGACAGCCGACTGTGTACTAATAAAAAAAAGCTAAGCATACTTTTTAAAAATGTACACTGGTGTACAAAATTTAAGGACCGACAGTATTCCGTTGGTTGAAATCTGATAAAGGAAACGCCAAAGCTAAAGGTGATTTACATAAGGACACCTGATCAGTAGAAAGATGACGCATCTTGATAGTCACGTTGCACGGCACGTAACAGGGCTGAACATGATAAAAGGTGTTTTTATGAGAAAAGTTAGGGAATAGAAAGTTAGTGTGCTCGTCGTTGTAACAAGTTAAAGTGAATTGTAATTGTGTTACAGGTGATATAAATGTCTAGTAGCACACAATTAGATGACTTTACGAGTAATAGGATAATTGGTAAACTTGCAGAAGCTCGCAGGGGTAATAGTGTAGCCGAAAAGTTTGGTATCGCCCATAGCATTGTTTCACTTGTGTGGAAGACCTTCAAAGCAATAGGGACAGCTGTTTGAAAGATCGTTGCTGGTGGCACCAAAGAATGACCAATATATCGTCCTATAAGCCAAAAGAGATAGACGATACTCGGCAGGAACTAATGCAGAGCGACTGCAGATGGCCACAGGACGCAAATTGTCGCGGTTCACTGTGGCCAGACATTTACATAAAGGTGGTCTATTAGTTCGACGGCCAGATCGTTTCATCCCGCTAACGTCTGCCCACCAGAAACACCATCTAAAATGGTGTAAACACCATAAATATTAGACTGCCCAGCAATGGGGCACGGTGCTCTTAACTGATGAGAGTCGCTCCATTCTAACCAGCGACTTTGGACGTCAGCTAGTATGGAAGGAGGTGGGAGAATGGCATCATCAAGAAAACATTACCGAAAGAGATCGGTATGGAGGTGCAGGTGTCATGGTCTGAAGAAGCATAATTCTAAATGGTCGTACTGAGCTCCCCATTTTCGAACGTGGTTCGGTAACAGGAAGCCGCTACTACAGCGAGATGATCATTTCTCACGCATGTCTTTTCCGAGGGGCCAATGGTTCTCAGTTCCTTTTAATGGACGGCAATGCCAGACCTCATCATGCGTGTACTGTGGGTGAACTGTTGGAAAGTGAGGATATCACTCGTATGGATTGGCCTGCGAAGTCCCCAGACCTGAATCCAATAGAACATCTGTGGGACGCTCTAGGGAGACGTCTTGCGGCATGTATACCTCCAGTTGAAAATTCCCATGAACTGAATCGAGCACTGAAAGAGAAGTGGGCAATGTTGCCCCAACAGCTCATAAACCAACTTATTTTAATCATGGTTAGACGCTGCAAAGAAAACATTGCAGTTATAAGACATCATATTCCCTACTGAGCATCACCCCTTTGCTTTATGAAATCTTTGAGAAATATGCCTTTATATGATGACTTGTAATACTTTCTAGCTGTTTCTAAATGAATTCTCCGTATGAACCTTTGTATTCTTTTTTCACGTGTGATATTTCATTCGCTAATGTGTTACATATTGAGGTCTCTGTGGTGTGAATTTCATTCCTGCAGGTTACTCCATTGCGAAGAAATTGTGATAAAACCATATGGACCTAAAGTTTTGCACACCAGTGTATATTGTTTCGTATTTGAATAATTTCATTTGTGTTATTTCATATCCACTTTATGCAACCTTATTTACCCTTAAGCTCACCACTGCAGAAAGTTGAACTAAAACTGAGACAATATATATTAAGTAAGTAACTGAAATATAAAATCAGATTTATTAGTGAAGAGTTTATAACCCTCTTTAATGTAAAAACGTTTCTAATTATCTTCCAAAAGTAATAGAAAAATAAAAATTAATAAATCTTGTTGGGATACTCCCCACTCTCTGTCTTCCTAATTTGGAAGTTAAACGTTATGTTGTTTTTACCGTACAGCGAGTGAGGTGCATGCTTCGGGAATGACGTGATGTAACCGTTTCTTTGCGATCGCAAGTTGGGATGTTCGGACGTCATTCCCAAACGCTGGTTGCGATGTGTGAATTTAACATTTCTTTTTTTTTCGGTGTTTATATGTTTTTGTAATGATTGTTATTGTAAGTGTAGTAATTTTTGTTATTTATTGTAAGTGCAGTATTACATTTTTGTGACAATTATATTGATGTTTATTTGATGTTTATTGATGTTTATTTGATGTTTATATTGATTAAATTTTTCTGCATATGCAAATGCCAGATACACACGTGGTTTGAATGTATATAACGTGCTGGCTTTACTTAGCTCTCGTGTGGTCAGTCCGAGCATTGTGTCAGACCGAAAGCTATCGTCGACGCTAAATGTTAGCTCGAGTTTACTTTGTGGTGAAAATAAACCTACGTATTTTTGTTTTTAAACGACTGCTTCTTTTACTTGTTCCTGCTTCAGCCCACTGCTACATTCTGCTATATATATATATTTACCATATCTTTTTTATTGTTTTTAATCAAGTTCATCAAATCTAAATAAACTACTTGTGTGATTTCTGTTCTTTCCAAATTCATTATTTAGTTTACAACTTTTCTTGTTCTTTTACCCATACATCTCTCTGACACTAAGTACTGCTACACGTTTAAAAAATATACGGTTATGAGTGATAATATTAACCAATTCGAAATTACTTTGTTCAACAAGTTCTTTCTTCTTCGAAGGAAATATTTTTTCAAAAATTTAAAAATCGAAGATGAAAGAACTTGTTGAACAATGTAATTTCGAATGAAATATTGTTTTAAAAATTTAAAAATCGAAGATTCCAAACCAGTCCATACCATTTTTGTTTCTACGGGCCGTGGCGGCCTTGTGGTACAGCGCGCTGGTTTTCGGTTCTGAGGGTGCTCAGATCGAATCCTGGCGAAGCGCCACTAAAATGCCTCCGTTTGTGTCGTCCCTTCATAGGGGGCAATGCTGGTCTGCCTATATGGCGCCCCCATAATAAAATGGCCAGCAAAACTGCGATGAATTATAGGAGAATGTCTTCGCGACAAGTGCCTCCGCATTGGAAAAAGAAAATAATTGTTTCTAAGCAACTGCAATGTGTATTATCGGTTAGCATAAATTCACAAACTAAACTAATCATCATGTTTATATTCAAATGCAGGTTACTATGACTTACAAGGCACTATGAGATCGGGGCAAAGGTGCAGTACTGCAAAGGCCTACCTTGTACCAGCTGAAAATCGAACAAATTTGGATATATTGCCAAACGCAAGGGTTCGAAAGGTATTAAAATTCCTTTTTATTTTTTTTACAAACCCCTGTTTTTCTTAATAAGTAAAATTCGTATCATGGGGATTTTTTTTCATGCGTAAACGTAGTTGAAAATTACCCAAACTTTCAGAAAGTATTTGCATATATTTTTAAGACATATTAATTTTCCGCAAACACATTTCAAGAAAGACATTTAATGCAATGTGTATACTCAGTATTAAAAAATATGGGAGTGGGTGAGGTAGCCCAGTTGGCAAGAGCAGCGGGTCAGTGATTTGAACGTCCCTGGTTCGATGCTCGTCGCTGCAAATCTACCGCCGTGTTCACTAATAGTGGCCGGGGCACGTAAAATAGGGCGTGGCTGCAATGTCCTCCACATTCTCAAATTTACCTCTGGAGGTGCGGGGTCAAGTGTTCCGGTCTCGTCACTTGGCTCGGTTCAAAATTACGGGACCGGTCATTTAGCCAAGTCGGACTCCGACCCTTGTGGTTCTAATTCAAAACAGGACCCGCATCTTCATCGCCCATAGCCTTCGGGACTTGATCTGGTATACTGTCGGTCAAGGGGCATAAGCCACAACAACACATAAAATACGGGAAGGCCTGATAAGGAAAATTATGTTAAAAAATGTAAAGGAGTATTTCATTGTCCAGCAGCGAGAGAAAATCGAACGAAAGAAGATGCCCGAGAGGAATCGCCAAGAACACGTACTAACTGACAGCCTCATTCCTAGATATAATAGAACAAGTAAATGCCAGTAGAAATGGTTCAGTATTATGCCGAACACCAGGAACGCCATTTATGTTCCTGATCCGGGCCGTTTTTAATATTCAGAAATACTCTTCTAGGTGCTGATTAAAGACCGCAGAGCTGTCGGCGTTCAGTTTGATTACCAGGGCACGACCTACGAAGTGATAGCCAGAAGGGAAGTGATTATGTCCGCTGGAACGATCAACACGGCTCAGCTTCTGATGCTGTCAGGGATCGGCCCAAGAAAAGAGCTAGAAAGATTCAAGGTAATTTTGCTAGTGTTAAAAAAAAATAGCAGGAATGCATTTTTCCTCCCTATCTAGCCTTAAATATTTACTTCGTGAGCCGCCATGAAAGCATTAACGTATCGTTAATCCCGTGACGTCATCTCAGCAAGTCGACGGAGTTTATAGCACAGTGACGTCATCTTGTCAATATCGTGTGACATCGTTTTTCTGAAGTGCAATAAATTTGCATTATTTCGGAAATCCGCCAGGGAGCGTCGCAATCGGCCTTCTTAGATAAGTACCGTACAGCGAGCTACTTCAGTGAGGCAGTGCCCGGTGTTTGGCAGTTGGCGGGCTGAATGCTGTGCATGCAAACTGTTCCTTTTTTGTTTAGATTTCGGCGAGGGTTCGACGGTGAACCGACGTGCCCGAGTTCAGTGCCTCTTCTTGCAGTAATTCCTCATGCTCGTGCAAGGTGTTACGCAGCATTGTTTTTTTTAAGTTTGCCGCTCTCGCTAAAACACCCAAGGGATTTGGGTCTACCAAATGTGAGTTTTTTTTTAACAATATCTCCTGTTTAAGCTAGAAGAAAAAAAGGAAAACTTTTTGTTCGTCTGTATTTTAAAGACTTCACGAACTTTCTCTTTAATTCTCGAACAGTTGAACCTGTGTAAGGTTCCCTACAATCCCGTATGTTTACAGCAAGTATTTATGTGTTGAATTTTTTTTGTTTGCTTTAATTCAGCTTCTTTATGTGTCTAAATAAACTTGTGATATTTTTTAACTAGATATTTGTTTTATGTATGTTTCGCTTCAGGCTTACACACCACATTTTTCAAAAAGGTTGTTTATCTTATTTATGTTTAATTTTTCCAGCTATTGTCACTATCTAGTAACGCAATAGACCGCCTTCTCTGTTATCTATAACGACTCTGCACTTTAACCTAAAACTTTATTTTTATATTTTTATATTTTATTTATTTAAAGTTTTTGGGCATTTCTGCCCCAAACTATAACAGCTAGAATATCAGTTTTTGAAGAATAGAATGTTTCGTACTACCATAGTGCTATTGTTATAACTTCGACCGATTTGCGTTTATGCCTATTTCTAAATTCGACAAAATTTTTAATAAGATCAGTAATATAGCAGAGTCTTGGCAATACTTAAAAGAAGAAAGAAAGCACTTTACCACGACAATTTTTTTTAAAGAAAATTTATGCTTTAGGGAAATGCAGAATATTTTTTTTCTCTCCGTGAAAAATTCGGAACATAGTTTAATAAAAACAGAAGAAGAGACTGCTCTGGAGATACATAAACATTTGCATACTGTGGCTGCTGTACTAGGCTGATAATACCGGGTGTTCCAAAAATAACCGTCGATTTGAAAAATCAATCAAAGAAAAATGGAAGGCGATAGAAATGTGCGGTTTGCTGCATTCTGCTTAGGTAACCAGGGAATTTATTCTCACCAATTTTCAAAATTAGTTACAAAATTCGTCAACAGATGGCGCTTCTGACTGGAAAAACTATAAAACAATGTTTTCTAAATAACCACCGTTGGTAGCAACAACGTTGCGTAATCTGAACTAAAAATTCGCAGACTCCCGTGCAAACATTTCACTTTGAATGTTCTGACAAGCAGCAGAGATGTATTGTTCCAGTTCATCTACAGTTTGTGGACTGTGATGATACACCTGGTCTTTCAAGTACCCCCAAAGAAAAAATCGCATTTCGTCAAATCTGGCGAATAGGGAGGCCAATCCATGCCACTTGCGTATGCCTCTTGCTTTGAAAACATTGTTTTATAGTTTTTCTCAGTCAGCAGCGCCATCTGTTGACGAACTTTGTAACTAATTTTGAAAATTGGTGAGAATAAATTACCCGGTTACCTCAGCAGAATGCAGCAAACCGCACATTTCTATCGCCTTCTGTTTTTCTTTAATTGATTTTTCAAATCGTCGGTTATTTTTGGGACACCCGGTATCATAACATGTATATATACCTTAAAATACATTAAACTGATCTACGTAAGATCAGTTTCTGTAAATATTTGAAGATATCTGCATATTTAATTTAACTGTTTGTGGGTCCTTGATTATCACTTCGGGGAATCCAGCTGAAGGCATCGAACTCACTGATCCTGAGCGCTCCAATCACTTTCTTCCTTTCTTTATTTCCTGTCCAATGATGGTTCCCCGCTACTTACTATCTGAAAGCCTGCACTAGAGAGCGTGGCCCAGGAAGTGCAGTTAGACCACTATTCCTATGGTCCTATGGTCCTTGATTTTTATGGTATTATTCCTTATAGTGTTTTCCTTCTTCTTTACCCTGCGAAGGCAATAAATTCATTCAAAGTATTCGAATCTCTGAGTTCCAGAAGTGACTGAGGTATAGGCGCATTGAATGTCTTAGTGTCACTCCAGGAATTATCACGATCTAAACTACATTCTATATCCTAAATTATGTTTTTGCAGATACCTGTTATTGAAGATCTTCCTGTCGGCAAAAACCTGCAGGATCACTGTGGTTCCAACATCAATTTCGAGCTAAGTCCCAATATTACTCCGTATTTCGCAAAAGTATTTAATGCCGTAAATATTGCGCAGTACATACAGACAAGAACAGGTAAATTTGTTTCTATCGATCGAAAAAAAGTATCTATTTCATAAAATTAATGATAATTATTTTTTTAGTTAGGTGACATAAGGGTGTAAATAATAATAAATATATTGGATTCTTTGAGATCGTTTTCATCCCATGTTTTGTGAACAGAATAGTCCTATAGGAGAAGCACTAGTTTCTGAAGCAGACCCTTTTGACATCTTTTTTTTTGTCTCTTTGGCATAATTATTTCGTTGTAACAACCCAACACAACAGGATTTAGGCGGAAAATTTGGCAAACTCATAGAAAACAAATTTTGCATGTAAATTTGAAATAAAATCGTCCATTCTTAAAATACAAATAACAAAAGCTTCTTTAAAAATCTCTAATAATTTATAAAGATAGCAACTAGCTGAGATACAACAGAAGCAATCCTCCATGAACCTGGATAATTGCATGCGATTTGCTCACGGGTCAAGCTACTAATGCTTCTGTGACAGTAAATTCTTGTAGTGTAAACTTATGGAAAGTGCCGAATGTTACATGGAAACTAGTTGCCTTCCCTATACATTATTGTGGATTTAAGAAGCTTTCATCTTCAACTTATGTGCGCTCCAGAAGTGCCTTGAGAGCTCTGGACTGAGAATAATATTCAAGATAGTAAATTTAAAACTTGATTTGGAGATACTGTGACTGAATTTAAAGTGATTAGTTTCAAACATTTATATCGGAGGAGTATAGTTATCGTATAGAGTAAAAATTACAACCTTTTAGTGATTTAGAATATAATTTAATATACAATATAAATATACAGTCCGAGTATTGGACTGAGAAAATATTAAGAAAATAATATAAAGATACTTTTTAAATATTTAGAGGTTTAAAAGGTCATAAAAATGATTTCAAACTGCAACTTTGATAAAGGTGAAACTTTTTAAAATTAAATTAAGGAAGTCAATGTGTCAGGTCTTTTAACAACAATGAATTACTCGTATATACACACCATCGGTTTTACCTTTGAATAAACATTGAAATTCATTTATTTGAAAAAAACCGTCGTATAGCGTTAGGCCATTTACCGAATCATAAGTATGTTTATCATTTCACAAATCTTTTTGGAAGAGTAGGAAGAGTCCTGCGTTAACCCGGACTTTTTTTTGACAATGTAGGGACTATTGAATCGTTACACCACTTGGTCATGACCGAAAACGTCATAAGCCTCTTCTGAATGGAATTCAGAGGTTTTACCACATGCACATTATGTTCTTTTTTCTCCCCAGGTCCTTTGGGATCGACTGAATTCTGCACAGTGATGGCTTTCTTGAGGGACAATAAGACAGTTCCTAAAATAGATTTTCCTAACCATGAATTATACTTTGTTGAAGCACCCTCAGTGCTTGGAATACAAATAGGTTTGACACCAGAGGTAAATATTAAATTTACTTATTTTCATTTCTTTTATATTCTCTTGAAAATCTACCGTAGTGTATAAAGGAAACTAACTTCTTAAAATCAGGTCTTAGAGAAAATAGCTTATAAGTAAATTTACGATGCTCATAGAACGATGTTCATTCAATAAATCATTTGATTTGTGAGTATAGATTGGTTAGTAATAGATTGGTTGCTATAAAAAATGAACTCTCTTTAATAAATTTGTAAAAAACAACTTAAGTTGGGTCTATCTTATCAGTACGGAACATTTATCACTTAAAGGAATTTCGTACTTCTCACGTTAATATATGACTCTAAATTTTAAAGTAAAAGCTTTATATCTCGAATCGTAAATTTTACGAAAGAAAACAATTGATGGTTGAGGATGTTTACCAGTCTCCATATGTTGATATCAGAGAAGAACTTCCCAATTTATTGTTATATAATAGCAATCGGGTCATATAATTCGAGGTTAAATCACTTGAGCTAATTCTTAAACATCAAAGAACAGTGATTCTCAAACTTCGAACCCAATTTAAGCCGCATTTCTATAGATTTATCTGACTTCACTATTAAATATTATACCAAGAGACTATAAACTTAAAAGAATTACCAGAAAATTATTTTTAGGGAATCCGAAAATGTCTCCAAAAGGGGCCACAAATTACTTTTAAATCCTCCACGGATTGTCCAGAAATTGTCCTCACCCCCTACAATTATAAAGATAAAATGAGTCAAAACATGAAAAGCAACACTGATTACCTAAAATCGTCTTTCTACTGTTAATATTATCAGTAGTGTGAGTCTGTGCTTTGGCCGTTATTCAAAACATCCGCTTGCGCCAACATTTCTCAACCTCTTGCACCGCGTACCCCCTAGAAATGTGTGTATCTTCTGTACCCCTTATATTGGCAGCTAAAACTACATCTGTATAAAATTAAACAAACATATAAACAAACAAACAAACACACACACACACGTGTTTTTTTTTTTTTCATACATTACTGTTACATTTAAACTTAGATAAGGGCATATAAAGTTTAACAAATGTCAAATAATCATTAACATTTTCCTAGGTAACCAGCGAAATGGTTTCGTTTTTTATGGTTGCACAGTTCATCAATGACTAGTACACTAGTTTGAAGAGCGGAGGAGGATTGATGTGAATCAACTCTGAAACTCTGCGCAGATGTTCAAAATTTTTCTTGTTTCGGCTATAGAATGTTCTTCTCGGCTGGAGTTTGAATCTGGGCATTCCAGAGAGAAAAATTAGGCATACATTTTATAATTTCTTTATAACAAGAAGTTAGTTCTTCCCGATTACTAAAAAATTTTCCACATAAGTTGAGAACCACTGATCTAAGCTAGAACTACCAAACTAATTCTTGCCAAGTTTATCTGATGACTTGTCTAAGAGGAAAGTGCTTGTAGTTTAACTCGCAAGTGATTTTTGGGACTATATTGAACATATATTTACCAGAAGGCCATTTGTTGTAATTATTTGAATATTTTCACCGTGCAAAGGGACTGAATAAATGTAAACATCGCTCTCCAAAATAGTGTTACATAAAAGTTTCTTTTAAGGTGACATTTTTAGTTTTATAAATATTTTAATAAAACATGTTTAATGCGGTAACTATGATTAAATCCCTGATTATGAGAAAATGGGAGAGAAAGTATTAGTGAAACTGTTTTTTGGTGAAAATTATACTTTATTCACATAAGCTTGTGTCTCTGTATAGGCATTTACACGTATATACGCACCGTATTCTACGAAACCTTTCTACACGTGTATATCGCACATACTGCAACCTAGGAGCCGAGGAACGGTGACGCTGCGGTCTGCAGATCCTTATGATCCCCCGAATATAGATCCCAACTACTACGAAGACCCTAGAGACATACAAGATGTTGTTGAAGGTAACGATCTTTCTTTGCTCTCATAAATATTCAAACAAAAAGTTACTCCGTTGTTAAACATTATTCGAATGCTCGCAGTGTGTGCCTGTGATAGTTCATATGCTAAAAAACGTAGAATGTTACTTTAGGAAAGGTATCCCTTATCCTTACGTGAAAAATCTCTGTACAGGATTTTTCTAAGAATACGCAAACAGTTGAACATGTAGGAGCATTTACCCCTGTGGATGTTTGGTAAAAGTTGTGGTGTCACCTGGCAAAAAGTCGGCCTCCGAACCCTATGGTGCCATAAAACCGGAGCCGAATTCCCAGCCCCGTAAGCCTTCGATGGATCTACTTGTGAGTTTTCCGGCCAGGAGGTATAATAAACACAACTCTAGAAAACGACCAAAATCCTCTTTTCCCCCCTTTATTAATGATTTAAAATCCCTAATTCTTCATCTATTTCCCATTTCTTTGGACAAGAAATGTTATTATTTATCTTCACTCATCATGCTAATTATAATATCCTTCTCAGAAGAAAATCTCTGCTGTTCACTCCTGTATTAACCCATTAAGCGCCGCTATATAAACCGCATCATCTAAATAGAATCTAACGTAATTTTTTAAGTACATTACTTGTTTCAATTGATGTGTAGTTTAAAGTGTTAAAAAATCTGCTTTCGTATAGAATTTACGATAGGGTCCCAAAATTGGAGACTTCGTGCCTAATGAGGGTAATGCTTGTTTCTTCAGTGTATGAACCTCCAAGCCGGTTGTTACGCTAAATTCGAGCAAATCAGCATTTAAAACCTCGTGAAATGAGTATTCTATATTATTTATGGCATTAAATATACATTTTAAAAATATCATTGGGATTTTTAATCATGTATAAAAATTTCCTCTGGCAGAACGTGATATCCACTAAATAGGAGGAATCCGACAAATTTCTGTGCGTCCATTTCAGATAATGAAAATGCGTTGTTATTCTTTTGAAGAGAATATCATAAAGTTTATTCGGCAACATGTTTCATGATCTCCGAGTCAAAGTACATTTGGAAAAGTTCATACGGAGATTTCATTGCCAATGCAGCCCGTGTCTCTTCAAGGGCTTACATTTCTTCGTACTTAATAGGCAACATTTTATTTGCTTTTTTTCTAATTTAATAATTTCTTTTTGGCTTCCTTTTCCACCTATTTGTCTCCTTCCATACTTGTACATCTAAAGTATCATTAGCAACGGGTATTCTTCTCCTTGCGTTTTATTTTCTTGTACTCACGATTTCTACCTACCTGCTGTTTGACTTTTAGTTCAACCTGTCCAGAAACTCCCACTGGAATATTTTCACCTAAATCATTATAACGCAATATTTTCTTCATTAATTACCCGACAAGGACCTGACGGGGCGAATAAATAATGCCACTTTCATCTGAGTATTCATCAGAGTCAAAAGATTGCATATCTAAAGTCATAATCTAAAGCTTCTTGAATAGTCAAAAACTTTTTTGCCCTTTTTTCAAGATAAAAAACAGTTTTTCATAAACCTCTCATCATGAAAATGTGTGTGGGTACCACCTTATGCCTTATTCTCTACAGAAATACATATAAAGGTAATGAATCAGTAGTAATCAACGCGCGTTCCATATGGTAGACAGGAGGTGAAATCCAGCTAGTCAGAAGGCGCCAAGTCTCCCATTTTGGCACCTTTCAAAATAAGTGCTTAGAAATCAGTGTTAAAATATTTCATTTGATTTCTGCTTGAAATGCAAGATTCACAGTGTTATTGCTATTCATTTTCCGTAAAAAGCAAGTTACTCACATATATAGGAGAGACCTGTGTATCTAGGGCCACCTTTTTTCAATGAAGGAAAACAGGCCCACTGACCTGTTTAAAATTGTGAAACTGATATGCACACATTGTTATACTAATTACCATCCCATTGGGATTAATATAAATACTCAAAATAATAAATTCTGTCAAATAGAAGGTTTTTTAAGAAACTTCACAAATGGCCCTAGGAACAAGACAGCATTGTACCTAGGGCCAGTAGCTGGTGTACCTAGGGCCATTGCCTAAAAGTTAGGTTTAACTCCATAATGAATAGAAAACAAACATAAACACATGAATTTTATAACAGAAACAATATCAGGTAATACATTGATTTATTATTTTTATACATTGATTATTTAGTAACTATTTAAATTTCAATGGGCCAAATTATTAGTGAATTACAAGTATTTTCATAATGATTCATCATTCTTCAGATGAATCATTCTTCAGATGATTTTGCCTCTATTTGAAACACAGGTTTCTTCTTAATTTTTCTTTTCTTTTGGCCATTCTAATTGCATGTTGTTCTTCAATTTCTTTTCTGGAGTGTCTGTCAGGATTCTACATCTCCCTGGTTTTCGGCCGCCTCTTTTGGATGTACGAGGTTTTGCTTTTGGAAAAGGTCATACCTGTTCAGGCGTTACAAATGAAATAGAGTTAGATGTACGAAGCTCACAAAATTCAGCAGCACATGAAATAAAGTTTTATGTCGAAGGCTCTGAAAATTCTGCAGGACGTGAAACTGAGTTTGATACAGAAACTTCCAGTTCTGTCATTTTTGACTCACTTTCCTCCTCGAGAAAATCGTTATTTTGCCAATTTATGGATGAGTCTTTTCTGTCGGTCACACTTGAATTCAAATATCCATCATCAGTGAATATGTTTGGATTCACTGGCCATACACCAGACACACGAAAGCCCGTTCGAATGTTTACAGGAGTAAAGGCCAAATGATATGATTTGCCAACTTTCTCTGCAACTTCATATATGGCGATTGGATTCCCAGAGTTTGTCAGCATCCAATTACTACACTCTGTACTGCAGTATTTCTTAAAGGGTCCAAACACGACTCTATCCAAAGGTTGAAGCTTATGGCTGGTATGTGGAGGAAAAATAAGTATAACTACTCCATGTTCCTTAGACAATGGGATTGCTTCAATACTGACGTGACTTTCGTGGTTGTCCAAGAGTAACCAGGCCATGATTTTCCATTAGGCCCGGTAGGTCCAGACCTAGGGGTCCCCGAATGTCGCCCCCCCCCAAGATTTTTATTTTAAAAGAAAAGAGAGAAAAAATTCCCAATTCAATTTTAACCTTTTTAATAGCAATTTTTTTATATATCCTTTCAAATTTGATTGATTGGTTCATCATATGTATAGTTATATGTATAGTTCATCATACGTATGGTATAGTGTATATAAGGGGTTAATAAGTTTTTCTGGTTGCATTGCATTGATGTTTTAATGATGAAGTTAATATGATGTATTGCTTTTTGTTATTTGATAATGTTCTAGGCTTCTAAGATTCAAATAGCCAACTCTTGGTAAAATGGTACTTTCACAATGATTCATAATTATTTTTTTGTGTGTCAATTTTAGAAATTTTACGCCCACATCAGTGTTAGCCCCCCCCCCCCATCCCTAGTTGTGCCTTTAGTCCAGAATTTTCTAAATCGGGCCCTGAGAGTAACAAGACTTTATGATCCTCTGAACATTTGACGTGGTGAATAAAATACTTCAAAAATTCAACAAACTTTTCGGCATTTGACCAGCCACTAATATGTCCTGTTCCCACGGTTCCTGGAAGTGGATCTTTCAGCATGTGATATTTGAAGTTCACTCTTGGAAAAATCATCATGGGGGGACGAAATTTCCTATTGCATTTACAATGCAAATAATAGTTATATTAGTTCCTCGTTCACTAGAAGTCATGCTGCCAACCTGTTTCTTGCCTTTTGGGGTTATATAACGTTGGCCGGTGTGTGCACTGTCGTAATGCCTATTTCGTCCACATTCTAGATGGATTCAGGCAAAAACTTATAGTTTGCTAATACCTCCTGATACTTCTCAAAAAAAGTATTAACATTTGTTTTATTGAAACTTGTAGCTCTTAATAAACTTGTGGCTTGGGGCTTTCTTAGTGACAGAACCTTATTTTTTTTGATAAAATCCTAGTACCACTGATCGCCAGCTTCGCCATTTGCATACCAGAACTTTGGATATATTTTTATTTGCTTTTGCATACTCAAAAGCAAGCTTTTTAACCTGTTGTTTTGACAACTCGTAATGCATATTGCATGCAACGACAAGGTACTTAACAAGGACACTCTCTCCATCGTTAGAGAATACCATCCAAACAGCACATCGGTTAGAATATACACGATTTAATTCTGTATTTTCAGCATTAGTCTTCCTACAAAAGTCAATGTGTCTTTGCAGTGTTGTTCTGATTAGGCCAAACTGTCGTGGTGCAGTCCGAACTGGAACTTCCTCAATCAAAACTGCTTCTTCAGCTGCAGTTACATTATATGCATTAGGCTTTGACCGCTTTATTCCATCAGGATTTCTAAGCATCTAAAGAAATAATTAGGAATTTGTAATTACCCTTCTGGTAAATTAGGAATTTGTGGTATGAATATAGGATAAAGGTTGAAAATTTAATTAAAATATCGTATAAACCTTTTTTAGAATTATACTTTTGCATTTATAAATATGCTTTTTTTAAATAGATTCTCATGTTTACATAAACAAATTAATAATCCTGAATAATAATAATAGTAGCAAACATATTTTTTTGTAAGTCAAGCACACTGAGTGTTCCAGAGCAAAATATATAGTATCCCTTCTATTTAAATAACATCCAATAAAAAAACTTAACTAAATCAAAATTGTTCAGATTTTTCCTCCATTTATTATGAAAACTTTTTCAATAAAATAACAACACACAGAATATAATTACAGTTGTACCTAGGGCCATGGACCTAGTTACAAGGCAACTATGTGGCCCTAGGTACAAGACTAGGTAATTTCATACAAAATGTATTCTACTGAAAAACCCACATGGAGAGGAGACTTATTTAATACCTCATTTAGTACTTAATGTTACAAACAAAATTATGTACTATAATTCAAACAAAAGTATTTGACTTACCTTTGTAAAACAATAAATGAGATGAGCTGCAAAATTTTACTTCAGACCATGAAAAACGTTTTTCACTGGTAACTTGCCACAGCTTTCTCCTCCAAGATTTCTAATTGGCTACTAAAATAGAAATTACTGTTGCCACTCACCCAATTGAGTAATAAAACCTAGAACTAAATATTATTCAAATAAAGTGGGGTGGCCCTAGGTACATGATAGCCCTAGGTACATAGGTCTCCCCTACATACTAATTCTGAATTTTTTTACTAATGTAAGTCTAATTTGTCAATTTTGTACACATTCACACGACTGTAAAATAAAGAAATTTTAAAGTTGTCCTTCTGAAAAAAATTCACTGTACACTTTGTACCTTTAAGATGCCAATAAAAAAATTGTATATAGCTTAATATCACGCTGAGAAAAAAATAATTGAAGGCTCCCAGAATGGGAGAGATGGCACTTAATGGGTTAAACCACTTTTCATGTTTGCTTGGATTCGTTTTCCTTTGCACTGAGAATCGAATCCCACGAATAACTTGTCGAGAATGCGATTATCCCATTATTGAAAAAATAAACTTTTTCAAGAAATTTAGATCGTTTTCTTCGTTCAAAGAGGAAATGATAATAAATATCGATATTTTCTTCCACAGTATGACGTATAACCCCCTTTGTAAAATTCTTACAACTGCCCCACTCTTTTCGATTTCAAAATTTTCTCTTTAAAACAACAAACAGGCAGAAATTCACTTCTCTGCCGTATCCCACATCTTTGAAAAATCACTGGGGTTTTTAGATTGTTCCTTGAGTTTATATTCCCCTAATAGTTGCCGTGTTCTGTGTATGCCTCTGTGAAGTAACGCTTCTGGAGCGACCGCTTCACAAATATATCAGCTTATATTAATCTCACGTGCAAAAATACAATAATAAACAGAAATTAAAAACACCAAAATCGTTTGTTTAACAACTTTGTAGGTTAAGTTAATTGTTATTCAATGCACGTGTATACAGCTTTAAAATTCATGAAAATAAAAAATAAAAATTCTGAAACGTGATTGCAGCGCTGCCTACCGGATCCAATTATTGAATGCACGTGTATACATCATTAAAATTCATGAAAATAAAAAAATTCTGAAACGCGATTGCAGCGCTGCCTAATATACTGCAAAATAGACTGCAAAAAGTTTTTGCACGTGAGTAATTTATATGATTTTTTAATCTGATTATCTTTAGTTTATATATTTTATTTTTGCTTAATATATTTATACATAGCATATATATAGCATATTAGTTAGATTGTATACATAGCATATTAGTTAGATTGTGCAAGTTGGATTGAAAAATCAGCGGTAAGCATGCATTTTTTTCCAAGAAGACGTTTTTTTAAATTATAAACTCGGATTTTTACAACATTTTTAATTATAACATCGGATAGAAAAACAGCTAATGTGCTGTAAAAATTTCTAATATTTTAACAAGGTTATGAACCTTTTTTTTATTGAAACTGTTCAATTATTTACCGTCAAGTTTTGACGGGTACTATCTAGTAGGTTAAAGAGTTTATATAGTTAACCCTGTTTATATAGGTTAACGAGAAAACATGTACAATGACTTTCTTGCTAAACTAGATATTTTTAAGTCATTCATTGTCTCCTTTTCGTGAAATTAGGGCTATTATTATTAGTAGTACTAGTAATATTAGTTACAAATACAGTCAAATAATTATTTGCTATAATTGTCATGATTATGACCTAGAAATTATGTCATGAAATCTTCGTTATCCTAGGTCTGAAGAACTGCATGCGGATCGGCACAAGCCCTGCTCTCCGGAAGGTCGGGTCTACTCCCTTCCCGACTTTAGTACCCGGATGCGAGAAGTACCAGGGGAACGAGGACATGTATTTCTGGTGTCTGGCAAGATCTATAGTTTTTACGTTAAGTCACGAAGTTGGAACAGCCAGAATGGGACATCCCGAGGATCCGAGGACAGTGGTCGATCCAAAGTTAAGGTGAACATTTCGTATTCCTTATGTATGTTATTTTTCATTATAATAACTATATTCCCATTATTTCGGCAATTCCACTTTACTCGAAAGTAAAACGTAAAACTCTGTGATGATTTTAGGTAAATCGAAAAGTCCATCGAGTGTCAAAAGATGGACAAGTTTCTAGAATCAAAAGTTTTGTTCCAGCAGATCTAAATTATTCACTTACCGCACTACCGCAAAACTTACTGTCTACAGTATATTCAATTCTCGGGGTTTCGGCATCATACTGAAACAACAGTTCTAAGTTATTCGGTTGCTAAGCGGCAGTTCTAAATTATGTCAATTCAAGGGGCTCGATGATTCCATTATTCATTATGATTTTTTTTAAACGAAGGCAAAGAAGAGGAACAACACAATATATTTGTCGTAGTTATTTTTATGTTGTTTGGAATGATGGGTGGTTAAGTACAATACCCAGTGGAGTAATGGCTACCTACTGCCATGTCTTGTAATTCTGAAAAAGATAATAAAGAAGGGTGACTTACAAGAGTCTAGATTCTTTTAAATTAGAAGTACTTCATTTTATTTATGGTAAAATAGAGAAGGCTTAGGGCCGGTGGCTTATTGCCGTTTTACACAAAATACATCAAAGATATTTTCCGCCATGGAGGATCAGGAGGCCGGGATAGAATCGCCGAAATGGGCCGAAATGCGTTCTGTATGGGTGTCGCGATTTCCTCTCCGAAAAACATCCTTCTAGAACAGGAGCGGATTAAATTGAATCTTCCCTGGGTCGTCACATGATCTTTGATGACAACACCAGATGTGGATTTGGCGCAGCCGTTCGCCAATTCCCGCACCAATACAAGCCGCCAAAGCTGTAAACAAAGGTTATTTCGTGTGTGTTCTACGAGGGGAAGGAGATAAATGGTGAACATTGTAGACGACCGTTTTCAACCCCAATTGTTTTGCGGTTTAAGCAAGAATTTTGCTGATAAGAAAGGAGACAGTGATATTGGCGAAAAGAGGTGCTTTTCTCGTGTTTTTCCGACTGTCTGGGGAAAATACATAAATGGAGGAATCTACATTCGTGCATGGGGGAACATCCCCTTTTAGTTTTGAGTACATTAACAGTAAAATTTTAATTATTGAAAACGTTATTGAAAGCGTTACGACAATATTTATTCAACATTCTACTTTTTATATTCACACGATAGTTCTTTTTCTCTGTTGGCATTCAGTAAAATGTAACTTTGCGGTTGTTACGGCGATCGCCGGCAGCGTTTCAATATACAATAGCTCACAATTTTTTTCTGTATAATGCGGAGGCACTTGTTGTTAGACATTTGCCTTTTGTTAATCACTGGCTATGGCTTATTATTATGGGAGCACCCTATAGGTGAGCCAGCATTGCTCCCTATGAGGAGGACGACACCGAAACAACCAAGCCTTACTCAGGATTTGAACCCCAGCTCAGAACGCTAACCACTACACAATGCGGGTGGCATATCCCACAAAAGTAAAATTTTGTAATTTTTTTGACAGTCGAATTATTTATTAAACATTAATTCTTTAATAAATATATTACCTATTTATCATATTTGTGTTCTTCATATTTCAATACATGTTGAAGCAATGTGCATATAGTATTAAAATTTCATATTACGAGGCAATTGACAAGGCTCTTCGCATTCATTAGACCAGCGGAAACGTTCTATCAATCTCATCCTAACCATGTTTCTCGAAATTTTTAACCCAATTTCAACGGTTTGAAGGTCAGTTGTGATGAGCTCGGTAAGTGGTTGAAAATTTTTACGCGAGTAATGCTGACTCTGCCAATTTCAACAGAAAATTTCAAGCATAATAATCAAAATAAAAGAACTGAATGAAATCCTCAAAAAAATTTCAGAAAGAATCTTGCTCTTTTGCCAGATTTTACAGAGGCATTTGTATAATCTTGACACACTATAAGATTTTCATAAGAGTGAGATATTAAACATAATGTCACACAATGGTCTTTGGGTTTTTGCAATGCATTATTTTTTTTAATTTAGGTCTAATTGATTTTAAATGTCTCGAATGTTTTTTATTCGATAAAATCATTTGGATGCAGAATAAACAAAATAAACTGGGACACATAAGAACTATGCAGTAAACTGGCTTTCCACTGACATTTTTTGTATGCTGGGTGTAACATTAATCTTCTCTGCTTTTTCCAAGTAACTCGTTCGTGTCAATATTTCCATATTTTGCGATATTCCCAGCGTCTGAATGGCTTGTCCGAAACTGTGCGTAAATGTTTGTAATGATACAAAATCTACAGACTGTCTGTCTATACTTGTAGGTGCCTAAAGTGCCCATGCTTGAAGGTGTATCCGGTGTTTTGTTTAACCCCTTAACGATCGCATAATTTTCAATAAAACGGTAATAAAAGTGCCTATTTTTTTCGGAGGATTCCATTTATTTTTTGATCTGTCATATCTAGTTTAAAATAAACCATCCCCAATTTCATTATAAATAATCTGGTGCTACCATCTGGTATGTAAAATAAGAAATAAAATTTTTTCAGGGTAAATGAAATGTATTGTTTTAATCTTTTTGGTGCGTTACTTTTGGGTCACTCCAGCCCGGCAATATCACGGGCACGAGAAATAGAAGGCGAAAACTCACCCCGTGATTTTCACGGGAGCGAGAAGGAAGGGGTTAAGGGGACTCACGACTCGAGTCCCCTTAAGTCGAGGAAATAAGGCATATTTTCATACTTTTTGACTCTTTGTAACTATTTCAATTTACTCCCAATTTTTCCAAATTTTATGTATATGGTAAATTGATATATTTATTTTAATAAACAAATTTTCAACCCTCAAAATAATTTTAAAAATTATAATTTAAAAATGTTTTAGATATACCTTGTTTTTTAAGCATTTTTATTGTATATTGGCTTGCGCGCAGAACAATGAAATTAATTTTACACTAAAATGTATAATTCCTGTTTTATATTAAAAATAAATAATTCAAAATACAATTGAACATAAAACCTTCAACATTAAAATATTTTTTCAATTTTTATAAAACTGCTCAAAATATGCTTAAAATTTCCTTAAATTTTTGCATTAATTTACCCCTGAAAAAATAACAAAATGTGCAGTGATTGCAATAATTCTAGTTAAGTCGCAATAAAATAACATGATTATGCAGTGATAAAAATTTCATGGAATTATGTTTCATAGTTTTTGAGACATCAGTTGCGGAATGATGCAAAATTACATTTTGAGAAAAATGAGTTTAAAATTTTTCTTAACATAAACTTGATCAGTAAGTAAATATTTAGAATATCAATATCTCCGGAACTAAGAGGAAAATTTTCATGCGGTTTGCTTTATTTTGTTCAGAAATGATCAGGCTTTAACATACATCTTTTAAAAAAATCGAATATTTTAAAGATTTAAGTGTAAGTGAGTCCCCTTAAAACGTCAAACTAAACTGTTGTCCAGTCATGAAGCAACTAAGTATAAATTTGATGTTTTTTTCCCTTTGACGTTTTAGCATAAGATATTCAGACAGTGTAGAAAAGGAAAAAAAGAAAAAACATCTTAAAGGGATCTACTAACCTTTGTTCAGTTATAATGCAAGTGTTTAGAGCTGATCGACGGACTTTAGCTGCTTGTATTTCTGCCAATTCTATCAGAAGCCCATCTTAATTAGTATCAGAAAAATGCGTCACAGTACACATTATTGTAGTTGTGGACAAAGTCTTAGAAAATTATGCTATATTATAAAAATTTTTGACAATTTTCAGTTGTTATAACAGTGTTATATATATTAATGTTGCTCTGTATTTAAATGTCGCTATTTTGCATACGTAACATATCGATTAATATTTTGATTAAATACCTTTTTTTCTTTGCTTTTAGGGTGAAAAACATAAAAGGACTTAGAGTCATTGATGCTTCAGTGATGCCAATAGTTACATCGGGAAACACAAACGTACCGACAATTATGATAGCTGAAAAGGCATCGGACATTATCAAAAAAACAATAAAGTGTCATAAAGATTTAAGTAAAGAAAAACCTTTCGATTATATATGAAAAATTCAAATGTGAATTATTACAGAATTGTCATAATTGGTACCCATGACGTACGTGCCGTTAATAATCGTTATGAGAAAATCCGTGACAGCAGGATAGATCCAAAAGGTGACCTAAAATCAGAAAACTTCCAACATAAAACAGCTTGCATCTTTAAGTATCTGATTAACACAACGCTACAAACACTTTATACATTAGTCATTTGCAGTGTCTATTAAATATACACTGCTGGCCAACCAAATTGCAACACCAAGAAAGACAAGAGATATGACAACAAAATTTATTTTGTAGATAACTTGTTGACCAAGTATCAAATGATTAAATTTGTAGACTTCTGTGAAGTGTGGTTCCTGCCAAAATCAGTAGCCAGAGTAGCCACCATTGTTGGAGATCACCGCTGCCACACGCCTCGGCATTGATTCAAAGAGACTTTGGATGAGTTCTTGGGGTACAGCAGACCAAGCAGCTTCCACACGTTGCCAAAGTTGATCTGCTGTGGCAGCTGGGGATGGAATCTGGGTCAATCGTAGAGCAACCATGGACCACATGTTTTCTATCGGCGAAAGATCCGGAGAGCGAGGCGGCCAGGGAAGCAGTTCAATCTGGCGATTGACGAAGAACCGTTGGACAATACGTGCCACGTGTGGTCGCGCATTATCCTGTTGAAATATGGCTGTGGGCAAGCCCTGAAGGTAAGGAAGGACAACTGGCTCCAACACCTCGGAGATGTAGCGCTGGCTGTTTCAAGTACCGGCAATGCGTACTAGAGGTGTGCGAGAGTGATATCCAATACCGCCCCATACCATAATACTCGGTGCAGGATCAGTGTGGCGGTGCATAACGCAGCTGTTCAGCATCCTCTCTTCACGGTGTCTCCAGACTCGAATGCGACCATCGTGGTGTTGCAGACAGAAGCGTGACTCGTCAGTAAAAACAATTTCATTCCATTCTGCCGTCCACATCCTTCTGTCATCGCACCATTGGCAGCGGAGACGTCTGTGGTTCTGCGTCAAGGGTAGACAAAGCAATGGACGTCTTGCGGTCAGACCACTCTGCTGTAAACGGCGTCGAATGGTACGCGCAGACACTGGATGATGCGTTACAGACTGCATGTGCTGTGCTATGGTTCGTGACGTGACTGAGCGATCCGTAACTGCCATGCGCACAATTTGCCTGTCATCACGTGAAGTGGTGCGCTGAGGTGGATACGATCGAACACGCCGGTCCGTCGTACCCTCCTGCATCCAACGATCACATATCCGCATTACAGTCGTTTGGTTTCGTCCAACACGACTACCGATTTCCCTGAAAGATAATTCACAATCTCGGTAGGCCACTATCCTTCCTCTGTCGAACTCGGATACTTGATCAAAAGATGATCGTTGGTTTCAACGAGGCATAATTGATCGTTTTTTTTAAAAAACCACAAGAAAAACACAATTGCCGAACTTGAAATCGTCGAAATCTCCAAGCCTTAAATAGCGCTTTGAAGTGGCGCCAGAGGCGCGTGTGATGTGCGTCTGCGCTGAAATTCTAATCATTTGCATATCTCACCTCCGCTAATGCATGTTATAAATTTCATGTTATTTGCATGTTTCCTTCAGGGTGTTGCATTTACAGTGGCCAGCAGTTTACATAATTCGAGAGAGATAATCAGTGTAAACCAGCTTTACTGTTTGATTCAGTTGACAGAATTTTGAAATAAATAAATAGAAGTTCCATTATCATTATATATTCCATTACACGTGTATGAATAATGCATTCAACTTTCACAACAAAACTTGTAAAAATTTAATAACTATATGATTCAGATTAAAAAATTCATATCGCATTTTGTTGTTTATGCTTTGTTTCCTTTTTATAACTAGAAGTTGTGCTTAGAAATGTCTAAAGTTCTTTTGGAATCTTAAAATAAGAGTATGGATATATTTTTTTCAAAATACGAGAAAATAGTCAGGTAATAATAGTTTAACATTAAAAACTGGTAGTTTCCTACCTGATTAGATATGAAAAGAAAGAAATCTGTGTTTTAGATTTTAAAATCAGGATATTTACTCATATAACTTCTTAAATTTGCTGATAAAATATTATTAATATTATTAAACGAAAACATTTCAATAAAGTACTAAAATTTACATTGTAAAACATAAACATTTCTACACTTTCAGTAGTTTTTCCCACTAAGGGGGAAGATATTCTTTATATATACACCTTACTGATTAAGTTTTTTTTAATTTTTAGATAAAATATAAACCTGACTTATTTAAAAAAACAATTTTTTTTCCTTGATGGATTCACACATCAATCCAGAAAATCTAAAATATTTTATAGGAAAATTTCTTAGCGCAAAACAATTTTCCTCTCATTAATATTGCAAAGGTTGGATGATGATCACTGGAAACTCCCGTGTATTTGGTTTTCATAACTTTTGGATTAAGAACAGTCTTGCATTTACCTCCTTCCTTCATTCAGGAAAGGAAGTCGCTGCAACAAAACTATATAAGAGTGTCATTATATTTATTGACGAGAACAGGGATTAAAAAAAACATTACAGCCAAATACAGTAAAGTAAAACATATAATGTATTTGTGGTATACACTTTGTTTCCTCTCAAAACTAAAAGTTATTTCTAAAAATTTTAAAAGTTTAATATTATAGCAAAATACATTATAGTAAAACATATAATATATTTTGTGGTATATACTTTGTTTCCTATCCTCTCAAAATCTAGAAGTTATTTCTAAAATTTTTTAAAGGTAATCGTTTAATAAAGTTTTCTTAGAATCTTAACTTTTCCTAAAAAATATTATCAAGATTTTTAAAAGAAAACAACCGAATTTGGTCTTACACTTTACATCGTAAAACATAAAAATAACCTGAATAGTATTCCAAAACAACTCTAGATGTTATTTCACTGAATGCCGAAGATGAAGGTGAAAGAAAATTAATGCGCTCCTCGCAACCACTCAACGAATATTGGAACAATTCAGGATGTAATATTAGCACAATGACTGTTCGCCGGAACTCAGGACAAGAATGGCATGAGCACGATTAATGTATGCCGGGCATCAATTCAAGTTGCGTAGAGCTCGTCATCGATGGAGGACTTAGAAAATATTTCATTAATGTATGCCGAGCATCAATTCAAGTTGCGTCATCATCGATTGAGGACTTAGAAAATATTTCATTGAGTGAAGAATCTCGATCTGGCATCTAGTATGCTGTGGATCTCGTAGATCCGTAGCAGTTTGGATGCAGATTGTGTATGTATTCCAGCTTTGCTCATCCGATGGTTATTCTCCCACCCATCTGGTGGAAGTGGCACAGCAAAGGAGTCCATACATCGTGGGCCGTGGAGTGCTAATTTGGTGACACGAATGCCCCAGATCTGGGCTATTATGAGAAGGGGGTTCCGATCCAAGATCACCCTGGACATTTACAGCTGAGCTCTCATATCGATGGAAATTATTTAGGTTGATTGATTCGACATCTTCGAACTTCAGCACGACGCCTGTCACCACTGATCAAAAATGCACTAGAAATTTCGAATGGCCAGTAAAAAAATTTAAATTTGTGAAATTAGGGGTTAACAGCACTTTTTATTTTCCTTTAAACGTTTGTAATTAATTATTTGAAGGTTGATGAAAAGGATTTTAAAATTTAAATTTAAAATAAATTTTAAATAATTATTAAAGTTTAATGTTGCTGCATTTAATTACAAACAAAGAAAATTGTTTTGGACCTGTTCTGAAAGGAGTTATGGTTGAACTAGGCCTTTGTGATGCTTGATCCATCAGTGGGTTATACTAAATTACAATTCCTATTCTTTTACTAGTGGACCTTGACAACACCAGTCAGCGTAGTTATGTTAAGAACGATCTTTTCTCTCCTATTAGTTTCTCCCTTTTCCCATACTTTTCGGTACATCTTATTTATTTATTTATTTTTTATTTTCTGAAATATGAGTACTTATATGAATTAAAGGCCTGGCTAATAACTTTCTCACCATAAATGCTTATAAAATGATTAGGTGGCAAAAATATCGACAGATTTTAGATAAATTTATCCTTAAATTAGAACTATGCAAAGAAAGCAAAACTTTTATTAATCAAACCTATCTTAAGGAAATGCTGAACCACAAAATCATTGCGTTCACCTTAACCTTTCAAATTTTTAAGTACGAATTTATGGTTAATACACGTTGTTCTATGATATTCTATGCTAAATCAGTAAATACTGGTATGAAAACAATATGATTTATAAATATGTTTTACTTATAACTGTTTATCTAAAACACGTCCTCTCTTCAAATATAATACTCCAAAACAGATCTTAAGAATCTCCGAGGTTTCTTAATGATCTGGAAGGAGGAAATAAAATGATTTAAAGGATTATCATAACGAACTTTAGAACTTTCCCTTTAAAAGACACCTAACGGAAGTCAATGAAGTGCGAAATAAACAAGAGTTTAGAGTGTGTCCTGCAGTCTCACAAATCCGCAGTTGGAACACAAGGTATGTTTTTTTTCTCTGAATTTAATATTTATTTTCAATCAAAACTCTGACATGAAAAGATCCCATTTCAATTTTTTTTGTTTGCTTCTTTCTTGTACCTTCTCTAATGATCTATGAAAAACCATAATATTTCCTACATTGATAATAATGTCCTTTTAAAATAAATGGATCATAATAGTTTACTCTATTTACTAGGTAATAATTGAAATGAATATAAATTCAGTATGAAAAGGTAAATTATCGGTATTTCAAAGCTTCCTGGAAATGCTGATATTTGTTTCTTGAGTATTTATATTGAGGTAATGATGATCTAGTCTAGGGTTGTCAGAAGTTGAAAGAGTATAAAGCGAACTTTTCAAAGAAAGAAAAAGAGAACTAAGGGAGGACAATGGATGGAAGTATGCGAATATTTATTCACACCCATCAACAACAGTTTGTATTTGTTACATAACAAATATAATTTGCGAAAAAAAGAATGTTTCTATTCAAATATAATTAACTTTTTCAAATAATATGGAACTTTTATAAATTAAAACAAAACAATAATTTTAAATGCAAATACTAATTGCCAATAATAATAATTCAAAAATTAAAAAAAAATAACAAGGCTTCCTCAGTCACAGATTGTCAGTCTTATAATTTTTAGATGTACTTATAAATTCCGGCTGGTCTATTCATTTTCACCCACAATCCTTAGTACTTTGTAAGTTTTCAAATACTTGTTTAGGTGTTGGAAAACGTTGCAGTAGGACATGCTACTGAAATCGATTCGAATCGTCAGAAAACCCATAGAAACTGGGCAATTTAACGGAATAAGTGTAATTACAATTGGAAACTTCATTTCAAGAGTCCAGCGTGCAATTTCGTAATATTTTGCAATAGTAATTTTGCTCTTGCTTGCCGTCAAGATTTGATTGTTGGTGACACAAATTTTGGTGCTTAAGTATTAAAACTGAATCTTGCCATCTTTTCACGTTTGGGGCATTATCATCTTGCTAACGTCTAATTTAATTGTGTATGCCCTTTGTAACAACCCCCCTACCTTTTATTTTGAACAACTACAAGTAAAAAAAAAGAAGAAAAAAAAAAAGAAGTGCAGGAATCTTTAACATAGCATGGTCAATCCAAAATATGCACATATCTCGTGGCTGTTCACACCGACAGGCTGAGCGGAAAAAATCCCATGGATATGGAAGAAACACACTGCATCCTCTTCCATCTGCATTACAAATTTTCAGCATAATTCTAATAAAATTAGCTCATAACATAATTTATTAACGACAAGTATAAATAATTTCGGGAACAGGACTGGTGCGAACATTTATCACTTTACTGACGTTTTCCCGCCAAGCGGCCAAGTTTTAATTCGATTAGGTAAGTAGCAAATATTTTTAATATTGATACACAACTTTCATGTTTTTTTCACCCTCTCTGCATCGTATTTAAAATTACATGGTATCGTTTCTCCTAAAAGTCGGTATTTACTTTTAAAAATTACCTTTAAAGAAATTATTTGATGTTTTTAACTGATAAAGTTTATAGCGAATCAAGTTTAAGTACAGATACCCTATATACGATACCATATACCATAACAATGACATATTTCGTATACCTGCGATAATCACTGGGAATTAAAAACATATTTCTAAATCATACCGTTTCCATTATCTTCTGATATAAATAGAATATTCTTTTCAGATGGACTTAAATTTGGCGGCTGAAAGGGCTTACCCGACTCCATTAGCCAATTCTACTCTCTTGCCATTGTTGCTATTGTCCCTGACGAGCCAAAAGCACACTCCGAACACTGCAAAATCGTTTAGTACAGAATATGATTACGTCATAGGTGAGTGCGGAGAGGTCCAGTAAGAAAGTAATGTATAGCATTTCAGTTATCCATTCACAAAGTTCAACACACTACGTTTGGGATATTTATTCTGCTGTGAAGAAAATAAAGCTTTTGAACTGCAGAATAGAGTTCCTCAAGTACGTATTTATTAAAAAAAAATCCAAGCATAAGTGTATGATATTATAAATAAAGTCTTAATATTTAAATGTTGCCCGACCAAATAATTTTTAAATAATCTATGCTTATAAAACGTGTAGGTATGCGACACAAATATCGACGATATTTCTAAGCTCCGAATGGCAACGGCTGCAACTACCAGATATAAACGTTAGCGGCCGTCCGCAGTTTGCAACAGACTGTCAACATGGATTTACGCACTGAAATCAGGAATGCTCGAAAGCGAGCTGCACGATCAAATGAAAATTGGGAACGGTCTTAAGAAAGAGAGCGAAAAAGAAATAATTCATTAAGAGAGAGGCGTGAAAGAGAGAGCATAAATGATCGCGAGGTTAGGCTTAACCGTCGCCGGTTAATTTTATCGACAGTTTCGTTATTCCACCAGTAAGCACTTTTTGCCACTCATTTTGTGTATCTTACTCAATTCGATTATCTTTCCGCTGAACACCCCAATACATTCATCCAATGTTAACTCTTCCATTTGCTCCTTGAACTCTAACATAACCTGCCTCATTTCAATTCTAAACTCAATCCATTTTAAGTTTTTGATATCCCATCTAGGATGGTAGTCTTCTCTTCTTCCTTCGTAAGCCATGATCACATAAAGCTTTAAAGCTAAAGAATAAAATAAAATTTACCTAACTTAGGCCGGCACTTTGCCTAAATAATTGCCTGAACATGGTATTTTTATTTGCCTCGTTTGTGATTTGGCAACATGTCCAAAGCGGAATCGAACTCTTCAAATGAAAAACCACTTTTTTTACCTCAAAATTTGGTGTACATCTCTCTTTTTTCAATCAATATGGGTAACTTTGTTTTGATGCGTCATGGTTATTTCAACTGCAGAATCGCTTCAAATAACGGTACACTCAAGAAAAAAGGTAGAAGAAAAATAGCTCTCTTTCCACTAACAAGAGTCAACTGAAAATTTAAAAGGTCAGTGTTGTACTTTACGTATCCGAGAATATATAAGAACTTTATTAATTTCCTTTTTTCATAACTATCCTATATTTTGAGAATGGGGGAAAATCAATCACACTTTTCTAGCGTAGTTTATAAAGAATTTAAAATGCTAATATATAGATTAACATGTTTTAAATAAAAAACCCACCTAACTTTACAAATAGTTCTCTATTTATTTCAAAATATTGGAAAGATTGTGTTAGCCTCTGATTGTATTAGAAGTAAATCTTAAAATTTTCCTTGACAACAATAAGTATTGATTAAGTTTTGGAAATGAGATTGCTGATGGTCTTGCTAAGGATGGACCCTCTATTCCTATTTCTTCGCGAGATACTTTGACCTATCTTGAAATTTACTCAGAAAGAAAACTTTTAAATCAGCTTTCATGGAAGACCCCTCCGACACACGACTGCTATGACCGAAATTCTCCTGGTGGTGCCCTTACTGCCAAGGGTGACAGAAGGATGCAGACCACCATTAGCAGATTTGCTAGTGGACATCTAAAGGGTCTTGCTTACAATCAAGGGCAAAAATCGTACCCTTTTTTCTCCAAATGCAATACTGTTGAAGACTCTCCTGACCATATTTTAAACTGCCTGGGGCTTGCCAAGGGGGATATTTATAGAGACACTTTGCTTGTTTCTGATTTCATTGTAACTTTTCGCCTCTTGGACCTGTTCTAGCCTACGGCTAGAGCGGGTGGAATAAGTCACACACATATACATTGATTAACACTAGAACCGCGAGACTTTTGATATACCTAGAACCGCGGAGCGGGTCATTTTGACCCTAGATTGGAAACCTATAAAATATGCACAAGTGCTTAATTTAGTTAACTAAAACATTTTATTTTTTAAACAATAATCAATATTTCTTAGAACTTAATTAAATAATTTATATAAATCAAGAGAAACTAACTTAATTTTTGCAAAATCGTATTATTTAAAATTCTATATCTTTGAGTATAATAAAATATCTCTTTAACAAAATATGACATAAATTTCCTAATTTCAATGGGAAAACAGAGTATCTCTTTTCAATAAGTTTAGACATAATTTCAAAAAATTAAAAATTAAAAATTTTATCAGTTACTTACTAGTTTTACAGATTATAAAATCCAATTTACTGTATGCATTACGCATAAAACTGAGTAATAAGTTTTGTACATTTTCCACAAATGGGTGCTTTAAATATTGAACAGATATCTGTAGTTTTATTTTCACATTTCGAACTGTGGCATCGGACTCGTTTACGCTTAATTTGTGGTTGTCCGTCGTTTTCATTGGTTGTTTCACACTCTCTTTTTGCCACCCTTTTTGTCGGAAAGAACAAACTTTTCTCGCCATTCTTTAACTATATCTTGAATGAATTGCCGTCTACTAATAGATTTTCCAGTTACAGCTTTATATAAAACCCAGGCATTGATTGCAGCTAGGTCCAAAATATTACAAAAAACCTGCACCTGCCACCTACATGAAGCAGACATGACTGTATATTTCCTTGCCATTTGGTCAATCACGTCCACACCGTATTTAGTTGCGTTGTAAAAAGCGATTGTATCAAGTAGTTTTTTGGGGTTATCTGCAATTCCTACGGTTGCATGGAGACTTTTTAGCAACAAAACGTTTTTATCTTTACCTTCATAAACAGTTAGACTCATGCCTTTATGGTTTAGTACCGTAGTCGAATGCAATGTGGATTTTGACATTTTTATAGAGACTCGTATTTCTCTTCTTGGGCGTTTTACAGTTTCTACAAGGCTGGTGTTTTTGGATTTCAATGCTTCTGCAAGCTTCAGTATTGTGAAAAAGTTGTCCGTAGTGACATTTCTACATTTGTTCTCATATGGACTTATTAGTCGCAGCACTACATGTTCAGAAAGAGAAACGTTGGATGGACTTTGGTTATCTTTTCCAAGATACAGGAATCCATTTATCAGAAATTTAGAGTCAATATCTGCAGCCAACCAAAACTTGGTTCCAAACTTATCTGGTTTGTTTGGCATCTATTGGGTAAACCTACACCTAGCTTTTGTAGGAAATAACTGTTCATCTACAGTTATATTAGGACCTGGTGTACAGTTAGTCTTGCAATTTTCGATGAAACGATTCCAGATATCCGAAATAAGGGCAAATTTGTCTGTCTCCAGGCACTTTGATCTTGTTGATTTTATGTCGAAGCATAAAAATCTCATTATTTCATGAAATTGGTCTCTTGACATTGTATTTTGGAAAAATGGTGGTCCCCAGTCCTTTGACCACAAGCTATCCAGTTCAAGTCCTTTTGCACAATATATACCATGTGCATATAAAATTGATATAAAAGCATCTATTTATTCTAATGTTATATTCCATTATCTGTCATTAATCTGCCGATGAGCTTCATCTTCAGTACATTTCTTTACGTGTTTCAATATCCATTCATCTGTAAAAAGTCTCCAAGCACTTGAAGGATAGTTGTCTATAACATTGCTTTTAGCATGTGGTGTTGGACCCCTAACTTATTTCAAAATATTACACTTTGATTTTCTTCCTTTATTGTTTTTTCCTAATTGAGCGACATTCCAAACTGTTCCATCTTGGACAACTTCCTTATTTCCAAATTTGAATGATATTGTCGATTTCTTTTTCAAATTTCTTTGCGTGTGTAGCCTTATTGACATGTTTGTTTTTCCTTTTAATGAGATAAATTATCATCATTATTGCAATGAGAAGGACCAGCGATTGTTAGAGCATTGCCAGAGTCCTCTTTACTTTCATTTTTTTCACCCGAATCCAAATTTTCTTCATTAGCAGTCAGGTAATCGTCCTCACTACTCAAAATCAAAACACTTTCATCATTATCTTCACCTTCTGATTTATTTTCAGATAATTGTTTTAAATATTCTAAAGCTTACTGCACAGTAAGATTACGGCCACGTGAGATCTTTTTTATACATATACTAATTACAAAATAAAAGCAACTTCAAAAAGACTTCGAAATATTTGCTGTAATCTTTCGCTGCATTCAAACGTAGTTCGCGCTTCAAACCTAATATAATGACCCTGACTGAAAATCTTAACTATTCCCCTTCTGGTACAGTCCATTTTAGGAATTCGAGGGTGGGGTAGAAGTACTTTACTGTTACTTACGCGAAAATGCATCTGTTTTTCATCATTTGTGCATTAACATTTCTTACGGGTCAAATTGACCCGCTCCGCGGTTCTAGGTATAAGTGTTAATAATTGGAAAATTATTTATGTTGTGAATTTTTAAATTTGATAATTGTTGTTCACCTTAAATTATTAAAAGTCATAAAAGGGATTTTTTTCAATCGATACTTTTCGTGTGGTGATAAATTAAACATCGATTTGGGTCAAATTGATCCGCTCGACGGTTCTAGTGTTAAGTAAAGCGATATATTGCTAACTTCGCCTACCCTGACACCAAAACTTATAATAGAAGATGTCAAATTTGCCTAAAACAAATTCTGGTTAAATGAGATCATACGCGAAGATGTGATGTCCAGTGCAAAGTCAAAGATAGTTTCGAAAGCAGTTGGTGAGCGGAGTCAATTTTTGCTTGAATAACCTCACTAGTTCATAACGGCGTGATTAGGTGAATGAATCTTATGACCGACCTTTCTGATTTTCAAAGCGACCTTCTGAAAGAAAACCAGAGCCGTTTTTAATTTTTTTTTCGTTATTTTTTAGTCGGTGCGGGATCGGCTGGTTCAGTCGTTGGGAGCCGTCTATCAGAAATTTCCTGTGTCAGTGTTCTACTGCTAGAAGCGGGTAAACCACCACCTCTCGTGTCGGACATACCGGGAATTGGAAGGTTCCTGTGGTTTACCGACATTGACTGGCAGTACAGGACGGTGCCACAGAGGTACTCTGGAGATCTCCTCAACAACAGGGTAAGAAACACTATTAAGTTATTTTGAATAATCAGTTTCATATAAAATATGCATATCTGCATTTTATTTTTTCACTTTCTTTACAAACGAATAGCCAGTTTAGAACTTTTAATTGTTCATTTTGAAATAACAAGAAACAATTCAAAAGACAATTCTTTCATTTTTCTGTATACTTTTCAGCTAGGAGATATTATGATAACTATAATTTAGTATATTGTAAATAATTCAACAGAAAAAGTAAGATAGTAAATTACAGGAAGAAGGCACTGATAGCTGAAAAATATTAACAGAATTAATAGAAATTAACAGAAAATCTGCCCTTAGCCCTATACGCAGCATACATGGAAGATTCTGTGGCAATAATAGAAAATACAAAGAACCAAAGAAGTAAAACGAGGCAATCGACCGGTCTTTATTAGGAGGCCAAACCGAATCGATTACCAGAAGGGAGAACTTTCTGAATAGGATGCAAGTTTAGCCAAAATACATCCCAAAGCCCTGAGATTCCCACATGGAAACAAAAAGTCAAATACACTGAAGTGCCACTGAATTAGGGATACCTACCTAGTAACAAGTTGGTCCTCCTCTGGCCTTGATAACGGCTGCCACACGACGAGGCATAGATTCAACAAGTTTCTCGAAACGTTCCACGGGAATGGCTTGCCAAATATTGGCTAAAGCTGTCCATAATTCAGTAAGATTCTTGTAAGATCAGTAAGATTCTTGAGGTGCTGTGTGATGGCCTTTCACGCCTTGTTCCAAAACATCCCAAAGATGCTCAATAGGATTTAAGTCTGGGCTTCTAGGTGGCCAATTCATGACAGAGAAGTCAGAGGAATGCTCATCTAACCAGCCAGTAGCCAACCGGGACTTGTGAGAGGTACAGTTGTCTTGCTGGAAAACTCCATTACCGTGCGGATAACAGAACAGCATAAACGGATGGAGGTGATCACCCAGCAACTCTACGTACCGAATTGCATTGAGGGAGGTTGGTACACGCACCAAAGATCCCAAACTGTGCCACGAAAAATCACCCCAGACCATGATTGAGGCACCATGCCCTTGTACAGTTCCAGCCAGGCATGCAGGATCCATGACTTCATGAGCCTGACGCCATATTCTCAGCCTCCCGTCGGCGTTAAGTAGTCGGATTCAAGACTCATCACTCCATGCTACTCGTTTCCAATCCTCTACACTCCAGTCTCTGTGTTCTCTTGCCCAGGCAAGACGTGCAGCCCGATGGCGAGTATAGAGCAATGGTACTCTCGTAGGTCGACGGCTCCCGAAACCCATACGGTGAAGCGAGCGTTGCACAGTCCGTTTACTGACTGTACGACTGGCACCGTCATTGAACTGGGTGGTAATTTGAGCTAATGTTTGGCTTCGCTGGCTACGTACAATACGCCTGAGCCGTCTCTCACCACGCACTGTCAAGGCTAATTGTCCTTTGCAGTTTGCCCGATCGCTAGTTTTTTTTTCCACCATCCATGTATTCATGGTATACTCTTGACACTGTCGACCTTGAAAATCCTAGCTGTCTGACGATTTCGGAAATTGAATGGCCCATGCGTCGCGCACCTACGATTTGTCCGCGATCGAAGGCGTTTAAATCAGGCAGTTTACCCATACTGGCAATTCCAACAACTAATTCAGAACAACCACAGAACTCGCTATATATGCAGTTCCCACAGCGCCCTCACTTGCGCATACATGATGCGCTGCGGTACACAATTTGCATAGGCTTTGCTATCCCTAATTCAGTGGCACTTCAGTGTACATTAGAAAATACAGAAGAATAGAATGGAATCACAATGGCAAACTCACCCTACCCGATAATTTCAGAAGTGATGGTTGAGGTATTATGATATTCATTCAAGTATTCTCTTCACAAATTGAAACATTTTGGCAGCATTTTTAAACAATTCTTTGATGTATATTTTAGATAATCCTTCGAAGAATGTCTTTTAATCATAAAGAAAAGACTATATATATATATGAAATAAATTTCAAACCTTTCCGTTATCATTAAAAACGTTAATCCAAAATTCTTACATCCTATTGCAATAAAGCATTACCCCTCAAATCCAACCAATGTAATCTATTAGTTTTTCCCCTAAGGCACGTGCTGCCACGTTATATAACAGTTATATAAGATCGAACCGGGTCGAACATTCGAGAAACATCACACCATATGACGCCTCATCGTCAGGTGATGAGTTTAAACCAGTCATTCCCAAAGTGGTCTATATCGACCCCCAAGGGCCGATATAGACCTGCAAGGGGTCCATGCCAGTGAAAAAGAAAATTGGGGGTGCATGAGATGTAAATGGGGGTCCACGAGTTAGACAGGCCGTCACCAAAATTTTGGCTTCCCGTAAATATAATAATCCGCCTAACACATATAGTACGTATGGAGCTATTTACGTAATATGAGTACTTTCTTATAATAGATAGATACATTTCCTAATTATATGTATATTTCATAAAATTGTGTAAGAAATCTATTCGCTTTTCGGCCGCAGTACGTGTCACTTGTGTTGCGACATCATGGACTTTTGAACTGGAACGGTTAGAGCGAGGGCCAGCAGGTAGCCGTTATATTGAACTTGCCAGTTTCCCAATTTAGTACAGTCAAACTGCCAGGATGATGGCCTTTCAGCCTACGTTCAATATTTAAATGTCTTTCACACAATCTTTGAAATTAGGTTTGAAGATGTATTGACTATGGAAATACCACAGTGGATTATCAATCCATACAGTGACATTGAAGAAACGGATGGCATGTTAGAAGAACTGATCGGCATAATCACTAACGAAGAACTTAAGGTGCAGTTTAGAAAGGGATATCAACAATTCTGGCTTCAAAGAGACACCTGTTACATTTCCTGCATTATGAACTATCACGAGAGAGTTTTTGATAGCTTTGCTATCTCGTGGAAAGGGGTTTCAGCTCGGTTGTCGATCTCCTTATAAAAAAATGAGAAACAGATTGGAAATCACTCACCGAGGAGATTTAAGATTTAACCTGACTAAATTGAAACCGAATGTTGAAATTTTGCTATCAAAGCATCAGGCTTATCCCTCCCATTAAAAGCATTGATTTTGTTGTGTATTTATTCTATGTAAAAATGTTACTAGATTTGCGTTTTGTGTCGTTTTAATTAATAAATGTATTACCATAAAACTTAACATATATAAAAATATATATTTTTTATTTTAAAATTTTTTCACTCTACAGTAAACCCTCTCAAAGTGAGTAACTCTGTGTCAGCTTCAAACACACTTTTAAAGTTGATGAATTTGTAAAAAATCAGTATTAGGATAGCAGGGGGTCTACCCAAAACAGAAAAAATCGGCACGGGGTCTACGGGACAAACAAGTTTGGGGACATCTAGTTTAGACCAATAAGAAAAGTTCCGCGAGCCTGAAAATGCGCGATTTTCTCAATAATTTCGTAGCTTTTGTGTGCCTGCTCTCAAACAGGAAGGATGTAAAGTTTTCGTTCCTGTCAAATTTGCGTGGGCGGGGCCCGCCGTCCCCGCTAGCGCCGCGCGATGTGCCTTTTGCATCCTGCTCTATGTCGCAGCGTTGCACTGTCGAAAATTTTCCCGAAAAATGTTATCTGTAAAAATGTCTGATTTATGGATGTCCAGCGAGAGACTATCCTGCAATTAAAACCTTTAGGAATATTGCTGACTCCTCCGTCATTCTGAAAGTGTTCATTTCTCTCCAGCGTGCCTGCATCCTTGCCAGCCACTCGTTCTACAAAATCACGACTACTACCCTGCTTAGACTCTTTGAATTCCTCTACGATTATTCTCTATCTTGTACAGTACTTGGTTATTAAGAATGTACTGGTCAACTTTGCCCGCAGACATCAATTTTTTTATCGTGTTGATATATTCATCTGTAGTTTGAGCATGTACTATTTTGGATGTTATGTCATCAACTCTGACCATCATTATAGGGTAACGACTCAGTGCGTCAACGTGTCGCATTTGAGTCCCTGTTCGATGCACAATTTCGTAATTAAAGTCCTCTAAAAACAATGCCCATCGAGCTATTTTTGGTGTCAACTCTTTCTTCGTCATGGTTTGATTAAAAGCAGAACAATCCGTCACGATTTTATATTTTATTCCTAATAAATAACTTCTGAATTTTTTCAGGCCTTCGATTATAGCAAGAACCTCTAACTGGTAACTGCTATATTTCTCTTCTTGCCGAGTGGTCTTCTTACTCGCGTAATATACTGGGTGAAATTTATTATCACTAGCTCTTTGCATCAATATTGCGGCATACCCAAACTTGCTGGCATCTGTATGTAATTCAGTTTCTGCCTCCTGTTTGAAAATGTGAAGTACTGGTTGTTTTATAAGAGTTTCCTTCAAAATTTCAAAAGCGGCTTGCTGTTCTGGCCCAAACATAAATGTTGAAGTTTTTTGTAACAGGTCGCTAAGCGGTTTCGCAATGGAGTCATTTGGGATAAATTTTCCGAAATGCCCAATAAGTCCCAGGAAACTTGTTTGACAGTCTTGGGTTTCGGGAAGTTTCGAACTGCTTTCGTCTTGTCGAGTGACGGTCGCACAGTACCGTTATTGATAATGTGGCCTAAAAACTCTATTTCTCTTTTTAAGAATTGGCATTTCTTCAGATTTAATTCTAACCCATATTTAGAAGCAACATCCAATACTCTCTTCAGTCTCTTCCCTTCCTCTTGTTTGTCCTCAGATGGCACTATTACGTCATCCATGTAAACTAACATAATTTCTTCATTAATTAATTCCCTGAACATCTGACAGATATACCTTTGGAACATACTTGGGCAATTCGTTAATCCAAATGGTGCTTTTTGAACTGATATTGCCCTCGGTGGGTAACAAACGAAGTAAACTTACGACTGTTTTCTTCTACGTCCAAATGAAAAAAAATGCATTCTTTAGGTCGATTTTGGTAAAAACCTTCCCCGTCTGTAACTGATCTAACACCTCTTCAATTATGGGAAGTAGGTACCTGTCTTTAACTGTTTTAGCATTCAACTTTCTATAATCAATACACAATCTTTTTGTGTTATCCTTTTTTTTTTTTTACTAGAACCACGGTCGATGCATAATCAGAATTGCTATCTTCTATAATTCCCTCCTTTAACCATGTTTGAATCTGAGAATCAACCTCTTTTTTTCTTCCAAAGACAATCTCCGAGAACGATTACTAACTGGAATATCATCTGTTAAGACAATGGATAACTTTAAATTTGTGCTGAGTACATTTTCTGGTTTATATTCATTTACAATACCTAAGACTTCTTTTCTTATGTCCGAATTCTCTACGTGGTCTAAATGGATTATATCTTTACCTTCACTATCACGGGAAATCGTGAAAATGAATCCTTCTGATTCTTCATTCACAACGTCGCTGTTGCTAAAATTTTCACTCCGACGACACTCAGTTCTCCCACTTTTGCTATCGAATTCGGTAGGAGGCGGGGGTTGTTGACCTTTGGGGCCAACGGCGCTCGGCTCTTCTTCCCCCTCGACGCATTTTTGAGGGGAATCTAGCAATTCGTAAACATTTGGGCTTAGAATACAGTCTACGCATAATTTGTCTGTTACAGCAGAAACAACTTCGATAGGATTGCCATTTTCTAGATCTATATTAAATTTTACGAGATTTGCTGTGGTTGTGCCCCCAAGATAATCAACAAGGTTAATTGTTTTGTTCAGTAATTTCATATTTTTGGTGTGTATACCTTTTATGACCGTGATTTGGGCACCAGTCTTTCACTGCGTTTACGCGTTTTCCGTTCACATAGACATCAATATAATTTAATTTGTTTAGAAAAATATCTTCGGAATTAGTTGTAACACACCCAATATCGGCTTCATTCTTCGTTTGGCAGATTGGCAATTTGTCAATTGGCAAACTGGCAATTTGTCTATTTTGGCAAATTTAAAAAAGTTGACGTCATTTCGTTTAACAGTCGTTTAACAGTTCGTTAACAGTCAGAGTTTGCATATGAAGAGCATTTAAATAAACATTTTGCATATAAAGTTCAACTAAATCCCTTCGTGATCTCTGGAAAAATCCTCTCCCCGTTTTCAAACCTGCTTTCGTATTTAGGATAGAAAACAGCACAGCCCTCTGTTGCGGTTAAATCTTCATTGAACTCAGACATGCTATGAAACTAGAGGCTATAACAGCATCTAAAGGCAAACTTACGCTATAAACAGATTAGTTTCTGCTCTCGAAAGAAACGAGCTGTGAAGATTCTTTCGATAGGTTGGACCATGCTTGTAAAGTATTTATTTAAGGATGTGGGCCATTCATTAAGTGGCCATTATCAAGGATCCCAATACTACAAAATTCCCCGTTCGTATTGCTTGCAGTTCAGATAAACATTAGAACCTTTCTATACCTTTATTATTGCTTTCCTAACTTTCTGTACGTCCTATCTATCTGTTTATATATGATTTTGTTATTGTCGTTGTTTTCAAATGCCGAACAAAGAATGGCTCCTATGCCATTAGTTCAAGGGTTCAACAATATTTTTGTACAATATCCCTAAAACCATAAGGTGAAGATCCTGCGTACAAGTGTTCTGCCGTCATAAGCTGTCTAGATGGACATGCATTATAAATGGGAGAATCAACAATTTCATTATAATGCAAATGAGCTCTCAAAGAATCGTGTCCTGTCAGGAGCCTAAAAACAGCAACTACAGCACGTCTATCTATGTAACTATCAATCTATATATTTCCTCATACATACACACATATATAACTATGCGTGTGTGTGTGTTTATAAAATTACTTTATCCTTACCAGGAAGTGATTTGGCCAAGTGGAAAAACTCTTGGAGGTTCCAGCGTCTTGAATACTCTGCTGTACGTACGAGGTAATCGAAAAAACTATGACAATTGGGAAGCCGAGGGAGCAAAGGGATGGAGTTACAAGGACGTTCTTCCTTACTTTAAGAAATTGGAAGACAATAGAGACCCGGAATACGTCTCTAATGGTATGTTGTATATGTTTCTAATGATACTTAAACATTTCTTCTAATACTTTTTGATTCCGAGGGCAATCTCATACTTTTATCATTTAGATGAAATAAAAATATCCAGGGTAAAAGGGTAAACGCTGTTTTTGAAAAGTATGCAAATTATCACATGGAAATTTAACATGATATGGGGTCATATTGGGTCAGAAGTTATTACTTCGCATAATTTCTTAAAATTCCAAAATTAAAATTTTTTATTCATTATAATTACTAAATTTTCTTGAGTAAGAAATATGATGTTAATTTTGATATTTTATGACAGTAATTTTGATTTTTGTAATAAAGTGAAAAAATTCCCTTTTTTCCTGAAACTCATCATATTCATTTGTAATTCGTAGCGACTAATCTGCCAGGGGAGGGTGTAATCGGACCTCTTGCTTTGGGATTTCGAAGCCAGTGACCCAATATTTACAATACAGGGCAATATAGGGAAATTTTACCATATGAAAACCATTCCTTAAAACTTTTTGAAGAGTTTGTACAGTTGTAAATGGCATATTTAGAGAGACCCAGATAACATGACATTTCTAACAACATATTGTGGCCGCGTACAGGTACATATAATTTTGCCAAAACAATTCCTATAAGACATTGTGTTCTAACGATAGTATTTAACCTTTAACATGTGAAAAATAGGCCAGAATGTTTTGTATATTTTTATTGTAATGCAGAGATTTCTTGTTTAAATAAAAGCTCAAAATTATGTTCAAAATGATATGTTTAAATACATACGTATTGTAATATAGTTCGGAGAATATCTGAGAATACCTGAACTTCAGTTTAAACTTAATACAGAACATGGCAAATTTTGAGGTCTAAAAAGTTTGAGATCTTTACTGACTAGTCAGTATGTTTAACTTCTGTCATCATTATTCAGTCGGGAACAAAACACGGGGAATCTGTGTAGACATGGCAAATTTAATAGTTCTATAGGAGGCTCAGCTCTTTCACGTACCATCTTACACATTCCCTCCACAACTGCAATTTGTTTTGCGTCTTCAGTGTGATAGGTCCCGTTTAAATCATTATCATCTCCTCCATTTCAGTCGCTTGAATTTGAAATTTTTCCACATATTGTCCATAAATATTCCTTCCATATATATTTTTTGATAAAATAGTGAAGCAACCAGAAATAAAATCTAAAAACTAACTGATTAAATTTAGCGTATAAGATAGCCAGTGCGTGTGTGTTTAAATTCGTCATTATTCCTGATGAATTAAATAATATTTTTTTACTCATTATATTAAGGCTGCTATGTACTAACCCCATTGGATTCGTTCACCTCAATGTTAACCTATTGAGAAAATTTGACCACGGATTGCTGACTTGGATTCAAAGATTTTTTTAAAAAAAATAGTACTCTGTCATGAAGAAAGAAATTTTACATTTGTGTACATTTTTCATTTTAAAAAAATGCAATTAATATTTTAAAATTTAAATTATTCGGGGAAAAGTCTGGTATAGTGTGTTTAAACGCTCATAAATTCCTTCGGTGAACGAAATTTATAAAATGAATCCTGTAGCGCTTTGCAGAAAAGTTCAGGCTATCTGACAATACCAATTTTATTTGATTATCAGAATTTATGTACCTGTAAATAGTTGACAAAATAAATTTTAAATAAAAAATTTGGGGGCAGAGCTTAATCCCCCTATAGAGAGAGAGCCATTACAATCCCTCAATACGTCAATCCTAAGGGGGGTGGAATTCTCGAACTGTCAACTGGACTCCTCCCACCACAAGAGTCTGCAAGAAGAGGAAAAGGGAAATACGATTTTTTTTCTTTGTACATAGCAGCCTTAACATCCATTAGGAAATAAAACAGATTGGTCCATAAACTGCACAACACATTATTTCCTTACATACAATCTTTCCTTGTGTAATTTCGTAACTGCAGGACAGTGCTTAGCCTTCCCACATAAGTCGTCACCAATAGGTAGGTAAAAATAAAGTAAACCTAAAATCAAGCGTAAACTGTCTTCATAGTGCTAATGTTTTCTGCTCTCGGCGTGATCTGTAAGTTATTTTTTCTTAGCTAACCAGATCTACGTTCGTTTTACTATCTACCAAGGCTCGAATGCAAATTCTTTTTAAGAGTGACATAACCCCGGTACCATATTAATAAGACAACGAGTCGAGGTGTGTTTGGGTACTTCCCGTGCATACGTATATACTGCATGGGAATACTGTATTAAGAAACTGACGCTTATTCTCTACTCTTCCTCAAAACAAGTCAAGCCATGCAAAAGATAGAAACACTGAAAATTTGAATTAATGGTTACAGTGCTCAACAAGTATTAGTTTCAAGTAATAGTATATCTCGTAAGCCATGTGGAGATTTATATTTTCCCCTTTTAAGTTGTATACTCGAGTCGAGTAGCAATAGAGAACAGTTTGTCACTGAACTGTCGTCATACATTTTACCTTTCGACCTTCAACATCTGCAAGTTTGCTTTTAAGTAGACCTTGTTCACAAACAAATATGAGATAACCTGCTAATTAGTTTATGGTAATAGACTTTTACGTGTACAACGTTTTTAGAGAGCGGACTATTTAAAGGGATAATACTGAAGTGTTCCTTTAGTCTCGATATTTTTCATATTCTGTTTTCAAACCTTTCATTGGTACTGAATAACTTACTCGAAGCTGTGATGTTCTGCGTAAAAAAAGGAGAAATGATAGAACATATGAAAGATTTCCCAGATTAGACAAATAAGTAAAGCTTGATTAGTATTTCTACGTATTTTTTATATTTTTTTCCTATTTTTCGTTTTTTTTCCGGGTGCACTGATAATTTCAATGATTTAACATGATTATGCTTTATGTGTATCATGTGAAAAAAATATGGAAGCTTATTGATCTTTCTGTTAAATCAGTCATGACTTTGATTAAATGCTTGTACCAAATGGTCAATAAAAGGGCTCATTAGTCTCCGCTAGGATTGGATTCGGACGTGGGTGATTGGATAGACAACCGAAATGAAATACACTGCTGGCCACTGTAAATGCAGCACCCTGACGGAAACATGCAAATAACATGAAATTTACAACATGCATTAGCGGAGGTGAGATATGCAAATGATTAGAATTTCAGCGCAGACGCACATCACGCGCGCCTGTGGCGCCACTTCAAAGCGCTATTTAAGGCTTGGAGATTTCGACGATTTCAAGTTCTGCAATTGTGTTTTTCTTGTGGTTTTTTCAAAAAAACGATCAATTATGCCTCGTCGAAAACAGCGATCATCTTTTGATCAAGTATCCGAGTTCGACAGAGGAAGGATAGTGGCCTACCGAGATTGTGGATTATCTTTCAGGGAAATCGGTAGTCGTGTTGGACGAAACCAAACAACTATAATGCGGATATGTGATCGTTGGATGCAGTAGGGTACGACGGACCGGCGTGTTCGATCGCATCCACCTCAGAGTACCACTTCACGTGATGACAGGCAAATTGTGCGCATGGCAGTGACGGATCGCTCAGTCACATCACGAACCATAGCACAGCACATGCAGTCTGTAACGCATCATCCAGTGTCTGCGCGTACCATTCGACGCCGTTTACAGCAGAGTGGTCTGTCCGCAAGACGTCCATTGCTTTGTCTACCCTTGACGCAGAACCACAGACGTCTCCGCCGCCAATGGTGCGATGACAGAAGGATGTGGACGGCAGAATGGAATGAAATTGTCTTTACTGACGAGTCACGCTTCTGTCTGCAACACCACGATGGTCGCATTCGAGTCTGGAGACACCGTGAAGAGAGGATGCTGAACAGCTGCGTTATGCACCGCCACACTGGTCCTGCACCGGGTATTATGGTATGGGACGGTATTGGATATCACTCTCGCACACCTCTAGTACGCATTGCCGGTACTTTAAACAGCCATCGCTACATCTCCGAGGTGTTGGAGCCAGTTGTCCTTCCTTACCTTCAGGGCTTGCCCACAGCCATATTTCAACAGGATAATGCGCGACCACACGTGGCACGCATTGTCCAACGGTTCTTCGTCAATCGCCAGATTGAATTGCTTCCCTGGCCGCCTCGCTCTCCGGATCTTTCGCCGATAGAAAACATGTGGTCCATGGTTGCTCTACGATTGACCCAGATTCCATCCCCAGCTGCCACAGCAGATCAACTTTGGCAACGTGTGCAAGCTGCTTGGTCTGCTGTACCCCAAGAACTCATCCAAAGTCTCTTTGAATCAATGCCGAGGCGTGTGGCAGCGGTGATCTCCAACCATTGAATGGCGCCATCTCCGCCATTGAATGGCGGCTACTCTGGCTACTGATTTTGGCAGGAACCACACTTCACAGAAGTCTATAAATTTAATCATTTGATACTTGGTCAACATGTTATCTACAAAATAAATTTTGTTGTGATATCTCTTGTCTTTCTTGGTGTTGCAATTTGGGTGGCCAGCAGTGTATACTCTTCAGCAGAAGAAAGAGTTTAGGACCCAAACGGCAAATATTAATTGAAGGAGTAAAAGAAAATTAATAATTTTTTTTAGAAACTCATTTCTTTTTCTGAGACAGTGTTTTTGTGATTTCAGGATACCACAGCGTAGGCGGACCGCAAACTGTGCACCGACCAAGGTATCAATCGGAGATTAAGAATCCTATTTTTGAAGCAGCACGGGACATGGGATACAAAATCCTTGATCCCAATGACGGCAGACAAACAGGTAAAAAAAATCTAATTTTTATTTCTCAATATTTAATGAAGAAAAATAGGCCTGTTAACTTATAAGACAGTGCAAATCACATAAATCATCTTTTTCCGGGCTATTTGTGACATGATATAAAATATTTGAAGAAAAGGAAAAATTTTTTATGAAAACTAGAAATATTTGAAGTATCAAGGAGCAATTGTATCGATTAATTCTGTCCGTTTAAAATGACAAATGTTCCCCCAATAACCCTAAATTTTCAAAATAAGTAAAAATATATTTTATCCAAGCCAACAAAATAAAATACTCGCAGAAGAGATTTAAAGTGAAAATATAATGAAATGGTAAAATAATAAACTAAGGCAGAAGAAAGAAGAGCGAGAATTTAAAAAAAAAATGAAATCATTTTGATATTTTTGAAAAACTGTGGCAGACGACTGTGTAAGAAAAAGGAAAAACTCAATATGTTTCTTAAAAATGTATATTGTTTCGTATTTCAATAATTTCATTTGTATTATTTCACATCTCTGTTATGCAATCTTATTTATCCTTGAGTTCTCCGCTGCACAAAGTTGCATTAAAAAGTCGGGGAATCAGTATATATCAAGTAAGCTACTGAAACAAAAAACAAAATAGACTCTATAACAAAAAAAATCTACACACTAAGAAGCAGTTTTCCGATTGCGGCAAAAATTGGTGGATGTGAAGAGCACCCACAGAACAACATATTAAATTTTCAGAATAATTGAATTATTGATTCTAGAGTTTGAACGTTACAACGTGAGGAAGTCAATACGGCATTGGTCCTCCTCTGGCTTGGATGCAAGCTGTTCCCCGGCATGGCATAGACTGAAAAAGCTTCCGAATGGTGTCCTGTGGGTTTCTTGCCAAATTGTCTCCAACTGCCGAGCTAAATCGTCAATATTGCGGTTTAGTTGCAATCGCCTTCCCATCACGTCCCAAATGTGCTCTATGGGGGAGAGATCAGGTTACCTAGGTAGCCAAGCAAGTGCCCGGCAAGCTTGAAGACAATTGACAGAAACATGTGCCGTATACTAGGCCCTGATTTTCCATTAGGCCCGGTAGGCCCGGGCCTAGGGGCCCCCGAATGTTGGGGGCCCCTCAAAAATTTTAATTTTAAAAGGAAAAAAAGAAAAAAATCCCAATTAAAAAAATATTTTACCCTTTTTAATAGCAATTTAATGTATATATCCTTTCAAATTTGATTGATTGAATGGTTCATCATATGTATAGTTATATGTATAGTTCATCATATGTATGTTATAGTGTATATAAGGGATTAATAAGTTTTTCTGTTTGCATTGTATTGGTGTATTAATGATAAAGTTAATATGTTGTATCGCTTTTTGTTATTTGATAGTGTTCTAGGCTTCTACGCTTCAAATAGCCAATTCTCGGTAAAATGGTACTTTCACAATGATTTATGATTTTTTTTTGTGTGTGTCAATTTTGGAAATTTTACGCCCACATCACTGTTTGGGGCTCCCCATCCCGAGTTGCGCCAATAGTCAAGAATTTTCTAAATCGGGCCCTTCCGTATTCAGATGGACATTATTTGGTGGAAAAGTAAGTCCGGGGGACGCAAGAGTAATGGCAACAAAACGGGTCACAGAATGTCGTCTACGTACCGCTGTGCTGTAAGTGTCACTAATGACTACCAAAGGGGTCCGGATATCAAAGAAAATGACACCACAGACAATAACGCCCTTTTCTGGACTTGTGTGGTGTCCGATAGTAAGGGCAGGATCCTCACACTGCTCTGGATGTCTCCAGACATGTCTTTGGTGGTCGTCAGGACACAGTTGGAAACGGGACTCGTTACTAAAAACTAGACGTACCTAGTCAGCGCAGTTCAAAGTTGATTGAATGAAGCACCACTGTAAACAGATTTGACGGTGTATATGCGTGAGGAATAAGGTCGACGCGTAACGGTCGACGCGAGCGTAGATATTGCTTGTGTGCGGGTCACACAGCCGATGGTTGATAATGACGAATCCGGTGTTGTGACAGCTGATATGACAATCGCTCTGTCTTCCTCTTCTGTTGTGGTGCTAGGTCGACCACCGCCGTCTGGACGCTTAAATCTGCCGTTGTCGACTCATTACCAGCCTCGTCGAATCGCTGCATCGCTTCGACCCATATGTCGAGCGATTTTTCGATTTGTCCGACCAGCTTCTTTCAATTCTATGACACGACCTGTTTCAAACTCTGAAATATGTTCATAAGGAGCACGAATCCTTCTGCTATGTATTGTTACAGTCGACTTAAGATATCCGCTGTCGAAATGAAACCGAAATTTTGAACATCAGCCATAGGACCATAGGAACATGTGATTAACTGTGTTACCTAGGCCATCGCCTTCTAACACAGATTTTTCCTGAGATTGACAACGGAGAGCGAAAGTTCCACCGAAATGAGAAAAGGAATGTTCGTTTTTAAATATCTTCGGAAGCGTAAATTACAACACAAAAGTGAAGCAGAAAGTTTTTGGTCAGAGCTTTGGAGAGTGAAATGAAGAGTTCTCAAAGGACGTCTCCAGGATCTTCGTGATGCTTCTCTGGTGGAGGCGGAGTCAATAGCTGTCTGAAAGAGGGTTTTCAATTGGCAGGTAGAGAGAGGAGAAAGAAAAGTGATTGGAAAGATAGATAAGGTACAGAATCTGTGAGTTCTAAAACTGGGAAATCGAGCAAATCCAAAAGGATTTACTCAGAGAAAAATAATAAGTATTGAACATCAGATCGAGAATCTCTCCTTATATAACATCGCATCAGAACTGTGCACCTAATGGATGCACAGTTCTGATGCGATGGAGTTCCCTCTATTCATTCATTGGACATCAAATTTCATTCATTTGCATGTTCATTTTTGCATACGAAATTTCATTACAATCGAATATTTTTGTTAATAATCGATTTTCTTTTTGTTATAGAGTGTACTTTATAGGTAAAGTATCTATAATCCTCTTTAGTGTAACATCTTCTTTTAATCATACAAAAATAATACAAAAATTTAAATTAATAAACCCCCCTAAATATTTGTTGGATTTCTGCTCTTTACAACTTCATTATTTAGTTTACTACTTTTCTTGTTCTTCTCCCCATTTCTGGAACACCGAGTACTGCTAAATGGTTTTTAAAATCCGCTGTAATGAGCGATAATATTGACCATTTCGAAATTGCAGTGTATAAGAAGTTCTTTCTTCTTTGACGTTTAAATTTTTTAAAAGAATAATTCCTTCGGAGATTCCAAACCAATCAATATCATTATAATTTCTAAGAAACTGCATATATCTGTATCAATTAGAATCAATTCTCAAGCTAATCTAGCCGTATATCTCAAATGTAGGGTATTATGACTTTCAAGCGACTATGAGATCGGGTCAAAGGTGCAGTTCTGCAAAGGCATACCTTGTACCAGCTGAAAACAGAACAAACTTGGATATATTGCCAAATGCAATGGTCCGAAAGGTATTACAATTCCTTATTTTTTTACTTACTTTGGTAATCATTAAAATGGAAAATAATTTAAATTTTAAATTAAAATTTGTATCATGGAATGATAATAAAATGATTTTTTGCTCGGGTATTTATAAATTGAACCGAAAATAACCCAAATAATCATAGAGCATTTGCAGATATTTTCAAAACATTTATCTTCCACAAAGAAATTTCAAGAGCAGGGCGTTAAATGTATTGATAGACAAAAATTCAACTTTTTGAAGTTTTTGATTTTACTTAAAGAATCCATTAAAATTTTCTTGCCTATCCAAATGAGCCGGCTGATCATACCGGGTGGGCAAAAAATCCGTATAAACTTTAAAAATTCATAAAAACTGGAAAAATAACCAAAATAAAAAAAGGTTTGCAGGGTTAGCGTCGTTAGGTCACGGGATATTTTTTGAGACAGGAAAAAAAAACTAAAAAAAGCCGGCAGGTGGCGCTCACGTACACAAGTCAAAGGAGTGTATCATCTCGGTGTATCTATCTGGTCCATCCAATCTGTTGGAACTGAAAGATGCAATCCGCCGAGAGGTGTCTTGTATATATTTGGACCTGCTGCACTCTGCCGTTGCTGGATTTGTGATTCGCCTGCAATGCATTATCCCCTGTGGTGGGGGTCATGTGGAACACCTACCGTTGTAATAAACGATTTAGAAGCATTCTTTTTGTTAATTGCGTATCTTTTCTTTGACTTGTGTACGTCAGCGCCACCTGTCGGCTGTTTTTTGAGTTATTTTTTTCCTGTCTTAAAAAAAATCCCGTGACCTAGCGATGCTAACCCTGCAAATCTTTTTTATTTTGGTTATTTTTCCTGTTTTTATGAATTTTTAAAGTTTATACGGACTTTTTGCCTACCCTGTATTTGCTTCTATTTTCATATAGTTTCCTCAATACATATGTATGAACATAAAACTGTATAAAAAATTTACTTCGGTGAAAGACCTTGGCAGAACGTAGTATAGTTAAATTTTTCCTTTGCGATAGGCCTTAAAATACAAAGATGGTATAATGGAAACACTTGAAGCAACAGGAGAGGGAAAAAAGGTTGTTAATGAAAGGATGAGTGTGATGTAGCCAGCTGGCCAAAAGTTACTTTACGAAAAAGCAGTTCGTAATATCTTCACTATTTGTGGGATTAATTCTAAGAATGATGCCGATGTTCTTTCTTTCATCCAAATAAGAAAGTTACCTAAAGGCATGATTTTTGGTGGAAAAGGTATTCTAGGAATGCTCCCTATTGAGAAAAAGACCGGAGAAATTCATATGTAAGGGGAGAGGAAGGATTAAGTTGATCATGGCCAAGAATGTAAAGGAGTTATTTCATTGTTCAACAACCTGCGAAAGCGACCGATTGGAATGATGAGCAACATTTCGTATTAGCTGAGAACCTCATTCCTAGAAATATCAGAACAAGTAAATACCGATCCGAATGATTCAAAATAAGATTGAACACCAGCCATTCATTCCTTTTCCATAGTTGTGTTGGAATATCCTAAGCGAGTCATCAGAGGCAGGACTTCTAAGAAGCGGTTGAAAGCGGGCAAAAAACATCAGAACTAGAGATTCAACAACTGGCAGCCAGTCTTTGATCCAACGAATCGTCAGTCGTACTTTTTGTCATCATAAGTACACGAGGAAAAATCTCTTTCAGAATTCTACTTCACAGACTGTTTGGTTCCAGTGCTGATACATAACGGTGGTTCGTAATGGTGTGAGGACTACTGCGTCAAGGAAAAGATGTAAAATTTCAAAACTTGTTTGAGGCTGTTATTAAATAAATTCAATAACAATCATAATTTAACAAAATTTGACCTAGATATATGAATTTTATGCGTTCAGTGCACGGGTGAGTCCATCTATCCGATAATAGATGATTCTGGTGAAAGTTATCCGCAGCTGAAACTACGTAAAACGAAGAAAATTTTTTACATAATTCTTAGGCTTCAAGAGTGCCTCTGAAATACTACAAAATAGATCAAGCACCTAAAATAATCCTTGAAGAGAATTTTATGACACTATGAAAAAACTGTATGTCGTCATATATTTTTACACCTTACATAGAGCAGTATGATTTCTTAAGAGTATTATAAAATTTACATTTAAAAATGAACCTAAAAGAGTATGCATTAAAAATTTTGTCTTTTCATTTAAAACAAAACTAGTTGGTACCAGTCAAAACATGACGGCTAGATAGTAAATAAATGTACTAATACACAAATTATACTCAACACATCATTGCCTAATGTTCAAAAGCCAAATAATGCGCAGAAACAAATTAATGCGTTTAAGCGTCCTCGTGCTTAGTGAGTATCTAAAGTCAGATTTAAAAATATCACTGGGCACGCGCAGAAAGCATTCTTTTAAATTGTAAATTGTCGGTAATTAAACAGCGTGAAATAAACAATTTCCACGAGGTTTAATCTTATATTTCACAAACATAATTATCATAAAAATAAAAATGACAGAGAGAGATCTAGAGAGAATACTCGGAATAAAGGTGCTTATCATTAAAACATGTCACTGAGCATGTGCAGAAACAGTGAGTTCCTAAAGACAGATTTAAATATGCCCCTGAGTATGCGCAGAAATAAATTTTTGATTGTAAATTATCGCTAATTAATAGAAATTGCGGTTACAAAAACCAAATTTGACAAATCTACAGATTACAATCTTTTGTTTAAGACCAAAAGGAAGCACATTCATGCAGTAGTTTTCTCTCACGGACTGCCCAAAGAGTCGGCTTAGCAACTTAAATATATAGATATATCTTTTGGTATCTGTGTAAGTAACAATTAATTTATGGGGGTTAATCTTTCATAGTATGAATGTTCTTGACTTGTTCCCTTTTGAATATCCAGAAATATTCTTCTAGGTGCTGATTAAAAACCGCAGAGCCGTCGGCGTTCAGTTCGATTACCAAGACACAACTTATGTCGTGAAAGCGAGAAGAGAAGTGATTATGTCCGCTGGAACGATCAACACGGCTCAGCTTCTCATGCTGTCTGGGATCGGTCCAAGAAAAGAGCTAGAAAGATTCAAGGTATTTGTTCTAGACTGTCAATGTTTAAACAGTACAATTTTTATATACATGTGAAGAGGCCAGAGAGAGAAAATTTTAATTAGCACTATGCTGCTTTTGTTATCCCTTTGATAGATTTGCTTTTCCACCTGTTTTTAAGTTCGCCAAAATTCTTAATAAAACCAACAATAGAACAATGCTTTGGAAACGTTCAATATCCGAAGGAATAGTCCCCCACATAATTTTTTTTCAAGATAATTTCCTGATAGAACCATCCACAGAACAGTTGTACAGCAGTGTAAGCGTAGACAGTAGGGCATTAAAATATTGCGTCTGTGACGTAAATATCACAGAAACATACAGTTTATACTGTTTTATTCCAAATGTAGCATATTTCAGAGTTTTCATATAACAGAGGTGGATTAAAATCTAACCTCTCCGATGGGCTTTTTTACTGTTACGTATGGTGAAAATAGGAGAGGTGAAAAAATTATATGTAAGAGGAAGTACTCAGCGTTTTCACCATTGACGGAATGGAGCGAAGCTCCTAAAGAGGGAAATATGCGGATAGATATATGATGTTAAATGCCATGAAGATGCGTACAGTTTTATACAATGTGGATCCTGAACTAAACTAAATAATGCCATTCTACAACATAAAATTGATGTACCCCTAGAAAACCTTAAAACTTATCAACGCAGTCTCACCTTATAGACAATTTTTAGGGAATTTCAATATAATATATGAATTTGCACAAATCTCTGCGGAATATTTAATTCTTTTTATTATAGGTCGGTAAATGACAGGAAATAATTAATTCGATGGTTTGCAGTTACTGTACTATAAAAATATAAAACATTTGGTTGTCTCCAGAGAATTCAACTGCTATACGCACAGCTTGACTCTTGGAGGAGAACATAACTCAGGTTCAGGACTCTTATTAAATATTATAAAGACGCATGTTAACTCTACAATAAAACAAAGCATATAGGGGTTACATATGGCATAAAATATTTCAGTGTCATATTTTAATGTCAGAACCCTTCTAAAGCTTGGAAGTTTCCTTTAAATTTTCGTTAACAGGTGAATGCGATTGCAGACAATTATTGCATATTGACTTACCAAAGATGGACATGGGTTTCACTACTATTAACAAATTTCTAAGTATGGAATGGTAAATACAACACGAGGAGAAGGAGTATGACCATGACTAAAATCCCCAGTTTTTGTATTCGTGGTTAATTCATTGCCTCCATTATAAAACCCTAAATCGAAAGTTAAGGTAACTCTCCCCCTTCTGAGGGAACATTCCTCTATCGGATGTGAATAAACATTTCAACCAATGAATGTTTAATTCGTAAAAGCCTCACACTGGATTTCGCTCAATAGAGATCTAACATGTTAACAAGTGAATCACTTGGTGTAAATCGTGAATTCTTCGCAATGGATCTCGCTCAATCGGATCGCAGAAAATGCCCCCTAAGGAGTAGTTGTGGTAATTCAGGAACACATCGGAAGCGTTAGCAAGTGATAAAAACCCAGATTCACTCAGTTTTAATCTTTGTGTTCAAGAAGTGGCTGCGGTAAAGGCGCATCGGATGTTTTATTGTCGCTGTGTTAATTATCGTGATGCATGCTACATTTTATATTCCAACTTTTCTTCTTACAGATACAAGTTATTGCAGATCTACCCGTGGGAAAAAATCTACAGGATCACTGCGGTTCCAACGTGAATTTTGAGCTGAGTCCAAACGTTCCTCCGTTTCTCGCAAAATTATTCAGTCCCGCAAATATTGCCGAATACATACTGAGAAGAACTGGTAAATTTCTGACTATCGCTAGAGAAAAAATATCTATATCATAAAATTACTGAAAATTATTTTTTTAGTTAAGGGATGGATTAGTCTCTAAATTTAAATTGATACATTAGATTAACTGATACATTTTATTCTATGATCGTTTTATTCCATGTCTGGTTAAGGGGACAGTGCACTTTCAAAATTGTGAAATTTGTCCAAAAATTCGATATTTTTTTATTTTATTGAATTGTGAAACTACGGAAGAGTAGGAATGTGTTGCAAAAATAATTTGTAATTTCTGTGATTACTTTCCTAGTTATAGGCATTTGTATTTAATTTAGATATTATGTGGTTACTACCTAATAGCAATAACTTTAAATGTGTTTTTCTCAAAATAAAAATTTTCCTGTCATATGAATATTGAAACTGCTCCAGGCGCATTTCTAACTATCGTATTGCTTTGAAATTTAAGTTTTATATACTTAACTGTATATTAAATAAATCTTATTGAAAAAAATTTGCATCGTAGCTCAGAATTTCTAAATTTTGTATTTGAAAAGATGATTTTTAGGTATTTTGCGTAATAAAAAGGGTGTTTTCGATATTATTTATTTTCTCTTTATATTTTTAATGAATGTTTAAAATAAGCAATAAGTTTCATTGCTTGTTCTATAAGGTATCTTGTAAATAAAAATTACCATATTATTTGCAAAAGAAATGTGAGTGGAACATTTTTAATTAGGCCAATTTTTGATAAAATTAATAATTCATAATTCATAAATTATTAATATTTCATCATTAAATTTTAACCACATTTTATATATCTATGGTACTAATCACATATTCAAATTTCAAGCAAATCCATTCAAAACAAAAAAAAATTAGGTTTGAAAGTCCACGGTCCCCTTAACAGAAAAAGCCAGTAGGAGGAGCACAAGTTTGTGAGGAAGACTATTTTGACGTTTTCCTTTACGGTAATTATTTCGTTGTGACAATTGCACCTAACAATATTGCCAAGCACAATTTGGCTTACACATTAAAAACAAATTTTAAATATAAATTTAAATAAATCTTCTTATAATCTTTTAAGGATGGCAACTGTTTGTGGTGTAACACTAGAGGAACCCGGATAATTAAATGTGATTAAATCACTGGGAAAATTACTAATACTCTGTGGCTACTTGTACTGCTGTTTGATGAAACGCTGCTACTGTTACACCGAAACTGGTTACCATCCCTACACGTTATTGTGGACTTTGATCTTAAACTTATTTATGCTCCTCAAGCGCCTTGATAGTTCCGGACTTGGAATAATTTTCAGGAGACTTTTGTTTTCACTCGCTTTCGAGATTTCGGACTGCATTTAATGGGGTTGGATTGATGGAGATGGACATAAAGTTTTCGTAAGGTTCCTAATAGGGCTAAGAAAGCCCTTTACCCTCGGTATGGATATGGGAAGAACTGAAGCTTTTCACGTATGGTCCAAGAAGAAATGAATTAAGTTAAAAAAAAGGTAAAGATAAGTTACAAAATTAATTAAAGAAGTTACAAAAATAAAAATAAAAACATTATAGAATTTAGTAAGTTAAAGTTAACATACAAAAATAAAATTAGCAAGACTTGTAAAAATAAAATTTTCTAATATAAGATAAAATAAAAAGCAAAATATAAAGATTAAACCCTCAAAAATCGAAGACGAGCCACAGAAGACCGCGACCAGCAAAGATGTTAAACGCTGGGATCAAACCCAGTATGGGAAAGAACTATCAAGCAACCCGTGCTTGAAAACAGGCTGAAAAAGGAAGCAAGATGATGAATTTGTATTATAGAGGTTAAAAAAGATCAAGCTTAACTACTGGTCGAGAGCAAAATAAGTCCTGCAGCCTGATTGGTTGACGAAACAGGGTCCAGGATCTTAGTAGAAGTTATTATTAGGGAGGACGGCTAACAAATTGACCATGAGGATTCACAGAGGCATATTAAACCAACGAGACGACACACTTCCTGTATAAAAAAAACGAAAGAGGATGTGACTGCATATAATTAAGAAAAAAAAGGTGGGGGGGGGGGGTAAAAAATTAAGCGGTTTAGAATGAATTTAAGGAAATCGGAATGACATAAGAAAAAAATTTTAATTTATGGGAAAGAAAAGGTGGGAGTTATTCCAGTGTCAAGCACTAGAGTCATTCTAGGTCTGCGATTAAATTCTCTATTGTCATAATAGTGGCGAGATTAATTACAGCCAGGCGAATGGATTCAATATTTAGATCTTTGTGGAGGGAGTAGTTAGTTTTATATCTAGTGGCTTTAGTGATTAGACGTAGGGTTTTATTTTGTGTGCATTTAATGTGGTTAGTCTTAAACGTTATTATTGAAGGAGTCCTGCAAAATTATTTAAAATTATCATAGCAAACATTTCAAGGTTTAAGCAGCATTTATAAAATGGCTCAATGAACAATATAGATGCAGTTCGAGAGTTCAACTGGTCAGCTACAATACTTCGAAAATAACATAAAGATCATTTTTAAATCTTTAGAGATTTAAAAGATTATAAAAAAAAATTAAACTTAAACTTGAATAAAAATTAAGCGTTTTTGGTGTACTTATCAAATTAAAGAATTCAGTGTTTCGGACCTTTTGATAAGAATGAATTAAATTCACTCCATCAGTTCCCCATGACATCATGTAAAGAAACATTAAAATTCATTTATTTGCTCTTTCAGGGTTTTATTAGCCTAATCTTCATACTTTTTGCTCAAAAATCGTCTTAAAGCAATACGTCATTTATCATATCATAATTATTAATAACTATTGAAAAGTTCTTTTGAACAGTATAGAAGAATCCTGCGTTAACTCGAATTTTCTGTTGACAATGAGGTGCATTGAATCATTGCACCACTGGAATATGAGGGATTAACGTCCAAAGCTCCTTCTAAATGGAATTCAGGGGTGTTGCCACATACACATTATGCTTTTTTTCCTCAGGTCCTTTGGGGTCAGCTGAATTCTGTACAGCGGTGGCTTTCTTGAAGGATAATATCACAGTTCCTAAAATAGATTTTCCTAACCATGAATTATACTTTGCTGAAGCTCTCTCGACACTTGGCATGCAAATAGGTTTGACACCAGAGGTAAAAATGATATTTCTTTATTTCCCTTTCTTATACTCTCTTGAAATCGGGGTAAGTCATAAACAAGAAACCAGCTTCCTAAAAGAACATTTTAAGCACTGATAAGTAAATAATTTGTCTGATAAGTAAGTAATTTGTCTGATAAGTAAATAGTCTGATAAGTAAATAGTAACATACTGTTCCGTAACACTATGTTCATTCAAAAAATGTGTTGACTCATGTGTAAACTTTTAAGAGGACTCACGACCCTTCGATAAAAATTTCATGGAATTATGTTTCGAAGTTTTTGAGATATCAGTTGTGGAATGATGCAAAATTACATTTTGAGAAAAATAAATTTAAAATTTTTCTTACGATAAACTTGATCAGTAATTAATTATTTAGAATATCAATATATCCGGAACTAAGCGGAATATTTTCATGCGGTTTGCTTTATTTTGTTCTGAACGGATCAGGCTTTAACATATATTTTTTTTCAAAAAATCGAATGTTTTAAAGATTTAAGGGTAGTGAGTACCCTTAATGATAGATTAGTTGCTATGGAAAAAATTCTGGTTACAAACCCGTCCGACGGGTTTGTAACCAGTTGCGCCGTGTGCGTGGCTCCATTCACTTACATAGGTTGCGACTCATCACGAACTGGTTTGTGATTTGAGTCAGTTATCAGTTTCTTTTGGGTTGCTCCATGTGCAGACGGCCTAAATGATAATCTAAAAACTTTAAAACTCAAACCATGTTTTTTACGAAAGAAAACAATCGACGGATGCAGTTTTATAGCGAAGTCTGTCCTTTTCAACGAAGGCGCAAGAAATAGGAGAATCAAATATTGATTTTAAAAAAGTACTCTCCGATTTATTGTCATATAATAGCAATAGGGTTAGTAAGTGGGTAATATAACCCGAGGTTAAGTCGCTTAAGCTAACTCCAAAACGTGAAGTTAGACCTAAAACTTCGAAAAAAATCGCATTTCATTAGATTTAGCTTACTTCACTATTAAATATATTTTGGTGATACTGTAAACATAAATATATTTACCGAAAAATGCAATTTTAGGTAATATGAAATGGTAGGCAACTTGGATACAAAATTACTTTTAAATCCTGTACGAATTATCGAGAAATCGCCTCCCAAAATTGCTCTACAGATAATATGCGCCAAAATATAAAAAAAAACTGTCTATTCCACTGTCAGTATTACCTCTAGAGTAAGTCTCTTCTTTGTTTCACGGAAGTACTCAAGCTTTTGCCTCTTTTCACTTTTTCTGATGTTAATTTTATCAGGCAATTGTTCCAAACAACTGTTTACGCAATAACTCCCGAAAGTTTCCGTGCCGACAGTTTCTCTCTCTCTCTCTCTCTGTGTATATATATATATATATATATATATATATATATATATATATATATATATATATATACAGTGATTTCCGCTTATAAGAATCATGTTTGTTATTACTGTTTTTGATTCTTATAGCCGAAATTTAGGTTTTTGGAGAGGCGCACACACACACCTATATAAACATATATTAGATAATTTACCATAAAATACTCTTTAATTTACGTTAATTATCTTTTATTAAAACTATTTTTTATAATTTTAAAAATAAAACTTAATTTCTAGACCTATAAGTAGATACACATGATTATAGTAAGAGAAGAAAAAAATCCAATATTTGTAACAACATACCTGCTTAACAGTTTTAACATTTAAGCTACAGGAAGGGAACAAGAAAAAGTTTTCTATGGTATTTTGACGTAATGAAGTTTTCAGGAGGCTGTTTATACTTCTTTCAATACTAATAGTCTCAGACGAAGATTCACCTTCTAGCTTACGTGTCACGATTTGATACCGTGCTGAATCTACTAATGTCACGTTTGCCTAAGTGATAGTGGACACTTCGCCGAAGATTTATGTGTTTCAGGGTCCAGGAAGCCGCAACCAGGATGTGGGGGGTGGGAAAAAAGAGTTCCTGTTTTTGTTTGTCAATGGAGAAAAGTGAAATCGGACACTGACGGGTAAAGATGTCCCCGGGTCAAGCGAATAGTACAGTGTTGTGCTAAAGCGTTTAAGGGGAAACTATTATGTTATGTCTAACAAAGAAAGGGATGAATTTTACGACTATATTCCATCCCATCTTATCAATCTTTCTTAAAAAAAAAAGAACTTCGTGCCTTTTGAGGGTTTAAGTGGCTTATTTGGAAAAATGAAAGGAAAGCGAAGAGTGTAAACTGATTCTTAAAACCGGTGGATTGATAACTCTATTCAAAACCCTGTTTCAAAGAAGATAAAAAACAAATTACGAGGTGCACTGCTGTTTTCTAAAATATATTATATTTAATTCATATAAACATGTGTCTCTACCTAGGCAAATGCACGTATATACGCACCATATGCTGGGAAACCTTTCTACACGTGTTTTGCTCATTTAATACAACCTAGAAGCCGGGGAACAGTCACCCTGCGGTCTGCAGATCCTTATGATCCCCCAAATATAGATCCCAACTACTACGAAGACCCTAGAGACTTTCAGGACGTTGTTGAAGGTAACGATCTTTCTTTACTCTCATAAACATTCAAGACGAAAGGTAAAGCAGCTGTTGGAAAATTGTCCAATGCTCGTAATATGTGAGTGTGTGACCTTCCGTATACTAAAAATGCAAAATGTTACATAAAGAAAGGTAACCCTTATTCTTGCGTCAAAATCTCTTTAGAGGATTTTTGTAAGGATACGTAAACAGTAGATTGAGTAGAAGCATTATAAAAAAACTTTTAAAACTCAAAACATGAATACCAGGTAATTAGATATTTTATTTTATAGTCTATTCATCATTACCTCTAACGGCCATGTCAAAAGATGAATTAGTTGTGAACTTCATTGCAGCCAACGAAATTCCAATGTAGCAAATGAGAGACCTCTTTTTTCACAAAAAATATATTCAGAAAGACGTCGATTACTCGACATTACCTGGCATTTTAAGTTTGTAAATTTAAAATATACATCACTAGATTTGTTCATAAAATAATTTATTCATAAAATTTAGCATAGATTCATGATGAATACCAGTGATTTTGAATATATTTTTTAATGGGAGATTTTAACTGCCCATTCAAAAATATTGTATTGTGCGAGTGGGAAACATCCTCAGAATGAAGGATTAAAGAGTGAAATGTTCATCGACTGACACGTAGTCAGGCTTGCAACTCGGTACTTTATGCTTGAATTCGTCTATTTAGATACCCTGCCCTGGACACAGAGGGTAAAGTGTCTAAATAGAAGACTACCCTACCCAGTAGTATTTTATGGCTCACAATTATATGTCCACTAGTTCCAAACAGGGAACCCGATTTTCTCCAAGTAAATTTAAAGTTAAAATTTTAAAAGGTTCTAATTTTCTTTTCTGCTGTTTTTTTTAAATTTTGTACTGATACACAAAAGACAAAAATGATTATAGAAATAACTTGATCCGAATATCTCAGATCTGGTTAGATAGCACTTGTCGTGTAGACAGACATTCGCCTAAAATTCACCGCAGTTTGCTGGCAATTTTATTACGGGGGCACCATATAGGAGGACCAGCATTACCCCCTATGAAGGGACGACACGAACGGAGGTACTATAGCGGCGCGACGCCGGGATTCGAACCAAGCACCCTAAGCACCGAAAGCAAGCGCGCTGTACCACAGGGCCACCACAAGCCCAAATAATACTTTGTTTACGTTTGTAAAAGTGTGGAATGTATAAATTCGTCCCGTGAGGGATCTCGGTCAAAATGGACCACCGATCCTTGTGATGTCATTAAAGTGGAGCTGCATTCGCATCCCCGCAAGCCTTCTTTGGGCCTGATATGGATTGTTTTCTCCAGGGGTATAAGGAAAAGACAACTACCACAACTTTATGAGACGGGAAAAAACATCCATACAGTCTCAACTTGTGTACAAAATGTTGATACACAAAATGTCCGTTAGTAGAATCTAGAGTCATTCCAAAATGTCTCGGACATTACAGATTAAACAAATAGAAATAGCTTTAAAAATTGTCTATTAGGATAAATAAGTGCATAATAGAAATTTTTGAGAGCGTAAAAATAGACATTTTTCTTTAAGATCACATTACTTAAAACAACGAAAAGAATTACTTGCCACAGTGCCATCTTCCCTGACAGTGAGCAGAAAAAATATTGCCAGCTTCTTAAAAGTAAAAGCAGAAAGAGGGACAACTTTTGAGATGGAATGGGATTCCAATCTCACACACAAAAGGATGAAAAGTAAGAGAAACCCAAAATATGGGGAAAAGAACGATAAGGAAATTTCGAAAGGCCAACAAATTCAGAAAAGAAATGCATGAAAAAAACAACAATTGGAATACGTATAAAAAGAGTTATAATAAATAAATAAAGAAGTTAAAACCTGCAGAAGGGAATACTAAATCCCTTTAAAAAAATATTAAATTAAACAAGAAATTAAAAATTGAGATATAAAACAAGAAAATAAATAAATATAAACAGAATGAATTGCAATTTAACTCAAGAAAAGGCAAAAATTATCCATGAAGAAAAAGCAGATAGTTTAAAATTATACTAATTTAATGAAAAATAGATTTCTGAGCATAATGAATGTAAAGAATACAACTGCGGTTGGCACTGCGAGAAACACATAAAATTATCCCTCTAGTATGTATAAATATTTCTGTGCATGACATTAAGGTGACTCTTTATTAAATGCTTTTAATCTGATGAGATACGTTTATGATGCATTAAAATTAGTTATAGCAGTGATCTCTCTCAAACGATAACTTAACTGTCTGTGTATTCACTGAATGTACTCTTGAATTCATGTCTACACCTGGTACGGGCATGTTAAATCTGTAGACTTCAAAGTCCTTCCGTGAGGTGACAGAGGTTTGGGGGAGGGATGAGGCCACCAGATGTCGCCCCTGGGGATGCTCAGTCAAAATTGGGGTGTCATTTAGCAAAAAGTCTGCCTCCGACCCTTGCGGTGCCACAATACAGGAGCCGTATCCTTTGCCCTGCAAGCCCTATATGGACCTTCTCTTGAGTTTTCCGACATGGAGACATATGAAACAACAATAAAAGAAACTCTAGAAAATAACCGAAATCCTTCCCTGCCTTTTTTGAGGATTTAGTGTTATTAATTCTGGATCCTCTTCTATTTTCTTTGGACAGGAGACATTATCCTTTTTCTTAAACCTGCAGGCTAATTCTAATTTCCTCATCATGTGGAAATCTCTTCTATTCCCTCAATGTTAACCAGGATCTTCAGATTTGCTTGAATTCGTTTACCTTCTCACTGGATATTAAATCTCTCGAGTCACTTGTCGAGAAACAGATCATTCTGTAATTGAAAAAGTACTTTTTTAAGAAATTCAGATCGTCTTCTTCGGGTAAACATGAAATGATAAAGAAAATATTTTTATCTTCTTTCACAGTATGATGTGTCTCCCTTTCTTGTAGATATTTTTAAGTCATTTACTGTCTCCTTTTCGGGAAATTCTGTCGGCTATTATTATTATTATTATTATTATTATTATTATTATCATTTTTATTATAAGTAACATCTATTATTAGTAGTAGCATCAGTAGTTACAAATAAAGTTAAATAATTTATTATTTGCTATAAATGCTAAAATTATGATCGAGAAATCATGTCGCGAAATCTTCAATATCTTAGGTCTGAAGAACTGCATGCGGATCGGCACAAGCCCTGCTCTGCGAAGGGTCGGGTCTACTCCCTTCCAGACTTTAATACCCGGATGCGAGAGGTACCAGGGCAACGAGGACATGTATTTCTGGTGTCAGGCAAGATCTATAATTTTTACGCTGAATCACCAAGTTGGGACAGCCAGAATGGGACGCACCGAGGATCCCAGGACAGTGGTCGATCCAAAGTTAAGGTGAACATTTCAAATTAAATATTTATGTTTTATATTAAATGTTGTTTTAGTAACTAAATTCCCAGCATTTCAGGGATTTCACTTTTCTGAAAAAACAAACAAACGTAACACTCTCTCAATATGCGTTGATTTCAGATAAATCGAAATGTACAGGGTGTGTCAGAATACAATAGAGACTTCTAGAATCAGAAGTTTTGTAACAACAGATCTAAGTTATTTCCTTACCGCAATGCCGCAAAGAATTTTGTCTACAGTTGATTAGATTCCCGGCGTTTAGGTACCACTTTGTAGCAATAGTTCTAAGTTATTCACTTGTGAAGGGACAGTTCTAAATTATATCAATTCAAGGGGCCCAAGAATTCCATTATTAATCTAAACATTTTATTAACACCAATGCATAGAAAAGAAACAACATTATCAATGCATATAGCATTATATTTTTTTTCTCAAGATAGTTATTTTTCTGTTGCCAATCGACAGAATGTAAGTTTATGATTACTTTACTTTCTCTGCTGCTACTCGACAGAATGTAACTTTCTGGTTGACACGACAACCACAAAGTTCCCTCTTTGAGAGAATCTGAGTAACCCTCATCAATGTAACTTGTATGGTTCAACGTACAGCTTTGCTTTTATCGCCTCTTTCAATTTCAATAATATAAAATGGTCTTCATCAAATCTGGAGTATTCCTTAGATTTTGAATTGCAGACTTACCTTTGGGACCAAAATTGGTATGTGGCAATAGAGAAATGGGTCTTCCAGATTACTTCGGTCATTGTCATGCCAAGATTTTTAACCAGACTGGTTCAACTAGTTTTGAAGCTGATTGCGTACAGCTCTGTGATTAATTGAGAAAAAAAATTATGAGAGTAATACTGACTCTATCAAGGTGAATAGCAAATTTCAAGTATAATAAACAAAATAAAAAATGTATGAAAAAAGGTATTTACACGCAGCACTTCAGATCTAAACGCAGAAAAAAAACGAAGAGAAAAATGTTTGTTGTTAAATGCATAGATTACTAAATCTCGTATAGAAACGCATACCAGAGCCCCACGTGCAAACGTACGATATCAGTTTTTTGCCCTTCGTGCCCTTCGGTGACGTTACATGAAATTTCTTTATTTTCAAAAGAGTTTTTATAAAAATTCTTTCTCTTTTCAGATTTTACAGAGGCATTTGTACAAATTAAAAAAAATATAAGGGTTCAAACAGGACGAGATACTGAACGCAATGTCACAGAATGGGTCTTTGAAGAACTCTACAAGAAGGATTTGATATTAAATTAATACTTCTTTGTAATATATATATTTTTTTAAATGCTGGTCTAAAAGATTTTAAAAGTCTCGAATATTTTTTATCTCACAAAATCAGTTGGCGGAAGAATAAACAAAATAAACTGAAACACGTAAAAAATATTCAGTAAACTGGCTATCCACAGACATTTTTGCATGCTAGGTGTAACACTTTACCCTTATGGTTTTTTCTAGGAATTCGTTCATGGCAATACTTCCATATTTTGTGATCTTTCAAGTTTTTATGGCTAGGAAAAAACTGTGTGTTTATAAAGATCCAATTTTTCTGACTGTCTGACTGTGCTTGAAGCCCAGTGTGTCTACGCGTGATGGTGTACCGTCAAACTACTGATTCTTCCCTATAGATCATTCGTCGCAATGATTTCATATTTTGTGATATTCTCCATGTCTACAAGGCGAAGACATAACTGTGTGCGTGTGTATATACAACCTGCGAAGACTGTCAGCGTATACCTGAAGGTGGTAATGATATGGGTGGTGATAATTTAGTTTTTCAAAATGACGTCAAATTTAGACGTATAAAATCATTACTTGCTTTTACCAGTTTCTTTTATGACAACGTCAAACTAAATTGCTGTTCAGACATGAAGCAACTAAGCATAAATTTGATGTTTTTTCTCGATGAAATTTTAGCATAAGATTCCGAAAATGTAGAAAAAGACAAGGCATAACATATTAAAGGGTATTACTACCATTTGTTCAGTTATAAAGTAATTTTTGCTGATCAACAGACATTAGTCTCTTGTATTTGTCAGTCCGTGATATCAGCAATCCATCCTTACTAGTGTCAGAAAAATGCTGACACTAGTAACGGATCTTTTGGGCGAAAGACCTCAGCCCGCTGTTTTCCGGTTTCTACAATTTACGGTTTCTACTTTTCCGGTTTCTACATTTTACTCTTTGATCTAATCTTTTTGTTTGACTGTTTCTGTTACTTTTGCTTTTCACCTTTTGTGTATTTTGCTACTCTCATCGCATTTGCTACTTTTAGACATTCTATGAAACATTGCTTCTTATATCATATATTTTATTTCATTTATACCTTTTTATACTGCCATACTTTTAACACCTTTACACTTCTTATTACCACTGTTGTGTTCTAGAATTTTTAAAAACAAGGGTGTTCTACTTTTGTCGTGCGTTTGCCGCAGCTTGTTCTATTTGGACCTTGCGCCAGAAAATCCAAATCAACCAACCAACCAACCAGAAAAATGCTTTAAAGTACCCATTAGTGTAGTTGCGGACAGAGCTACTAAAAATATGTACTTTATTATAAATATTTTCAGTAAATTTTCAGTTGTCATACCATTGTTATATATATACTAATATAGCTCCGTATTTAACCGTCGCTATTTTGCATATGTAATGCATCAATTTATTCTGCTGAATACCTTTTTAATATTTGCTTTTAGGGTGAAAAACATAAAGAGACTTAGAGTCATCGATGCTTCAGTGATGCCAATCGTCCCGTCTGGAAACACCAACGTACCGACTATGATGATAGCTGAAAAGGCATCAGACATCATCAAAAAAACAATTAAGTGTCATAAAGATTTAAGAAACAGAAACCCTCTGATTATAGATCAGATTTAAAGAATTACAGAAATATCATAACCGGAACTCATGTCGTGTATGCCGTTTATAATTGTATGAGAAAATCTGTGAAAGAAGGTCGGATCCATAGGGTTACATGAAAGCAGAAAACATTCATTAGCAACATTCAGAATGAACAACTTCCAGCATAAAACAGCTTACGTCTTTAAGTACCTGAAAAACAACGCAACAAATATTTTATACATTAGATTAATTTGAAATGTCTATTAAATATTGAAGTCGAGACAGATAATCAGTGTAAAACAACCTATTCTGTTTGTCTCAGTTGACAGAATTTTTTAATAAATTGAAGTTTCAACAGAATTATGTGTTCGAATACATGTATATGAATACTACATCCAAGCTTTGCAACAAAACTTGTAAACAGTTAAATAACTGTATGATTCAGATTGTATTTTTCTGTTTATGCTTTGTACCGTTTAACAGTGACATGGATTCTTTTCAAGGTACGATAAAAAGTCAGGTAACAGTAGTTTAACATAAAAAAATCTGGTAGCTTCCTACCATTAGATATGAAGAAAAATATTCCTCTTGTTTGTAAATTTTTAAAATGTTGATATTTTCATAACTCATAAACTTATAACTTCTTAAACTTGCCAATAAAATATTATTGGCACTATCTTTACTTATATAAAAGCCTAGAGTAGAAAAATGTAGGTAACCATTCCGGGACGGACCAAGTCGGGAACATCTTAACATTGCGACGCCATTTTCTGAAAATTTTCTTGAAAAATAATGCTACAAAAGTTACATCTTTTGAAAGCCCTTTAAAAAATATGAAAATTTCAAGTGAACACCCTAGCTCAAAACCGTTTTGTTTTTTTAAATATCTTCAAATTAAAATATGCATTGAAAAGAATCATTTATTCAATTGAGTCATTCACTTGAATTTCGAATTCATTCTACTCCATGGTTTCATATTCCCTTTAAATTACTACATTTTTAATGTTTAATTTTAATGCTAATTAAATTATGTTTCACTTTGCTAATTATTATGCAATTATTATAAATTAATGCCTGCTGTGTGGTGAGTCATTTACTTTTGGAAGTATTTAGTTTTATTTTATTTTATTGTTGCTTACTGCTGTTTAAGTATCATTTTCAGCAATGCCTGCTGTGTGGTGAGTTATTCACTTTTGAAACAGTTTTGGTTTAGTTTTGATTTAGTTTCGTTTTGTTTTGTTGTTTACTGCTGTTTAAGTACAGTTTGTGTTATTTAATTGGCTAACTTTTTGTATTTTTATTTATTTAATATTGATGCAGAATTTTACACTTAAAGGAAAATTATATATTTCTGGAACCTATATAGCATTATGTACCTGTATTCATCGCAGTATATGTTTAAAATCTTTCTTCATTACATTCAAAAATAGAATCTTCATGCTTTTTTTTTTGTTGTTCGTATGAACTCTTATAAGAACGAAACGCTGATCAACATTCCGTCATTTTTGACGGGGGTTATATACTAGTTGAAAATAAACACCACGATAAAGCACCAAAATTTACTTTGTAAAATATAAACATCTCTAAACAGGAGCTTTTCAGTCTAGGGGCGGGATGAAATTCTTTATATCTATCTTACTGCATAAATATTTTTTCTTTTGTTATAGATAAAATATAAACCCATGTTGTATTAAATAACACAGATAAATCTAGAAAATCTAAAATATTTTACAGAAACATTTCTTACCGCAAAACAATTTTCCTCTCATTAATACGTAAAAGGTTGGGTGATGCTCATTGAATACTCCCATGAATTTAGTCTTGCATAACTTTTGGATTAAGAACAATCTAGCGTGTACCTCCTTCCTTCATTTAGGAAAGGAAGTCATTGAAACAAAATCACATAAGAGTGTCCTATTAATTGACGAGATAAGGGATTATCAAGAAAAACATTATAGCAAAATACATTACGGTAAAATATATTAAGTATTTTGTGGTATATGCTTTATTTCCTCTTTAAAATTAGAAGTTATCCGTAGAAATTTTAAAATGTAACCAATTTCTAAGGTTCTAATAGAAATTCAAAAAGATCTGATTGATTCTTTGCAAATTACGAGAAAATATAACGTGTTATGCAACGACGAACGAATTATGTAACTTCTCAGCATTCGTAGAGGCTGAAAATGGGTAAGACAAAATCAGATACTCTCCTCGGTAACGACAGGAAAATTATTCCCAAACAACTTGGGATATAATTTCTCCGAATGTTGACGATGGCGGTAAGAGAAAATCAATTCACTCCTCGAAAACTGTCAATGAAATATCGAAACGATTCAGGGCGCAATATTAGCACAATGACTAATCGCCCAGAACTCAAGGCAAGGAAGACCTAACATCAGAGCAATCAATATATGCTGAACATCAATTCAAGTAGAGTAGAACTCGTTATCGATGGAGAACTTGTTCGGTGAAACGATGGAAAATGTTTCATTAAGTGAAGAATCTCAGTACTCCATCGATATCATCGATCCCGAATCTCAGAGCTCGTCATCGATAGAGGACTTAGAAAATATTTCATTGAGTGAAGAATCTCGATCTGGCAATGATAGGAATCTGGTTGATCCATAGCAGTTTGGATGTAGAGGGTGTATCCACGTAGCGTTGCTTATCCGACAGTTATTCTCCCATCAAAAGTTTGGGGGAAGAGGCACAACGAAGGATCCATAAATCGTGGGCCGTAGAGTGCTAGTAGAGTGGGCCGTAGTTGATGAAATGAATGCCCGAGATCTGAGCGGTCATGACAAGGGGGTGCCCATCGAAGATCTCCCTGGTCCTCTCAGAAGTGAACTCTGGGTCCGATCGTACTCTTTTGCGTTGACTGATTCGATGACGTCGAGCTTAAGCACGATGCCAGACACCACTGATCTCAAATGCACCAGTGCTCTCGAATGGACTTTTAAAAAATTAAAATTTATAATATTAGGAGTGAACCGCACTTTTCATTTTCGTTTAATTTTGTCAAATTTATTGTTTCATGGTGAACGAAAAGAATTTTCAAATTTAAATGCAAAATTTAACATATTTATTATTGGTTCAAGTTTAACGTTACTATATTTAATTACAAAACAAAGAAAATGGTTTCGCACCTGGTTTGAGAGGAGTTTTGGTTGAATCTAAGACATTTAATGATGCTTAATCCTTAACATTGCGCTGTATTTCCGGTTGTGACACAAGTGGACCTTCACAACACCAAGTCAGCCTATTTAGGTTAAGAACGACATTTTCTTTGCTATTCGTTTCTCACTTTTTACATGTTTTCTGTACATCTTATTTTTTTCTATTTTCAGAAATACGAGAACTTATATAAATTTAGATGCTGACGGTTAACTTTCACCACAAAAAGTCTCATAAAATTTTCTACACATTGTATAAATTTATCTTTAAATCAGAGGTATGTAACTAAGGTAAAACTTTTATTTTTTAAATCTATCATACTGCAAGGTATCTCCTGTGAAATATTTGTGTTTACCTTGACAGAACGCATTTTTTTAACGTTTTAAATCCGAATTTATGGCTAATACTCGTTATTCTATGATATACTATGCTAAATAAGGAAATAATGGTAAGTTAATACTGGTTTATAAATATAGAAGTAAGGAAATACAGATTAATAAATATGTTTTACTTATAATTGCGTAACTAGAACACGCCTTCTCTTCAAATCTCATACTCCAAAAAAGTTCTTAAGCATCTTCAGGTTCCATAATAATCTGGAAGGAGGAAAGAGAACGATTTAAAGGATTAGCATAACAAACTTATTCTTTACCTTTAAAAATACTTTCCCTTTAAAAGACACCTGGTGGAAGTCATTGAAGTGCAAAATAAACATGAGTTTTAGTGTCAGTCCCGCAGTCTCGTAATCCAGCTGTTTGAATACAAGGTATGTTTTGTTCTTTGGCAATATTATTTTTTTTCAGCGAAAATTCTGACAGGGAAGGATTTCAGATCAGATGGGTTTTTTTGCTGTTGTTTTTTTGTTTGTTTCTTGTATGTTTTCAATCAATATTTAAAAAAAACATTATATATCCTACATTGAGAATAATGTCATTGTGAAAAACATGGATCATGATAGTTCACCCTAATTCCTAGGTAATGATTGAACTGAATAGAAATCCAATATGAAAAAGTAAATCGGTACAGTAAATATGTATTATCGGTATTTTAAAGCTTTTCATAAATACTGATATTTGTGCCTTGAATATTTATACTGAAGTAATGATAATCAAGTCTATGGTTATCAGAAATTGAAAGTGTATAGAATTGAACGCATAAGAGAAATTTTTCAAGAAAAAGAGGACGGTGTATAGAAGCATGTGAACATAACATTTATTCAAACCCATCAAATATAATTTATATTTATTAAATAAATAACACAATTTGTGAGAAAAGAATGTCTCTATTTAAAAGTAATTCACTATCAAATAATATAGAATATTTATAAATAAAAAACAATAGCTTTAAAGTCATAATACATATGGCTAATAGTAATAACAAGTGGCCCCATTGCTCGAAATCGAGCCAATTGACAGGATATTATTGCTATTTGAAGGTCTTGTTTGAATAGTGGGCGAATTCAATTTTTAAAAAAATAGAGTTAGACTCACTTTCATGTTCATACAAGTCATTTCTATCTTATTTTAAAACTGATACACCTCCAGCTTATTTCTGCTGCCAACAGAGGGCACCACAAACCCGAATTCAGCAGTCATTTTTCAGCACTCATTAGCCTTTTAGGCTCTGTATCTCAAAACGAACAAATATGGAGCTGGCCCACTATTCAAATAAGGCATTCATTTATTAGTATATTAGAAACCCGTGAAAATTCACGATTAATTCTTCTGAAAAGGACAAACTCTTAGCAAGTAACAAAGGTAAACTTTAGTAGACTGAAAAAAGGTTAGAAATTTATTCAAACAACTCCATATTTATACCACAACCTTATTTTTATGTTCGGCCGTTCTCATAAAATAGGTCTCTAAGTAAAAAAAAACCATAGAACTAATATACTGATGAATTATTTACTTGCTATAATACTATTGAGAACTATAAGAACTATAAGAACACCATGAGCACATCAAATGGGGCACTGAAATGATCGCCGTGTGTATATAAGGGCAATGACATTTTAAATTATATTACAAATGACATATTTTTTTTAATCTAATAGTTCAGTGTGCGAGCAATAAAAGTAAATGTTAGAAAAATGAACCCTAAAACGGCTACCTACACTTCAGTTTATAGGACTTAGTTTACTTCAATTACTTTCCGATATTCATGCTATCGTTTTAGACTAACGTAGCACTTGTTACCTAACAGATAATGGCATTACGGCAAATTTGGCCTCATACATCTGAGAAATGGGATTTTTCATTTGTTTTCCCCATGGTTTATTGTTTTTCCTTTTCTGTGTATTTTATACAAATATATATTAATTTTATTATACCCCTTGAGTTAGAGCAAAGGGGCCCTTGGCAGCACACACAGTCGGACTCACGAGCTAGTGAGATTCGTGTGTTAGAAGTCTCTGTGTGAGATTATTTTGGTTATACAAATGTTCTAAGTTTATAGGTTTAACGCTCCTGGAGCGAGTTTGTTGAAAGTTGGTTTTTGTGATTGCTTTTAATATTTTTAACGTTTTTTAAGGTACGGAATAAACTTTGTGTTTTTACTTTAAATCTTGCTTATTTATGAACACACCCCATTCCAGACAACTGCAGACTCTGATACATTGCCACTCTCCGTGGCAGTAAATGTAAACAAAGAAGCGAGCGCTCACGTTTTTTCCCAGAGACTTTACATGGTTACTTTGCCGATCCGCGACGCCTGAACTCTTTCCCCCATCCCAATTTTATCTTTGACTGGCACATCTACACAGTATAACGTTTCTTCTGACACCCCAACCATGTTTTTACGTTCAGCCGATCTCTGAAAATAGTTCTCCGCACAAAAACCTAGTTGTTACAGTTGCCGTGTCTACGTATTGTGCAGAAAAAAAAAGTCTTAAACAGAACCAAAAGCCTGGATAACAGCAGTTGAGAGATCAGGTGCCTGTGGGCTATAGAGGTGTTCTTGCGGCGATAAAACAAGCTTGAAAAGGGCAGCCACAATGTCTGGACCATCAAAGATATGGGCTGGTGAAAGCCGGGATTTCTCCATATAAAAATCCTTATAGAAATAATGTGTGGGGATCTCGGTGGTCTAGTTTAAATTATCCCAAGGCTTGATTTCACCCGAATCCACCACATGACCCCGTTATTTCAGAATGTTAAATAACAAGGCAAGTAGATGTATGCAATCCAATTTAATATAACAAGCTGAACGTATAAACCAAATTACATCCAACAAGACCAGCACAGCCGCTGGTATAAAATGAACGCAAGTTCACCTTGTGAGGCAATACCTCGTACGAAAAGCGAAAACCGAAAAAGAGAGTGGTAGAGGATTTGGATCTTCTTTTTATCACAGGTCAAAAATACCACGTCAGTTTGACGTGAACGTACAAATTTGCATTCTGGTTTTCTTCTTCTATGCTTACGCCACAAATATATAGATTATACAGAGGCTGTTCACACATTTTTTAGACGATGTATATTGTATTCACAAAACTAAATTACATAAAATTCTTGTGTTTTAAATGTTCTATTTGACATCCCCTATTCTGAACTATCTTTCGACACCACAATTTCCAGGATAATAATGCCTTTTTAAGTGACAGAAGATGTATTCTATCCCATTCTTCCTGAACAGCTTTCCAGAGTCCTGTAAGGGTTTTGGGACGACGTTTGGATAATGCAGATTTTAAAAGTAAGAAAGCACAAAAATCCATAGGTGATACATCGGGAGATTTAGTAGGGATATCAGTGAAGGGTATGGCCTTGATACCAGTTTTTTGTTCCATTTCTTTTAGGAAATTTACAGTGGATTTTGATGTGTGACTGCTAGCTTTGTCCTGATGGAGTCTCACAGATTGATGGCACTGTGGGTAAAGCGATGGTATTTCATTCAGAAAAATTGGCGATAAAATATGTTCCTCATAGTATTTGGAGTTAATCTTGACATTTTTTCCACTCTCTTTATTTTTAACTTGCCATTATAAGAAAAACCAGCAACAATCATGAATCCCTTAGAAAAACTTTCTTTCGATTCTTTGAACCATGTACTTAAATTTTTTTCTCCCCTTTTATGATAATAAATGGCTTTTTTTTTGTTGCACCATTTAAATACACCCATGATTCATCTATTGTGACAATTGTTTTCCATTTTTCTTTGGATAAGTGTTTCTCATATAGAATTCTGCAACGTGTCCTGCGTTCAGCGATATGATTTGGAAGAAGACGATGCACATTGCGTTTTTTTTTCGCTTTTTTAAGATTTAAATCAATGTTTATCATTTTGTTTACAGTGGACACCGAGCATTTTAATGATTTTGCAACTGTTCTTTGACTAGGGGGATTTTCTTTTAACATTAAACAACGTACCTTTGCAATAGTCGAAGATGTCCGTTTTTTCCTTGGATACTTGTTTGGAATTTTTGTCCCACTCGAGGCTCCAATTTGACGTTTTTTTCCTTTCTTGTTGACGATATTACCTATCGACGCTTTAGATATCACAAAACCATGACTCTCACATCGTTTTTGGATAACGGAATATGCATATTTCTCTTCGGAAAGAGCATAAATGTAGCCTTCGAGCCACTACTTTGTTAAAAACGCCATTTTGAATAAAAACAAAACTTTCAAGCCCTAGACGATAATTTTGACTTTTAAAAACATAGTACAATTGTAATTATTTATTTTGCAGCAAACGATTTTTTATTACCGATTACCAAAATCGTCTAAAAAATGTGCGAACAGCCTCTGTATAACTTTAAAAAAGAGAATTAGATTCTCTCCGTCACAGGTCTGTGTGAATCATATGTGTTTGATCTGTAGCGGTGCCTCATGACAGTGCATTACTCCGCATTTCTGCGCATTCCTCCATAATATGGCTCCAAACATAGCTGCTGTTTTTTTAATACATGGTTTTGTATTTTGCCAGCTGTGAAAGAAATGAAATTTCTAAGTTTGGAATCGCAACAAATAGTTGTTACATGACATGTTTATATATAAGGTCGCAAGAAGAGTTTTAGCTGCTGTTCTGTTCTTTTGTGATGTGCTATTGCGTCGATGTTGTGATATATCGTAAAGGCATAGATATGTAAAAGAGTTAGACAAATAAAACTTTCATAAGAGAACTGAACTGTAGTTGAAAACTGAGACAGTCTCAACATGTGTGTCGGGTTTTTTTCCCCCGAACGATTAGGAATTGGACGAGTCAGTTTTCGGATGAACGCAGCGATATTAACTCGTGACCTGCACGTGACCTATAAATTCCTGCTAGTCAATTCGCTTCAACCCACAGTCTTTAGAATTTTGCATGTTTTTAAATTTTTTTTTTAGCTTTTCGAAAATGGTGTATTGCACAATGAGACTGAAATGGATTTGAGCTGCCTGAAAACACGTAGAAACTATGGAATTTAATGGAATTTAATGGAATAATGGAAACTACAATATGGAAACCTCCAGATCCAGACGTAATATTTTGCAACGAAAATGTCTGTTTGAGATCAAGATTCAATTGTAGAAGAGATAAGTTTTACTACTTACCTATTATAACTGAAACTTGATATCTCTTCACGTCTGAAGCAATATCAGTTTGCTAACGCCGAGTTCAATTGGAGCTGCCGTCTTTTTAACCGCCTGGAGACAACATGTTGAGCAGAACATGTTAGAAAAACACTCTGCCACAATATTTAACACAGTATCTGGAGTACAAGGTCAATCCGAAATACGCACACATCTTGTGGTATTTCAGACAGACATGCTGAGCGGGTAAAATTATATGAATACGGAAAAAAGACACTGCATCCTTTTCCGTCTGATGTGAATCCGAAAATTTCGTCATAATTGCCATTAAATTAGATCAAAACGTAAGTTATTAACGTTAAGCATGAATACTGGCGGGAAAGGGACTGGGGAGATTATGTGTCGCTTTACTGACGTTTTCCAGCGCAGCGCCCAAGTTTCAACTATAATACGTAAGTAACGAAATTTCTTAACAGTTAATACAATTTTCATGTTTTTTCCCTCTGTTTGCATTGTATTTAAAATTAAAAGGTTTTCTTCAAAATATCAGTTTCTACTTAACCCCTTCCTTACCTGTGACATTTATTGGAGAAAAAATTCCTGCTTAATTTTGTTCATTAAATCAATAAAAAAGGTTAGAAAATTGTTAATTTTTAAAAATACAAAATTTTAAATGAAAAAACTGCTATATTTAATTATTTGACACCTAAAAAATGAATGGATATTTTATTCAAAAATTTTTAAATTATAGCAAAATAAATCGAATGACATGGTAATTTTAAGGCTAAATATTATAAACTAATGTTAAACAATACATGATTTGGAAAATATGAATTTCACAAATCCTTTACATTATGATAAACACAAAAACATGGCACTGCACATAAACCTACATCACATTCTTTACAATGAACTCGGTATCTGAGCCTGAAGAACCTATAAGTTACTCTTCATCAAATTCGAATCAGATAATGCAAATCAAACTTTTGCAAAAGCAAAATTTTGGTATAAAATTCAATGAAAAGGACAGGGCGGTAATTACAAATTCCGACTAACAGTGCAAAGGACTCATTCGCGCCAATTCGCGCCCCCACTAGAACTCACCACACACCCTCAAATGAAACAAATGACGGACAAATAGCGCCATCTATTGTGAAAATAGAAAAACTCCATATTAAATGTCTTTCGAAATGAAAACGTACATACAGAAAAGAATCACTAAGTTTTCTCCTGCCCGAACGCAGTTAGGGCATTTCAAATATTGCCCATTTTCGTTGCCCGAACCCAGCTCGGGCCGCACTGGTAAGGGGTTAAATTAATTGCCTTTAACCCTTTCAGGGGCAACAACCTCCAATGTGTGCAGGGTGCAGATTCCCCCCCCCCCAATTTCGTTTAACCTAAAAAATCTTGAGAAACTTTCCAATTAAAGGTTACAAAATGTTTTCACTTCTTTAAACTGATAGCAGATGGCAGCACTGAGCCATTTTTCTGCTCATTTAACTGCAATACATTGCATGTAAGTGAAAAGAAGACTAGATTTAGGCGTTCCCACTGTCAGAACGGCACCTCTGAAAGGGTTAAACAAATTTTGTGTTGTCTTAAACTAATAAAGTTATAGAGAATAGCTCACTTCTACCCACACTTGGGTGTATATAATTTGAAGTGCCACTCTAAATGAATTTGATCCAAACACAGTTTATACATAAAACAATGTTTATTGAATTCATTGCACATATAGAATTTGCTTTAACAGCAATAAGCATACGTACTACTTGTACGGAATATATATTAGCATTCAATAAAAATACACTTTGCAATACTCACAAACCAGCAGAGAGTCAAACCAGCAGTTTTGCCACGTAAACTTTGGGCCCCCTAAGCACAAGCGCCGGTTAACACCTGGAGCTGCTTACCTCGTAGCTCCCTCACGCTTATCTATCAACCTTTTCTTCAACCTCTTAACTTAATCAAGCTGATTGGTATTTATACCAAGCGCGTATGCCAAAATTAGCATATCCCAAGCATATTCTTTAATTCATTGACTCAAAAGTTCGATTCTTGTGAATCGAATCTTATGTATACCTTACGAAGTTTATATCGAATCAGACTTTAATACAAAAACCTCAAAACATGTTGAAAATAACCAGGAACATATTTAGAACCCATGCGATAATCATTATGAATAAATGCATATTTGTGAATCATACCGTTTCTATTATATTCTAAAATAAATGGATTACTCTTTTCAGATGGACATAAATTTGGCAGCCGAAAGGGCATACCCAACTCCACTAGCAAATTCCACTCTCTTGCCGTTGCTGCTTCTGTCTTTGTCGAGCCAGAAGCATACGCCGAACACTGCGAAATCTATAAGTACAGAGTATGATTACGTTATAGGTGAGTCCAGAGAGTTCCAGTAAGTACATGTTTAACATTTAAGTTATCCATTAACAAAGTTTACACAGTACGTTCGGAATATTTTTTCTGACAGCTTTTGTATGTATTTACAAAACAAACTAAGCATTCATTTACGATATTATATATAAAGTATAATATTTAAATGCTTCCCGGCAAAATAATTTTTAAATAATACAGTAAATTTTACGTTAAGGGGATGGTGGACTTTCAAATTACCAAAAATCGAGCAAAAATTGGAATTTTTTTTGAGGGTGTATTAATATTTTAAAAACATGTAAATATTGGAATGAAATGCATTTAAAATGTGTAGTGAAAAGAAAAATGAAAAATTGGTGGCTTTAGAGTAGTAAGTATTAAAGGTAGTTAAAAAATTATCTTTTAAATGACTTTTTCTCAAAATAAGAAATTTCCAGATTTGCAAGTCTTTAAAATGCTCCTCGCGTCATAATTTGTGACGAAATTTTATGAAATTTATAATAACAATTCCTGTAATATATCAAAATAAAGTTATGTATCCCTTTTAGGATTCGAGGTCATTTAGGTTATAAAAGTTTAACTTTAGTGTAGAAAAGTACAAAAATTTCGTGAAAATTCAGAGTACAAGCATAAAAATATTTTCTAAAAATTAACTATTCAACGAAAGTACAAAAAAATACATAACTTTGTTCAGAAAGTATTTATAAGCAATATAAATGCAAAATTAAGGGGAGAAGTTTAAAATTGAGTCGCAAGGAGCATTTTAAAGAAGGGTAATTTAATTTAAATTTTTTTAATTATAAAATATTTTTTTAAAATATATATAAAATTTTATAAGGTGTTTAATATTGTTATACTTTATTGAATATATATGTTGTGAAGCCGAGAATTACGACTCCAAATGGGAAACCGTATCGGAACAAGTGGTAGCAAATGAGCGAATAGTTAAGCCAGTCAAAAAAGGTGAAACATGAAATGCGTTGTGTATTAAGTTACAGAATTAGTTTCAAGTAACAAAGCGACATGAAAGATAACCCAGATAGGTTGTCTCAGGTAACATGGATTAAGTAGAATATTTACTTTAGGTTAACAGCACTTAGCTTAGCAAGAAAATACTTAACCCTACATATAGCCTGACCCACGTGCTAAGCATATTACAATACTCAAATTATTCATACCTAGGAAACAATATCTACTACAGTAAATTAAATTACAGACAAGGGGTTTAAGGAGCAAATAAGAAGTTTATTTTAATTAAACATAATGAAAAAGGGAATACTTAATTGTATACGGCCATGCCATACTCCTCGCCACCACACTCAACACACGCTCCCAAAAGTCACCTCCTTCCAACGAGTCCAAGGGCTGTCTCCCGCTACTTTTCGAAGCTAGCCTGACATGCGCCAAGCTGTCCTTCGCGCCTGCGCAATACAAGCTCAATACACCAGATTTGGCGTGCATCGCCTTTTTTGGCAATAAATCATTTTTCCTTTCTGCCAATATATGGCAGTTATGAGAGACAGTTATAAAGACCTGAATATTAATAGATATACTCCATGAGTCTTTATAACACTCTCCCCCTTCACCAAGTGAAGAAAAAAACAAATGAGGGAAAATTTCCTAAGGAGAGTTGAGTTAGAATTAACAATGTGTTAGGAGTGGGAGTTGGCAGGCTTACAAAAATTTACATTGAAGATCTTTTGGAAAAATGTGATTACACCAGTGCATTACAATGTATTACATTGAAGACCCTAGATGAGGGAAAAATATTCATTAATGCTCATACTGAGTCTAGTTTACACTGGTATACATTGGAGATCCTAAACTAGGAAAAAAATTGCTCCTAATTTTGATTATATGAATATAAAATCATACAGGGTATGTACATTGTATAAAAGAACATTAAACACTTCACGTCGGCTGGCCAGCCATTGAAAAACAAAGAGAAAAACAAAAAAACAACCCTGTAAAAATTCATAGAAAAAATTAAAGTTACATTGAAAAGCAATGAATGTCAATTGCAAAACTTATGTGTCCTAGATAGGCAAAGTGTCATGGATAGACAAAGTGAAAGCACTAATAACAGTCAACATTGTGACAGAGAGCATGGTGTCATACACAAGAGTGTCATTACTATGAGAAAAGTTTCAAGACACCTTGGATGAAGAAATTAACTAGTAACAATGTATCACACTGTACCATGCATATTACAAACAGTAAAAATAAATGTGCATAAAAACTTAAAAAAACAAGTGCAAAAAAAATGTGTTGGGATATATACATTATGGTGAGTATATACCCTAAAATCATAAATTGTAGGACACTATAATAACATTCACAAACAAATATACAATATAACACAAAAATACATGAATATATACAAGAAACAGTTAATGCATTGCCCACTTCACAAAGCTAACAGGTGAGTTATATTCAATATTAAACTTATAAAAACTTCACCTATATGCAGCAGGTGATGTACAACTGCAGGGGATAGTGACCATGTTGAGGTCGAGAACCTTCAAACCTGTATACAGTACATAACAGGATTCAATACTTTTCTGGAAAGCTGGTCACCCATAAAAAATACTCAAAAGAATAAGTTAATACAATACATATATTTACAAAAATGTGAGGACTTATTCCTGAGAAATGAAGAAAAAAATTGCCTTGTACAATAAAAAAACAACTTCATTTCTCAAATGACAAAATCGAGAATCTTTTGGCTGATTAAAATATCACAGGTTGCACATAAGGTACAAAAAAAGAACATTTTCAAGGAAACTCACAAATGAAAAAAAAGGAAAACTGATAGATGATATCAGATGATGTTTCCTGCAATTCAGGCAAAGTGTGAAACACAACTTAATATTAACTATTGTTAGGTTATTTACAATGGCATATGGGAGAACCAAATGATTTTAATTGCATATTATTATATTTTATCTCAACAAAGTGGTTAATTTAGCATTTTACTTTACTATTGGTGGACTCAATAACAACAGAACATTAGAATTAAGAGTGAATACTATTATAAGCTTATAGAGGTTAAAGAACAAGGTTGTGCATAATTAACAGATATTATGAATGGAGTAACTTCACAGATATTAAAAACTTTAAAAAGATACAGAGGTATACCATATGCAGCAAGAGTCCTAGTCCATACAGGAAGACAGGCAGAAGAGGAGTTGGACGTGCCAATCGCTGGGTTGTCCATCAACTGGAGAAGACGTGCGCGCAAACATCTTTCCCAGAACTCTATTTCCTCGGCCTGAGGTTGTAGGGGCAGGGCTTCTTCACTGCAGTAGGAATTTCTCGCATCTTGTGGTCTGTTGTTTCTGGCGGTGGAGGACTGGCATGGGAGAGACCAACTGGATCCTGGATTTCAGTCGATTCTATCTGGAGCTGAGGAGTTTCAAGAAGCATTGATGGCTGGTGGAATGACAACTGCTCGTCTGCTAGACTTGCTTCTGGGACCTGGAACTCATCATCTGGAGCAGGAGGAAACAGTTCTCCATCAGGAAAGTACCCCTCAGTGGCATCCATGGAATGGTCATCCTCTGGAACCCTTGAAAGACTGGAGTCCAGCACAGGATCTGAAGGATTGGACACCGGAACAGGCATCTGGGCAACTGGATGAAGAGAACTAGGGCACACAGAATCATTAGTAGTGGGAGATGGATTCGTCTGCTTCTCTAATAAATGCCCTTTACGAGCTGGGGCCTTTATCAGCCTGTTCACATGGATGAGCGAAGCCTGTGATATTCTATCTTCCAGTGGTCGAATGACCACAGTCACATTTGAGCGGAATTTCTCAATGGCGAATGGTCCCTTGAGAAATTGGTTGAAGTGAGTTTTATATTTTACATACACAATGTCACCCTCCTTTAGCCTTGTGTCTCTTCTTGCTCTATTGAGCTTCCTGTGAGAGTTTGCTTGACTTAGGGATGTATTGCTGAAGCACAGTGACCAAATGGCTTTAGTTTGTGCCACAATATTATCAATGAGGGACCCTTTGTCAAGATGAGGAAAGTCATCGAAGAATCTCTCCGAATCAGTCAACAGGGCTAAAGCTCTTCCAAAATGGACGACTGCAGGGGAGTGACCTGTCGTAGAGTGGATAGTGGAGTTGTATAGTGAGGCATGTATTAGGATGGCTGTGTCAAATGGTACACCTTGGGCTTGCAAAGTTGAGATCGACGACTTGATAGAGGCATTAATCCTTTCAGAGACTCCATTTGCCTCAGGATGGCCAGGTGATGAGTGTGCCAATCTGATTCCAGCCATATCCAATAGCCTTTTGAATACCACAGAGGTAAATTGTGGGCCAAGATCAGTAAGAATATGGCTTGGTCTGCCAAACATGGCAATGTACCTAAATATAGCCTTGGTTACTCTGTCAGCTGTGGTTGACGGCATGTCCTCTAGGACCAAAAAGCGACTGAAGTGGTCAATTATGGTGAGGACCGAGTGACCATTGCGGAAGGGACCAACAAGATCCAGTGATACAAGTTGGCCTGGTGCAGTAGGAAGTGGTGCAGACTGGACTGGAGCAACCGCCACTCTTCTTTTTTTGTGGATTAAACATTGTGAGCATGAGGCTACATAATTGGCGCAATCCATGTATGCGCCTCGCCACCAGTACCTTTTGGCGAGAGCCTCGTACGTCTTTGCAAGTCCAAAGTGGGACAAATGGGCCAAGCGAAGTGCCTTTGGCCTGAGAGCTGACGGTAACACAATGTACTCTTCTCTCAATACACCCTTCTTTCCAGCGTAAAATAATAAGTTTGACTCTGGGTGGACAAAAAAGTTCTTGGGCACATCCTTCGCCCTGTTGATTAACTTGTTGAAAATTTCTGAGAGTTCCTCATCCCTGAGCAGTTCCTTCAAGATTGTTGCTGAAGAGATTTCATTCTCTGGGTCAGCAACTTCTGACGTTATGATGGTGAATATCTTTTGTAGCTGCTTTGCAGCTTCACACTTAGAGATTGAACTGTGTGTGTTTACATCCTGAGGAGTGGTGGAGGAGTGGGAGGAGGCAGCAAAGGGAGGCAAATTAGGTTTAATATGAACATTACTATTGTGGGTCAAAGCAGAAGTACAATTAATTACCTTAGCATGGGTATTATCAAGTACAGAAAAATATGAGTTAGAGCAAGAACTAGGCTTTACAACATGAGTAGAAATACAAGTATTATTGCTGTTGTCATTATCTCTAGCATTTACATGAGATACCTTATGAGGTGAATTATCTACCTCTATAGAATCACTATTATCATACAACACATTACTATTATTATTATTATTAAGTACTTTATCATACTGAGCAGGTTCCTCAGAATCCAAAGTAACTACAGGTAAAATTTGCTTTGAATTAATTAAATTAGCATTGGTATTAAGGTCTTGGGTTATAACATTAGGTGTGCGAGAAAAATAGTCTGGTAACACATTAGAAGTTCCACTGACATGAATAAATTTAAAAGAATATTCAGATAGAGACATTAACCATCTTGTGGTGATGGATGCAGGAGAAGTTGTTTTCTTATAGTGCATAAGAGGTTTACTATCTGATAACACAAAAAATTCTCTATTATACAAGTACTGTTTAAAGGATTGCACACCTTTTGCTATAGCCATGAGTTCTAATTTGAGAGCAGGATAATTCCTCTCAGCTTTATTTAATGATTTACTAAAGTAAGAGACAGGTAATAGTTGACCATCAAAGTCTTGTAACAGCACTGCAGAAATTGCTTCTTTGGAAGCATCAGTATTAACATAAAACGTGTTATCAAAATTAGGTTGCCTGATAAAAGGCGAAGAAAAGAAAATCTTCTGTAGTGCCTGGAATGCATTAGAAGCTTCATCAGTCCAATTAAAAGGTACAGACATAGAAGTCATTGAAACCAGAGGAGCAACCAAATTAGAAAAACGTGGAATTAAGTGTCTGTAATAATTACAAACACCTAGGAAACGTTTCAACTGTTTTTTAGTTTTTGGAGTTGGAAATGAAGTCACCTTTATGATATTAGAAGAAATTGGGCTTATAGTGTTCTGCGACACTTTAAAACCTAGGTAATCTACTTCAGTTTGATGGAATGAACACTTTGGAGGATAAGCAGTAATATTATTTTTAGTAAAAACAGAAAGAAGAGCTTTTAATTTCTGACAAGACTCTTGAAATGAATTTGCACAAATGACAATGTCATCTTGGTAAGCAAAGATACCCAATTCATTGGTTTCCTCAATGAGAGTATCGACTAGAGCTTGGAAAAAGGATGCTGCACTACGCAGTCCAAAAACTAAACGTTTATATTTAAACTGACCCCACATGGATGTGAAACTCAGGCGGTCTTGAAATTTTTCAGGCAAGTCAATTTGATGGTAAGCACTTTTTAAGTCCAAGGTGGTGAAGTAGCGATATTGAGCTATATTAGAGATTATGTCATTAATCTTAGGTAAAGGATAAGATGAATTCTTAATTATTTGATTAATGAGACGCAGATCCAAAGCAAGTCTGAACTTTTGTGGAGCAGAAGAGTTTAATTGCTTCTTTTTAACAAGCAATATTGGGCAAGCCCAATCAGAGATTGTTCTCTCAATGATACCTGCCTCCACAAGTTCATCGATTTGCTTTTTAGTCTCAGCTTGCAAAGACTGAGGAATGGGAAATGGAAGAGTCTTAAGAGGGAAGTCATGATCAAAATTCAAATTTGGAATCACACGATCAGTGTGTCCTAAAGACTTAGACGACGAAGAAAAAGCTGTGGCATAATTGCTCAACAGTTGTGACATTTGAGAAATTTCTCCAGGATTCAAATGGGAAAGCTTAAAGTCATTAAGATTAAATTCTGACTTTCTTAAATTTAATATTTCAGGAGATGCAGTAATAAGATTTACAGATTCATTGACTGAGGTAGTTCGAGCATGGGAAACAGACAACTGCTCATCTAAAGAAGACACATGACCCAACACAGCATTTTTGTTTACATGAACTGGCTTATTGGACAAATTTTCAATTAAAATAAATGACTTAATCACTTTAGAGGATTGTTGAGTAGCAGGAGTTGAACTATTATCACTTATAGAATCTGGTTGCTCATCAACAGATATATTATTTGCAATAATGGATGGATGAACTAACAGATTTGGATTTTTAACAACAGGTTCAAAGAATAAATCAGAATTTGCATTGATTATTGGAGCACTGATTTTAACAAAGGAAGAAGAATTTGGTTTGATTATAGTTTTAGACACAAGAGTAGCATTCTGAGCATTTACAATAACATGAGAATGTACACCTTGATTTTCAGAATCAATAAAAGGAATGACAATGTCATCAAATGTGATGGAAGCTTGTGAATTTGATATATCCACATGAAATTTAGTAAGAAAATCATAACCAATTATGGCAGAAAAAGATTTATCATTCAAATTTGTAACAAAAAAAGGATGTTTGAAGAATTTCTTCTCAAGTTTGAAAGATAAATTGATACATGAAGAGAAATTGACAGAAGAGTTAATGGTGGATATAGACACCTGTCTAGAAATGTTTTTATAGTTAAGAGATTGTTTGTTCATGTGGAAAAATGACTGGTCGAGTAACGAGATAGAAGAACCTGTGTCTATTAATCCAATAATAGTTGTTTGAGGAAATTTTATATTAACCATAGGTAATTTAGCAGAAGTTTGAGCACTACATATCCTTTCGATGACAATTTTGCTATTAGTATGTAATGCATTATCATTAACAGGGATCTCACACTGAGTAGCAGTGGAGTTCATAATTTTGATAGCAGCAGAAGTTTGACAACCAACAGAAGAAAAACTTTGTTGAACATTATTATTACACTGCACATTAAGATTATCAGTACCTCTACTATTTACAGAAAAATTTGAGCACTGTTGTACCAAATCACTATTATTGACATAATTAGGAATATAAAGGTCATAATTAGGACTATTAACATTGGCTGATGAACAAAGTTGGAGGGACGAAGGTATATCAGCATTAGCTTGTCTCACTAAAGGGTTAGAAGAATCATAAACAAAGGAAGAGGCATCAGGATTTAGATTAGAGTTTCTCACAGTGTGTGAGTTCTGCCTAGTAGAGTTATTTAACTGCCTGCTTCTATTATTTGGACCAGAAGATGACTGCTCCCTACGAAAATCCTTTTGAAACTTATAGCATTTTGCAAAAGTGTGACCTGTCTTATAGCAATATTGACAGACAGTCTTTGAAACCTGTCTGGACTCATTTGCAGAACAAGGTGTTTGCATATATTCATTGCATTCAGTGTCACATGACAAAGTCGAGGATGATTGAATAGCATTTATTTGGTTCTTAGTCATATTCAGTGAATTGAGCTGTTCTTTGATAACCTGAATTTCAGCGAGCAGCTCTTGCAACTGCAAAGCACTACCCACAGACTGGGCTGAAGTGCTGTAAGATTCTAATTGCTGCAAAGTATCAGCTCTATCAACTGCAGCCTGGAAACATTTTATGTTTTCACTTAATAATTGCACCTTAATACTCTGAGGGACAGCCTTAATTAACTCTACAAATTTTATCTCATTAAGGGCATCAGGATTCTTAACAGATGGATGTAATTTTGAAACCTGAACTGAAATTCTGTGAGCAAGATTTCTTATAGATTCAGCAGGTAAAAGAGTTATGGTGTTCTGAGGGTGCAATAAGGCAGTGTTTACAGAATGAATAGGATCAAAGAAGGATTTCAACCCTTGCAACAAAAATTCATGATCTTCTGTGTCCAACAACTCAGAAGTACTTATGACATACTTTAGAGCAGGCCCTACCAATTTCGACCTGATAAATATAGCTGTTTCAGCGCCTGACCAATTATTTACTCTCGCTAAGTCCCTGACTTGCTTAGAGAAAAATGACAATAATTCTCCATCACCTTCAAAAGGTTGAATGGTTACATTGAATCTATTGTCTACCTCGCTAGCCATGTCCAAGAAAGCAAAAAGTAAAAGAACTGGACTAAAATTCTCAAGGATCACACAAAAGATAACATAACTTGAGTTTTACACATTCAACGTGTAAACAAAAATTTGCAGAAAGCAGTGAACCATAAAATGCAAGAGAAGAATTCCATTGGAGATAACATGAACCAGCAAATGACAAAATGTAACGAATTATGGATATAATTTAGAAAAGAAGTATATTAAAAGTTATGTATACACAAAAATAGGATACTATTCAATAATACACTTTTCAAATATTATGCTTGAGTCAACTATCAGTCAGAAATATTATATGAACTCATAGATATGATAGGTTGCATGAATGACACAAAATTAGCACTTTATATTAAATGAATTTATATCAATAATGAAGTTTAAATCAAAAATTGTAATTCAAAAAGCAATAAAATATATCCTTTACACATAAAAATCAATCAATATAACACAAATTCCAATCTTAAATAATATTCAATGTTAAATACTCAGATATTCATAAAATCACTGTATAATTAAATAATTGCACATAACAAACACATAGCTTCGTTCATGCTCTATTATAAAAAAAATGCATCATGTGGTACAGAAAAAGCAAACTGAATGAAATTTTAGCATTATTAAGATACATATATTACTTATTAATAAAGAGAACAACATTATAAGGGGGAATAGTAAGATGCATTTTTTCATTACTCACATAGGTTAAAGAATTTTTAAAAAAAGTTACCGCTAAATGAGACAAAAACCCTTAAATATTAAATTAATTTTAAGGACTGGTCAACCGGTACCAAATGTTGTGAAGCCGAGAATTACGACTCCAAATGGGAAACCGTATCGGAACAAGTGGTAGCAAATGAGCGAATAGTTAAGCCAGTCAAAAAGGTGAAACATGAAATGCGTTGTGTATTAAGTTACAGAATTAGTTTCAAGTAACAAAGCGACATGAAAGATAACCCAGATAGGTTGTCTCAGGTAACATGGATTAAGTAGAATATTTACTTTAGGTTAACAGCACTTAGCTTAGCAAGAAAATACTTAACCCTACATATAGCCTGACCCACGTGCTAAGCATATTACAATACTCAAATTATTCATACCTAGGAAACAATATCTACTACAGTAAATTAAATTACAGACAAGGGGTTTAAGGAGCAAATAAGAAGTTTATTTTAATTAAACATAATGAAAAAGGGAATACTTAATTGTATACGGCCATGCCATACTCCTCGCCACCACACTCAACACACGCTCCCAAAAGTCACCTCCTTCCAACGAGTCCAAGGGCTGTCTCCCGCTACTTTTCGAAGCTAGCCTGACATGCGCCAAGCTGTCCTTCGCGCCTGCGCAATACAAGCTCAATACACCAGATTTGGCGTGCATCGCCTTTTTTGGCAATAAATCATTTTTCCTTTCTGCCAATATATGGCAGTTATGAGAGACAGTTATAAAGACCTGAATATTAATAGATATACTCCATGAGTCTTTATAACAATATATACAAAATTTCATATCTCTGTGGTAAAAATTTCAAAAATCGTTTTGAAAGGTCCACCATCCCCTAACATGCGAAACAATTTTTTTTTATATTTTAAACTCAATACCAAAACAAAATAATATTTATACTTTTTCGAGGGAGGTACAAGTGTTTACGTAATGAATTTTCAGTTGAAATTATTTTTTACAGAGAGTAAAATTGCAGTTCAGAAAGGCAATACATAAGAAGAAAATTTTTGTTTACATAACTTGGGCCGGCAGTTCTCTTAATTACCTGGCCATGGTCATTTCCAATTGCCTCGTTTGTCAATTGGCAACTTTTCCAAAACTAAATCGAGCTCACAAATTTAAAAAAACATTGTATTTCTATCTACTTTAGTGCATATTTCTCTTTATTCATACAATATGGGTATCAGAGCTTGATACGTCATACTTATCCCAACTGGGACCTCTTGAAATAACGGTAATCTCAAGGAAAAAGTTAGAAGAAAAGAGTTAGAGACTCTTTTCACTACCGTGAAGAGTCAACTGCAAAATTTAAATGGCCAGTATTTGGGGTACTGGCATCCTCCAACATTGCCCAATGAAAAACCCTCCAATGGTAGGATTTGAGCATATACCGGGTGTCCCAAAAATAACCGACGATTTGAAAAATCAATTAAAGAAAAATGGAAGGCGATAGAAATGTGCGATTTGCTGCATTCTGCTTAGGTAACCAGGGAATTTATTCTCACCAATTTTCAAAATTAGTTACAAAATTCGTCAACAGATTGCGTTGCTGACTGGGAAAACTATAAAACAATGTTTTCTAAATAACCACCGTTGGCAGCAACAACGTGACGCAGTCTGAGGTCAAAATTTGCAGACGCCAGTGCAAACATTTCAGTTTGAATGTTCTGACAAGCAGCAGAGATGTATTGTTCCAGTTCATCTACAGTTTGTGGATTGTGACGATACACCTGGTCTTTCAAGTACCCCCCCCCCCCCCCAAAAAAAAAAAAAATCGCATTGTGTCAAATCTGGCGAATAGGGAGGCCAATCCATGCCACTGGCGTATGCCTCTTGCTTTGAAAACATTGTTTTATAGTTTTTCCCAGTCAGCAGCGCCATCTGTTGACGAACTTTGTAACTAATTTTGAAAATTGGTGAGAATAAATTCCGTGGTTACCTAAGCAGAATGCAGCAAACCGCACATTTCTATCGCCTTCCGTTTTTCTTTAATTGATTTTGCAAAACGTCGGTTATTTTGGGGACACCCGGTATTAGAACTTTAACAATTTCCTTTCCCATAGTTACTATCCAATATCGTGAGAATTGGGGGAGAAAATCATCCTCATTCTTTCTCGCATAGTTTGTAAAGAATATGAAAGGCTGATATATAGATAAAAATGTTTTAATTAAAAAAAAACTACTGAGCTTTGATAATATCTCTTTTTTTCAAAATATGGGAAAGAATATATATTGAATATGATTGCACGAGCAATTTAATATTAAAATATTTTCTAAGATCTTCGTTGGCGACAATGTGTATTGGATATGTAATGCGATAGATTGACAACTTCGCCCCTCGCCAAGTTATGGCAGATAATGTCAAATTTACCGAAAACACATTCTGGTTAGATGGGATCATATGAAAAGATGTGCATCTATAGTGCAAATAACAAGCTAGTTTCACGCATATGGGAACGAAAAAGTCAATCGTTAGTGGAAATAACCTCACTAATCCGTAACGACGTAATTATGTAAATGATCTTTACGTCAAAACAGAATTATGACCGGCTACTCTGATTTTCAAAACAACAATCTGAAAGATAACCAGATCCATTTTTGCCATGTTTTTATTAACTCGCTTTCTTGTTTGTTTGTTTGTTTGTTTGTGTGTTTGCCCAGTACAAATCTTGCAATCGATTTTTAACTAACTTCCCGACTAGTTAGACATTTGAAACTCTTAGAATAGCTCAGAACACGATGACAATGCATTCTTTTAATACTTTTAGCCGAAAAAAACCGCAAGTTGGCGCTTCGATCGAATTCAATGCTTGCAATTTTGCTTAACGGCGTTTGACGATTTTGAAAACATAATACACTAGAAGGTAACCCGTCATTTTGACGTCATAATACTAATAATGACGCCATAATGGAAAAAGTATATGAAAGTTAAAAAATATCCCGAATTATCTAACAATATTGCATTTAATCCACACCTTGTAAAAGCAAACCCTTTCATTATTTTTTATTTATTTAGTTTTTCATGCGATTGGAGTAGTAGACTGCCATCCAGTTTTTTACAGCTCACTACGCGATATGAATACTTGAGCTACTTGATTCATTCACATTCAAGCTTGTGTACTTTCAGAATTCATCGCAAAAGTAAACAGATTTTTAAAAACTGTTAAATATACAGCTAAAAGCATCCAATTTGTTTTAGTTCTGAATGTTTTATAGAAAAATAGGCTGAACAAACGTGATTTGATGGAGAAGATATTAGTTTTTAGGTAAGAAAAAATTCTGATCCACATCTGAAATTGAAATTAAGCCTAATCGGCCGTTTGTTTACTGAGGTCTTCAATTGAAAGATGAGTACAGCCCGGAAGTGTTATACAGAGACAACGGCTATTATATATATATGTGAATTTACTCGTAGTTTGTTTACAAAAATATTGTTCGAAAAATTTAAAATAAATTATAAAAATCAAAGTTTATAAAGTCTGTGGATAGTGTAAACGACTAAAAAGTGATTAAAATTAAATAAAAGAAATTGAAAAAGAATAATTAAGTGAAGATTTGTGTAATTAAGAGAGAATTGTCAAGTTTATATGATTCAATAGAAAATTTAAAAACGTGGTACATAAAAAGTTCTTTTTATCTTGTAATTATTATTCTTAATTTTCGGTATATTTCAGTCGGTGCGGGCTCAGCTGGTTCAGTCGTTGCGAGCCGTCTATCAGAAATTCCCTGTGTCAGCGTTCTACTGCTGGAAGCGGGCAAACCACCACCTCTCGTCTCGGACATACCGGCTATTGGAAGGTTCCTGTGGTTCACCGACATTGACTGGCAGTACAGGACTGTGCCACAGAGGTACTCTGGAGATCTCCTCAACAACAGAGTAAGAAACGATGTTAAGATTTTTATATAATAAGTTTTACATAAAATATGCATATCTGCATTAAATTATTAACTTTCTAAATACAGGGTGTCCGGGCTAAAAGTATCCAAAAGTTATGACTTATTTTTACGGAATTACCCTTTAGAATTAAAAAAAAATTTAAATGGAAAGAACATTTCACCAAGTTTTAATATCGATCATAGATTTCGATCATAGAATCATAGATTTCGATGTATGCATCTTTTGTAGCACGACTACCGTCTAAATGGTAATCCAGTTCTCTCCAAGTGTTTCGTAGCATATCAGGAGTTATTAGAATTTTTTGCTTGGGGATTCATTAAATCCGTTGTGTAGAAACAAAATATTGAAGCTGTGGATGAGCTGAAGAAGCGTATCATTCAAGCAATTCGTGTAATAACTCCTGATATGCTACAAAAACACTTGGAGAGAACTGGATTACCATTTAGACGTTTGTCGTGCTACAAAAGGTCCACACATCGAAATCTATGATACTATGACCGAAATCTATGACTGATATTAAACAAATAGCGTCTTAAAGCAATATATAGCAACAATAGGAAGTTTACGTACCCGACCTATAGAGTGCACATAATACTGTTTCATATTTGACACTATCCGTATCTAAATATTCATAATGCAAGTATATCTCCGTCCCGGCGTTAGCCACACGGAATTCAACTGATGCCTGGCCACCACAACACAATCTCCCCAGACGCCGACCCAAAAGATCGGAGTCTAGGTCACATAGACCCCTCGAGTCCATTAAATAGCTACCAAATTTCAAATTAAGATAAAATTAACAATTTAATAATAAATAATAACTTAAATTCCAGAATCCAGAGCCAGTTCCTGTGCTCCGCTTGAACCTAGTCACTGCTTTATCACTTTAAACTTCAACAACAAAATTTTAACTACAATTTAGTTAACAATTCATAAGTGAACATTTAACTTCATATAAGTATATACATGCATAAAGGCATCTGCGCTTACATAACAAAATATAAGCATTTATATACTGACATAAAAGCAACTGCTTTATAAAACATAATTTAAACAATTATAAACACATATACATACATAAATTAATATTTGTAAACCACGTATAGCAAACAAATTCACAATTCGCAATATCTGTATTACTTACATTACTTTTACACATTCAGTTATTTAATATTACAACAATTTCATACAAATTATTCTATTAAATTCAATCAATTTTCAAGTTAATTACTTTTACAAGCCATATAATTCGATATTTAATAGCATACCATATTAATTCATATATTGTTTTAAAACACAAAGATAAGTACAAAAAAAACCCTCAACGGGAAAAAAAAAGGGATGTGGACATCCATCAGAACCCCCACTATATCTTTTATTACTTTTTTACTATAATAGTCAACAAAGAGTTTGTGTTTACTCCAGCTTGTGTAATCTGAGGGAAATCTTTCTCTATAAGCCTGTAGATCTATACATTCATAGATGCAATGCTCTACAGTCTGTTTCTCCCCACACCAACATTTATCATCTTTCTTGTGTATTCTGTGCTGGTATTCCGCAAAGCACCCATGTCCTGTAATAGCTTGATTTAACTTGAAATCATTACAAAGTCTGTCTTCTGAAACTTCAGGATATATTTCATACACTCTCCTGCCCTTATCAGACTCATTCCATAACTCCTGCCAATTGGTCATTTCCTCTCTTTTAATCTTTCCCTTAACTCTTTTCTTAGAGTGTTTATAAGTTGTGCCAGCATATTCGAGCTCTGTTGCCTCTTTCGCGACTCTGTCAGCCTCCTCATTCCCCTCTTCACCAACATGCGCTTTAACCCAATGGAAGCTGATATTCATATCTTCATTACTTATAACCTCTTTAATTTTTTCCGAAATTTCGCCTTTATAATTAACCGCCTTTAATGTTTCCAGCGCACTTCTAGAGTCCGTATAGATATCAAAACTCTTAACTTCTTTCATTTTCATAACATCTATCGCAATTTGAATAGCTCTCATTTCTGCCAGATAAGAGTTGCCATTTATAATCTTTTCCCTATATATCTCCTTTTCATTGTCTTGCATGTATACCACAACACCAGCTCCCGCGTTTTCCTCAATCTTAGAGCCGTCTGTATATATTCTTACTTGTGTCTTCGGCGTATTATCATACGTCCATTCAATACTCATTAAATCTTTCCATTTTCTTATTCTGCTTGTTCTTACTTCACAATTTGCTCTATTCAATACTTCATCACCTATTTCAATCTCTACACCTTCATCATATATTTTAAACATTTTACAATTTATTCTTGCTTTCAGATGCAGTGGCATACAGCCTGAAAGTACGTTTAGGGCATCCGTAGACACGGTTCTATAACATTTCGTTATAGCCAACATAAATGGTCTCTGTGTTTGTTTCAATTTTCTATCTATAACTACACCTTCGTTATACCAAATTTCCACAGCATACAGTAGTATTTTCTCAATTACAGTGAGGTAAATTTGTTTTATAATGCTGCCCCGTATTCCCCATGTCTTTTTAATAATTCTCGTTAATTTATAAAAGAACTTTAATGATTTTTCCTTAACCATATCCAGATGCTGTAAATATTTCAACTTGCAATCAATTAACACCCCTAAATACTTTAATTCTTTATGATACTTTATATTTTCCCCCGCCAGCTTAATTGTTGGTTTGGTTTTGATAACACCTTTACTAGCAATTATTGTATAAGCACACTTATCAATACTGAAATTTAATTCATTCCTATTTGCCCAATCGTAACATCTATCCAATACTTCTCTTGAAATTTCCTTAAACTTATAACTAACCTTACTATTAATCATTATCATTAGGTCATCAGCAAAAGCTTGCATATACCAATTATTACTGTAACTATCAATGTCTAGTAATTCGTTAATTATTATGAGCCACAATATAGGGCCGAGGGAAGATCCCTGAGGGACCCCTACGTTATACTCATGCTCACCACTTCTCATAATAACTTTTCTATCGCTAATATAACTAATTATTAATTTATATAACTTAGGTTCAATCTTTAATTTATTTAACTCCCTTATTACATTACTTCTTCTCACAGTATTAAAAGCATTCTTAATGTCCAATGAAATAAGACAAGTATGTTCATCCCTACTTTTATTTTCATAAATTATTTTCTTGATGTTATTGAGCGCATGAAGAGTGCTCAGGTTCCTTCTGAACCCATATTGTGCTTTCGATAGCAAATTGTTTGATTCCAAATGCGTAACCAGCCTGTTTGTAATTATTTTATCGAGTATCTTACCCAGTACAGGTAGCAGACATATAGGCCTATACGAACTCGGAAGTAATGGATCTTTCTCCCCTTTTCTAAAATAAATAACCTTAGCCTTCTTCCATTCCTTTGGAAAGTAGCCATCGTTCAAGCATCTATTAAATAAGCAGTACATCACTCTCTTATTAATATTATATGTTTCTTGAATAATACTTAGTGTAAATCCCTCATATCCAGGTGCTTTACCTTTTGACATTTCACTTATAGTTAATTCAATTTCAAGATTAGTTATTTCAATAGTATTTTCACTGTTATCACTCACTTCCGTGTCCTCTTCCACTATCCTATTAAAATGATATTCCGTTAGAACTCGTTCTATTTCTTCTTCATTATCCACAATTACGCCGTTTAAATCCTGTACTCTTTCAGTTACATTTTGTCTTTTATCAGAAATGATATTCGTTACTGCACCAAAAGTATCTTTCACAGTTAATTTATCTAAATATTCCTTGAAAGTACTTCTTTTCGCATTATTGATCAACTTCTTATACCTTGCACTCTCTTCTTTGAATTTAATCAGCCTATTCTTTCTATCTTGGGGGTCAGTCGTCTTTTGATACAATCTCCTAAGTGCTCTCACTTTGCTTCTTTTTATTCTTAAGTCCTCATTCCACCAATAAGCGTTGGACTGATTCTTCTTACTTCTTTTCTTCCTATGTTTCTTACATAATTTCGTAATTTCCTCATTAAATTTCTCTATTACCCCATCAATGCTCATTTCTTCCATATCTTGCTCTAACTTTTCCATTACTTTTCTAAGTTCCATTCTAAAACTCCACCATCTCATATTCTTTATCTCCCATCTTGGATCAGTATCTCTTCTTTTACTTACATCATCCATTACTATATCAAATAGTATAGCGTTGTGATCTGTCAGTACATACTCATCTACTACTCTCCACTCTCTTATGTACTCTTGCTTCATTCCAAAAGTGATTGTCAAATCAGGCCAGCCTTGTCCTGCTGGACCATAATATGTAGGTAAGCTTGTAGGGTCATTGTGTATAATGCCATCTAATCTAATAACTAAATCTATTATGCCGCACCCCGTACGTCAGTGGGCCTCCTTCCCCAAACCGTAGACTTTGCATTAAAATCTCCTAATAAAACAATTTTCTTTCCTTTATTTCTCTCTAGAATGTCTAGCAGCTGACCCCACTGTGGATCTACTCTCTCCATTTTTCCACCTGCAGGCGGTAAATAAACAGTTATAAATAAAATTTCTTTATCACCATTTCCACACTTAATACCTACCAGATATTCCGTGTTAATCAAATTAACATACTTGATACTTCTTTTAATGATTAACGCCGCTTTAGGTTCATGACAAAAATAGATACTCTGATAGTTACTCGGGAAACCTTCCAACATATGTTTCTCACCCCTTTTAAAATAAGGCTCGCTTGCAGAAATAATATCAAAATCTAAACTACTTGTAAATTCCTTTACTGCATTAATAGACTTATTAAAATTAAGATGTGTGCATTTATACACAACTGGATTGCCATAGTCAGAATTAGAAACAAGACTGTGGGAACCACCAACAAAAGAATGCTGAACACAAGTAAGAGACAAAAAGTTACTCGCCATAAAATGTAAGATTCTTAATGCGCTCCACCTCGGCACAATATTTAGGGCACCTCATATCGGTGGGCATATGTTTATCGTCAATTTTCACTTTATTTACCGCATTAAACCTCAAGCAGTTCACACAGCATGTCTCTTTTACACATTCTTTCATTTCATGTCCTTCAGTCCCACAGTTTTTACAAATACTATTTGTTTGCCTGCAATACTTCTTTGGGTGCCCGAACCGCCAACATTTATAACAGATTCGGGGCCTTACATAGTCACGAAAATTATAACGTTCCCACTCTAGTTTAAAACGCTTTAGGTTCTTAATTTTTGGGTACGCCTCACCATTTATGCTTAATACCCAATTCATCCCTCTCTCAGTTTTATACTTAGTTAGTACTCTTAATTCCACTCCTTCCAATTCTTCATTATGAACAGATAACTTTTCTATTAGTTCCTTATTCTCTTTGAACATTATATATTACAATATTTGGATCTTTTTTGGGGGGCTTCTCTATTTTATATTCACTTTTCAACACATCATTCTTTTCTACTTCTTCAACAATTTTGTCAATTTCTTCTTCTTTCTCAACCCCTATTAGAACTCCCCCTCTGTTAATTTTTTTTAACATTGTAACTCCAATCTTCAATTTACATGGATCTATATACTTCCGTACCGTTTCTTTTGTATCTTCTGTCGATTGCTCTAACTTAGGGTATACAGCAATAACATGCTTTTCCTTATCAGCCCTAGTTCGCGATCTTGATCTCGACTTACCTCTCGATTTCTGTTTCACCACATCAGCATATGTAGTACCTGAACTCTTTTCTAAACCTCTTACTAATCCTGTAAGGTATTGCGAGTGTCCCTGCTGTTTTTTGAAAATTGACACAATTGTATTGATATGGCCTATAACTTCCTCCTTTAACTCTTTTTCCAATTTCTTAGAGTTAAGCAATTGTATTGCTCTCTTCTGGCATTGATTCACTGTTTGTTCATTACTCATGAACATATTTTCGTATACATTTTCCTGCTCTTTTTTCTCCCCTTCAACTTTCTTTTCATCTTCAACACTCACTGTGCTGTCTGTACTTCCTCTAGCAGAGCCCCTAGCAACTACGGCATTCCTCGTGGTCCTTACTCTGCTTCTTACACCACCACTTTTTATATCCATTTTTTAACTACTTATATATATATATATATATATATATATATATATATATACACATATATATTCAAAATAAGTTGCCGTGTTGATAAGCAATCACAAACAAGTTCATATATCTATCATTATCGAGTGGACATCAAAATATTGTATGTATCAAAATTAACGTCAAAAAACGTTATTGATCACTATTAAATATCTGTCTGACTGCTCAATTTGAGCATATAAACAAAATGCTAATAACACATCCTACCTTATCTTCATTGCCGCTTGGCTGGCGCAGTCAAAAATGCCCCGAAGTGCTACAATTCTTCCCGGGCGAAATCGCCCATTCAGCCGCTATGTCAGCGGCTTACCGTCACCAGTTAAGCCTTCCACGTACTTTTTCTTCTAAGTCCTTATTTTCAGTAAAATATACATCCAAATTGAATAAATTTTACATCTGTGTATTCCTCAAAGCTAAAACTGTCTAATAATAGACAAATAAACGCAATTCAATCAAGAATAACATATGAAATCAGCATATATGCGGAGCGCCGAAAAAACCGTCATTCACTCATGGCCGCCATTTCTAAATATTCATAAATAAGCATTTTATTAAATAGTAAATAGTAGTTATCAAATAATAAAAGTTTCTACACATCGTTGTATGTATTGCATAAATCTCTCCCAAATCATTATTTCGTAGATTATTTTATAAAATAGTTTACAATCCTTTCTTTTCGATGAAAAAACATGGCATATTTAAAGGAATTGTATGAAAATGTTACCAAAATGTTTCAATTTATAAAGAGATTAGTATATGAATGGATATCACAATATTTCCTAGAGAAAAAAGTATATTGAACTTTAAAGAACTGTGTTTTTGATTTTTTTCAAGTAAATTATGAATAAAAATTAAGAGAAAAAATTCCTAGAATGGCTATCCGCTCGGGTGCTTAAAATACAGGGCTAAAAGTATCCAAAGTTATGGCTTATTTTTACGGGACTATATAATTTTTATAAATATTAAAATACAAAGAACATCTCATCAAGTTTTAACAAGAATTCTCTTTGCAACAATACTATTACGGGGTCCCTAAATAGTGTGGCATTAAAGTTTTACTGAAGTGGGGTTTTTTTTTCGTGTTCATTGAATTATTTTTTGTCTTAACAATTGGATATTGATGACGAGAAAAGAACATGCATTGTATTATGCCTTTAAGTGGCAAGAGGCCTTTTTCAAGACTCCACCTTATCTAAGTACCAAGTTTAAACAAAAGTACAAATATAGTTTACCGTTATGTAGAATTTTTTAGACACTGTGTTTACCGGAAAAGAACTAATCCGCACCCTAATATGACGCCATTGAGAAACTCCTGTCAATTGCATCTACCTACGTTAAGACAGTCAGAAATTTCATATAAAGTCTATTTAATTAATATTTTGCATTCAAAACTCAAATAAATCATTTCATTCTCCACGAAAATATCTTCTCCCCATTTTCAAAAGTCCTTCCTTATTTAGGATGGAACATTGTATTCTCTTGCGTGAAAATCTTCATTGAATTCAGGCATGCTATGAAAGTAGTGGCTTTAACAGAATCGAAAGGCAAACCTACGCAATAAATAGATCATTTTTATCCGAGAAAGAAATGAATTTTGCAAATTCTTTCAATACTTTTGATCATATGAGGCGGTGAAAGGCAAAGTGGTGTAAGTCAGTGAGTCAAGTGGTGTAAGTCAAAAGCGTTTTACTGCAGATACTACAAAAAATCCCACTATAAATTGAACAAATTATAATTCAGAATAATTATTATAATATTACAAATAATAATCATTTGCAATTTCACTGTAAATTGAACATGGAGATTACATTTTTGCCCTTAAGCCTGCTATGTACTAAGAAAAGAATCGTATTTCCCTTTTCTTCTTCTTGCAGACTCTTGTGGTGGGAGGAGTCCAGTTGACAGTTCGAGAATTCCACAACCCTTAGGATTGACATTTTGAGGGATTGTAATGGCTCTCTGTCTATAGGGGGGTTAAGCGCTTCCCCAAATTATTTATTTAAAATATATTTTTGTCAACTATTTACAGGTACATAAATGCTGATAATCAAATAAAATTGATATTGTTAGATAGCCTGAACTTTTCTGCAAAGCGCTACAGGATTCATTTTATAAATTTTGTTCACCGAAGGAATTTATGAGCGTTTAAAACACCAGATTTTAAACGCTATATACCAGATTTTTCCCCGAATAATTTATATTTTAAAATATTAATTGCATTTTTTTTAATTCTAAAGGTTCAGCCGACCACAGCGACAAGCTTATACGGCATATTTAAAGTCGCTTGTGAACATATTACAATTTACAATTACAGTTTACATTATATACATAAAATTTTACATTCACGGTGCTCTTTCAATTACTCTTACTGTTACTATTACATTCACCATTGCATTATTAACATATTACGATTTACAATTTCAATTTACATTATATACTAACAATTTTACATTTTTGATGCAATTTCAATTACCATTTCAATTACAATTACATTTACCACTACATTATGGATACATTGCAATTTTAAATTACGATTTACATTGTATATTCACAAATTACATTCAAGGTAAAATTTCAATACAATTACCTTACTCTTACAATTTTATATTTAAGATGCAATTTCAAACATAATTACACTTACTATTGCATTAAACAATTTCATTACATACATAATACAATTCTATTACAAACGATTGACAAACAGGTTTACTGGTAAACATTTTTATAATAATTATTTCTTCTAAAGTAATTAAATCATTCTTTTTTTTGATTAATTTCAAACATTATTTTGCTCATATGCCTCCAATGCACTTACTATTGCATTTAACAATTACACTACACACATATTACAATTTACAATTGCATTTTATATTATATACAAACAATTTTACATTTTAGGAGCAATTCCAATTACTATTACACTGACAAGTAAATTAACCATTTCGCTATAAGCATATTGCAATTTAAAATTACGATTTACATTATTTACTTACAATTTAACATTTAAGATGCAGTTTCAATACAATAACACTCACTCTTACAATTTTACATATAAGTGGACATTTCCAATACAATTACACTTACTATTGAATTAAACATTTACAAAGCAAACATAGTACCATTATACACAGGAACGAAAATAAAAAATACTATAAAGAAAGTCGAACTAGGCCACGTTTCCCAACAAAGGAAGATGCTGAACCACGAGGTCTCACATGATCCCTATTATAAACGCTCTACAATAAAAGTCATGATAGAAACGATGTGCAGGCCAATTTCTTATGCCCGATGGTAATTTTTTGCGTTCATTATTCCATAACCCACAATAAAATAAGCAATGTTCAATCGTCTGTTCTTTTTCGCAGCTACATAGATCCGACTTCCCATGAAACGTCTTTTGATATGCCCCAATACTACCGTGTTGAGTAATTGCTTGATTACTGAACACGTGTTGAGTAATTGCTTTTTTTTAAAAAAGCGAAAAATGTACACAAATGTAAAATTTCTTTCTCTATGACGGAGTACAATTTTTAAAAAAAAATCTTTGAATCGAAGTCGGCAATCCATGGACAAATTTTCTCCATAGGTTAACATTGAGGTGAGCGAATCCAATGGAATTAGTACATAGCAGCCTTAATTAAAAGAAGTTGAAAATGTGACTTACACCACTTTGCCTTTCACCGCCTCATATGTGTAAACGTATTTATTTAAGGCTGTTTGTTCGCGATATGTTAAGGTCATCACGAATAACAATGCTGAAAAATCCCACCTTCGTATTACTTTTAGTTCACTTGAACATAACATTTCTATTTTACCAGGAACTATTGTTTTCCCAATTTTCTGTACTGTCAATCTATCTTTTTTTTGTTGTTGTTATTTTCCAATGCTGGACAAAGGATGACTCCCTACGCCATTTTTCACGGGCTCTATAATATTTTCGCACCATACAAGTATTTTGCCGTCATAGGCAGTCTGATTGAACATAAAATACAGATTGAAAAATCAACTATTCCCGTCCAACAATTTTGTCCTGTCAGGAAACTAAAAACAACTGACTCCTGCACTTTTATCTATCTACCCGCGTGTGTGTGTGTCTGTCTTTATAAAATTACTTTATTCTTACCAGGAAGTGATTTGGCCCAGTGGAAAAACCCTTGGAGGTTCCAGCGTCTTAAATGCTATGCTGTACGTACGAGGAAATCGAAAAAACTATGACAATTGGGAAGCCGAGGGTGCAGAGGGTTGGAGCTACAAGGACGTCCTACCCTACTTTAAGAAATTGGAAGACAATAGAGACCCAGAATACGTTGTTAATGGTATGTTGCAAATGTTTATAATAATGTTCAGCCCTTTCTTCTAATATTCTTTCCATCTAAGGGCAAGCTAATTCTTTCACCATTTAGATGAAATAAAAGTAGGCAGGGTTAAAGACTACCAGCTGGTTACTGCCAGTTCTACGTTTGTTCTACCATCTACTAAGGCACGAATGCAAATTCTAATTAAAAATATAGACGTGATATCGGTACAATATTGAAAAGACAATGAGTCGAGGGTGTTTGGATACATCCCACGCAGTATCAGAGATCAACACTCTTTTATGAAACTACCATTCCGCTATCATTTCGGAAAGCAGATCAAGCTACAGCAAACAATAGAACCAGGGGAAATTTGAATTGAAGGTTAAAGTGTTATTTAGTTCCAAGTAGTTGTACATTTCATAAGCCAGGTGTAGTTGTGCAATTGTTCATTTTAAGTTTTACACTTAAGTCGAGTAGCAATAAACTCTAGTTTGTAATTGAATTGTCGCTATACCTTTTTTTTAACATTCGAACTTCGACATCTGCAAGTTTGCTTACAAGTGGAGCTTGTGCACGAGTAAATATCCGAGAGCCTGCTAATTAGTTTATGGCAATAGGTTTTTACGTGCGCAACGTTTCCAGAGTGGTGATCATTTTGAGAGCTAAAACTGAAGAGTGATTTAAATCTCCTTATTTTTCATACTCTGCTTTCAAACCTTTCATTGGGACTGGATAACTTACTCGGCGCTAAGATTTTCTGGAGAAAGAAAAGTCAACGAATGAATATGTTAAATATTTCCTAGATTAGACAAATAAGTAAAACTTGGTTAGTACTTCGAAGGTTTTCATTCCAGATTTGTATGGGGGTACATTTATTGCTTAAAGCATTGAACATGATTATGCTTCACATGTATCATAAGAAATTTTTTAAGGCTTTTTGAATTTGTCTTTCAATCCCTCATGGCTTTGATAAAATGAATGTACAGAAAAATCAATAAGCATGACATCAGTGTCTACTAGGCTTGGATTTTGACGCAGCTGATTGCACTGACAAATGAATTTAAATATAATATTTAGCAGAAGAAAGCGTTTAGGACCGAAACGGCAAATATTAATCAAAGGAGTCAGAAACAAAAATAGATCATGATATTTTTCAGATATGCATTGCATTTCCTGATACAGTGTTTTTGGTGCGATTTCAGGGTACCACGGCGTAGGTGGGCCGCAAACAGTGCACCGACCAAGGTATCAACCGGAGATTAGAAACCCTATTTTTGAAGCAGCACGGAGCATGGGATACAAAATCCTTGATCCCAATAATGGCAGACAAACAGGTAAAAAATCCTACTTTTTTATTTCTCAATATTTAATCAAGAAAAAAAAGACTTTTAGACTAAGCAAATGCAAATCACATAACTTTTGCAGGTCTATTTTTGACAGGATAGTTTAAAACGTCCATAAAAAAGTTGAAATTTTTGTCAAGAACTGAAATTTTTAATGTATCAAAAAGGAATTGTTTCGTGTAATTCTGTCATTTGAAAATGACAAATATTCCCCCAGTAGCACTAAATGTTAAAATAATAGCTAGAAACATCTTGTATCCAAGGGAGAAAAGAAAGAAAACACCCCAAAATATCTAAAAAGAAAAAGTAAGGAGATGGTAATTTGATAAAGAAATGGAATATTAAGAAGCAATAAAAGCGAGAAAAATATTTTAAGAATTTCAATCGTTTTGTATTTTTGTATTTTCCGAAGAATGGGAAAGCCGATTGTGTACTAATAAAGAAAAACTAAGTATATTCCCCCAAAACTGTAAATTATTTTGTATTTGAATAATTTATTTTTTATTATTTCATATCCCCTTTATGCAACCTTATTTATCCTAATTTCCCCATTATAGAAAGTTGCATTCATAAGCGGGTAAATCAAAACTTATTAAGTAAGTTACTGAAATATAAAACAAAAAACTTTATAAGGGAAATATCCATAATCCTCTTTAGCACAAAATTATTTCTTGTAATCTTACAAAAGTAATACAAAAATATAAATTAAAAAATCTAAATAAACTACATGTTTGATTTCTGTTCTCTCCAACTCCATAATTTAGATGACTTTTTTTAGTGTCATTTTCCACATATCTAGGACACCAAATGTTTGTCTAGGACTATCACTACGCTACATAGTTTTAATATATGTGGTTTGAGAGAAAATAATCTTTTAAAAATTATAGTGTTGAATAAGTTCTTTGTTCTCTGATATTTAATTTTTTAGAACAATAATTCCTTCGAAGACTCCAAACCAGTTCATATCATTTTAGTTTCTAAGCAACTGCATGTGTATAACACAGGGCAACAGTGGTTTTGGCGCCAAGGATATTTGGATCTGATTTCATATGAATCTGATGCCCTGAATTTAAATATGGCGTTAGTTTTTGCCTAGGAGCTCAAATTTCTAAGATATAATATTTTAGTGAAATATACGTTACACTATTTTAAGTTAAATCAATGGATCAAATTAAAAAACTAAACATGGAATTTTTTATTATTATTATATATTTTTAAAATGTCAAAGGAGAATAAAAATCATAGAGAATATTGCAGTAGTACTTATCTAATTACAAAGAGCAAGCAAGAGGAGAGAGTCATCGATGAAACCAACTAGTCACTGAACACTTCGGAAACTTCTTTTCCGTGATATTCTTGGATGTATTTTGTAACAGTCCCTTTTTAAACTCCAGCAGTAATCTGCCATCATGTGCGTATCCCATCTTCCTTGGTAGTGGTTCTCCATAGTTTTAATATCCTGGTGAAATCTTTCACCTTGTTCCTCACAGGACGTGAGGAACAAGGTCTGTCCATGTGTCTCCTAAATTTTCAGGAAAATGGTTCAAATATCTGTATAAGTAGCGCACCTTAATGCTCATGTTACACCCAAGGGATCTGAAACTGTTTAACACCTCGTTTACCAGTTCAACATAGTTTTCAGCTTTGCATTTGCCCAGAAAATTTCCCACAACTGCAACAAAAGAAGTCCAGGCTTTTCGCTCAGCCTCATTCATGGAATTTACGAAGGCAGGATCCTTTATGAGTTGTCTTATTTGTGGGCCGTCAAATATTCCTGCTTTAATTTTTTCTGTACTCAACTTTGGCATTTTTTACTTTTTATATACAAAGCATGATCCGTTCTTATCAAGAGCCTTTACAAACTACTTTATTAGGCCCAGCTTGGTATGCAGTGGAGGAAAGATGATTTTCTTTCGTCCAACTAAGGGGTCGTTAATGACATTCTTTTCCCTAACGTCCATGTTTTCTCTCTTAGGCCACTCTTTTCTAACCCAGTGGTGTGTTTTGTCTCTGCTATCCCAGAGGCACACGATGCAAGATATTTGATGTAGTCACTTTGCTGTCCAAGGAGAAAATTTACCATTTTTAAGTCCTCACAAATCACCCATTGATGTTCATGATAGTTTAACTTCTGCAAGACCAAAGCTATGGTGTCATATTATTCTTTCATTTTCGTTGAGTGAGCAATTGGTATTGAACCATATTTGTTTCCATTGTGTAGAAGGACGCATTTCAAACTGTGCTTTGAGCTGTCAATAAATAGGCGCCAATCATCTGGAAAATATTCAGGAAGACCCATTTTTTCCAGGAGTCCAGTTTCCTAGGAGGACAAATTACCCATACTTGAATGTATTGAATAGAAAAAAACATTGATAGATAGATGGATGTACAGTAAAACCTAGTTTATCCGGCTCTCGTTTATCCGGATCTCGGGATAATCCGGATCAGATTTGTAGTAATTTTTATTTAATGTTGACATTAGATAATTTTTAACTATGATAGCAAGAAAGTAACTACAAGTCCGCCAAATATTCGATTTTTTGTTTGTTTCAATATACAGTTCCTGCATAGCTTGTACAATAAGTTATGATAATAAAATGCTTTTTGATGAGTTTAAAATCTTCACTAGACTTACCAATTCTTTGTTAAGAAATGATGCGAAAATATTTTATTTTTTAATGTCTTGTAAACAATACTATGTAATTTTGTTACAAAACAGAGAAATTCTTCTTAGTTAAGGATTTTGTATTGTTTATTACCCATATTACCTGGATTATCCGGATTTTCGATTGTCCGGATTGCCTATGGTCTCAGTTAGTCCGGATAAACAAGGTCTTACTGTATCTAAAAATGTAGAGCTGATAGAGAAAAACTGATTTCATATTTATATTCAGCGCCCCAAATTTAGCTAAAATCAGTTCTAAAATCCTAGGCACAAAAAAAATTGTAGCCCTGTGTAATCAATTAGCAAACTTTTTTTTAAAAATTGTGTAGGCACTTGTCGCGAAGACATTCACCTATAATTCACCGCAGTTTTGCTGGCCATTTTATTATGGGAGCGCCATATAGGCGGACCAGCATTGCCCCTATGAAGGGACAACACAAACGGAGGCATTCTAGTGGCGCTTCGCCAGGATTCGATCCAAGCACCCTCAGCATCGAAAACCAGCGCGCTGTACCACAAGGCCGCAACGGCCCTCAATTTACAAACTGACCTAACCAACCATATATTCCAATTGCAGGTTACTATGATTTACAAGGCACTATGAGATCAGGTCAAAGGTGTAGTACTGCAAAGGCATACCTTGTACCAGCTGAAAATCGAACAAATTTGGATATATTACCAAACGCAATGGTTCAAAAGGTATGAATTCCTTTTCATTTTTTACAAACTTTGGTAGTAATTAAAATATGAAATAGTGTAAGATTTAAATCAAAATTTGTATTATGAAATTCCAATAAAAGAGTTTATCACTCAGGTACGTATTAAGTAAATCGAAAATAGCCGAAACTTTCGTGGAATATTTGCAGATATTATGAAGACATATTTATTTTCCGCAAACAAATTTCGTGAGAGGGGTATCTAATCTATATGTGCACTGTAATTCAAGGTGTTGAAGTTATGATTTTAAATTATAAATCCATTAAAAATTGTTTGGCTATCCAAATGAGCTGGGTGATCATACTCTCTTCCATCTTCGCTTTGTTTCCCCGTAGTATATGTGTGAATATAAAACTAACTTAAAAATTCCCTGCAGTGCAGTGAAAGACCTTTGCAGAACGAATTACAGCGAAATATTTCCTATACAGACAGGTTTTAAAATTTTAAAGACAATATAATGCGAAAAAGGTTATTAATGAAAGAATAGGTGAGATTCACCACCTCTAAAAATGTTACTTGGTGAAAGATTAGGTCGTAAGCTCAACACTGTTTGTATGATTAATTCTAAAAATAATGCCGATGTTTTTCAAGCATCCAAATAAGCAAGTCACAGAAAGTCATCATTTTCGGAAGATGCTATATTCTAGGGATATTTCCTATTAATAGATCCACAGAATTAACGGTTAAGGCTAGAAAAGTGATTTAGAAGACTATGGCCAAGAATATAAAGTAGTATTTCATTGTCCAGCAACCAGAGAAAAGCGTACGAAAGAAAATGACAGATAAGAGCGACGAGAAAGTTCTCCTGTTCGCTGAGAACCTAGATGCTAGTAATAACTAAACAAATAAATGCCGATAGAAATGATTCAGTATTATGTCGAACTCCAGGAACGCCATTCATTCAATCACCACGGTTGTGTTGTACTACCCTAAACGACTTAGCAGAGTCAAGACATCTAAGAGGCTATTGAAAGGATGAAAAAAACTCCAGAACTAGAGATTCGTGAACTGGGAGCCTGTCTTTCGTCCAACAAATAGTCAGTACTTTTTATCCCCACCAGACATAATACAAGAGGAATAAACTCTTACAGTAATCTACTATTCAGACTATTTGGACCCAGTTGTGAAACATAACGGTGGTTCGTAATGGTGCGTGGGCTATTGTTTCAAGGAGTAGATGCACAATTTCAAAACTTCTTCAAGGCTGTTATTAAAGAAATTTAATAGCAATCATAATTTCACAAAATGTGTCTCAGATATATGGATTAATACACAGGTGTCTCCACAGTGGAATTTTCCCATAGAAGAATGTTCTGGTGAAACTTTTCCTCTGCCGAAACAATGAAAAACGAGGACAAATTTGCAGATCGTTCGTAAGCTTCGGAGGTACCTCTCAAATAGTACGAAATAGCCCAAAAGCCTGACATGACCCTTACATAGAATTTTACGACACTATTAAAAAACATTTTGTATTGTAAAACTTTACAGCTTTTGAGAGAAAAGTAAATAGAGCAGTATATTTTCTTAAGTTTAAGACTAGTATAAAATTTACATTTGAAAAAATGAACCAAAAAGAGTATAAATTAAAAATTTGGTCACTTCATTTAAAATAAATTTATTTCCAGCTATCTGAGTATACAACCAGTTCTTTTAATTTATGAAGGTAAATATTTCATTGTATGAACGCCCTTGAGACGTGCCGTTTCGAATAACCAGAAATACTTTTCTAGGTGCTGATTAAAAACCGCAAAGCCGTCGGCGTTCAGTTCAATTACCAGGACACAACGTACGAGGTGAGAGCCAAGAGAGAAGTGATTATGTCTGCTGGGACGATCAACACAGCTCAGCTTCTGATGCTCTCTGGGATCGGTCCAAAGAAAGAGCTAGAAAGATTCCAGGTATTTATGTTAGAATATTACTGTTTGAACAATAAGATATATCTCTTCGTTTAAGGAGGTCAAAGACAGAAATTTTGATTTAGCACTATAATGCTTTTGCTATCTATCAAATTAATAATTTGATAGATTTGCTTTTCTACCTATTTTTAAAGTCGCCAAAATTTCTCCACTATCTGGCCAAAAGTATCCGGACGCCCAGTGGTACGAACTCGGAGATTCCTGAGGCATATATTAATATGATGTTGGTCCTTCTTTTTAATCAATGACAGCCTGCACACGTTTGGGGAGACTTTCCACCAGCTTTTGATAGGTGTGCATAGGAATTGACTCCCAGGCGTCCATCACAGCTGAAGTGAGTGCTGGCAGAGAGGATGGTCGATTTGGCTGGCTACGTAATCTGCGTGCTAATTCGTCCCAAAGGTGTTCAATGGTATTTAGATCGGGGCTGTGAGAAGTCTAGTCCAGTTTTTGAACACCCATTTCGTCAAACCATGCCTGCGCAAGTCTCGATGTGTGAATGGAGCAGTTATTCTGCTGGAAGAGAAATGGGCCTTCCCCGAAATATTGCCATAGAGTTGGGAGAGCAGAATTGTCCAGAATATCCACATACATCTCAGAATTCATGTTTCCAACCACAGGAACTAAGGAACCCAGGCCAAACCATGAAAAACACCCCCACACCATGATACTGCCACCACCAAACTTAACAGACGGTCCAATGCAGTCACGTAAGAAGCACTCGCCAGGCATCCGCCAATCCCAGACGCGTCCATCGGACTGTCAGATTGTAAAGCGAGTTTCATCACTCAAAAGAACATTTTTCCACATATCCACAGTCCAATGTCGGTGGTCTTTACACCATTGCAATGGACGCTTCGCATTCTGGGGAGTGATGTTCGGCTTGTGAGCGGCTGAACGACAATGGAATCCCAGGTTTTTGAACTCTCGACGAACAGTCCTGTTGCTAGCACTAACACCTGATGAACTTTGGAAATCCTGAGTGATTTCAATCAACGAGGACTTGCGATGTTGTTTCATTACCCTTTTCAAAGTTCTACGGCTGCGTTCACAATTTTTTTCGGCCTGCCACTTCGTTTTTCTGCAGTTTCACTGCCTCGACGTTTCCACTTCACAATCACATCACTCACAGTGGATTTTGGCTTCTGTAGAATGTCCGAAATTTCACGAATTGATTTCCCACAAAGATGGCATCCCACTATAATGCCACGATCAAAGTCACTAAGCTCCTTTGACTTAGGCCATCCGCACACGGGTCGTCTCGTACTCGGCTCGAACTCGAAGCGAGATGTGCGTCTTGCATGAACTACACGAAATCTACTCGCACACGGGTTGAATCGCACTCGAAGTGGTTTCGTCTTGAATTTGAAGCGGGATGACGAATCCATATTTTTCTCAGTAGGTCGAATGTCTTCAACGTGCAAAGTACAAAACTTCTTGTTTTTATTTGTTTAAAATGAGCAGCTCCATGGATGAGGAGGACATTCTTATGTTATATTGGTACTGTAAGATGAAAAGGAGAAGGTTTCGAAGGAGAGTACAAGTACATCCGTACTTGGAACGGAATTTTCCCCATCGGCTGTTTGTTGCGCCACATTAATTACAAGAAAGTGATGCAAAATTTTTAGCATTCTATAGAATGTCAAAAGAAAGTTAAAAAAATTCAGTTCGGTATATTTTAATGTTATAAAAATACAAATTTATTTTATTAATTATAAAATTATTTGAAATTTTATTTTCAATCGGAGTTTTAAATGCATATAATTTTTAAGATACAAAAGTTTGTGCTAAGCTTTTGTGTTTGTGTGGGTGAGACGATGGGACTCAGGTAGAAATCACCACCACGAAGTCCAGGCTTTGACATATTTTCATCAAAACTAAAAACATAATTTTTATGTTTACTGATTTGAAAAATTAAATATATTGAATTTCGCTGTGTTTTGTATTCGATTATTATTATTTTTTTATGCATTTAATCAGAATAGATTTCGTGAAATTGTAATAAGATTTTTTTAATGAATGATTGTAATAAGTTTTTGCAATTAATAAAGAAATACTATAATGTAATAATTTTTTTAAACTAAAATAAGTAACATTAATAAAGTTTGTAATTAAATACATTACCTGTCAAGTTGACTTCTCGTGCAACTTCATTTCACGCTTTTTCTGTACAATCTTTTCTAAAATATTCACTGAGCGTGTGGTCATAAAGCTCCGGGTGTTTTTCCTCTTCTCCTACAAATTTAACGTTGAACGATTCCATTGATAATCGAAAGTTCGGCGCGTCACGCTCGATTTTTTCCGTTCCAAACAGTTCGAGTGAAACGAGACGAGTACGAATCAAGACCGCTTCGACTTCGAGCCGATTGCCAATCGCCCCGTTAGTGGAGTCCCATTCAATTACGTAGGAAGTTGAGTGGTGGGAAAAATCGCTTCGAGTTCGAGCCGAGTACGAGACAACCCGTGTGCGGATGGCCTTACTCATTGTCTCGCAAACGCATAAATATGACCGGACAAACCACTATCAACACTTTTATATCTTTCGGTTACTCATCAAATTATGTCACCTGACAGATCCACTTCTTTAGGTGGGTGTTCGGATACTTTTGGCCAGATAGTGTAATAAAACCAATAAAATAGCAGTACCTTGGCAACGTTTAATTTCAGTAGAAAAACTCTCTCACATCTCAATTTTTATCAAGATAATTTATATTTTCGGGAATTGCAAATATATTTTTTATTTAAAAATTCGGAAGATAGTCCAAAATTACAGAACGCTGTATAAAGATTCAATTTGAGAATGAATCCTTTTATGCCTGGTGAATCGTGAAAAAATCCATTTCCTGATAGAAACACCCATAGAATAGTTGTACAGCTGTGTACTCTTAGACAGTAAGGCAAAAAAATATTGCACCTGGTTTGTAAAAATCGTAGAAAAATTGTAATTTGTTTGGTTTGTTACCAAATACAGCATATTTCAAGCAAAGATAATAAAAATTTTATGGAGTTTCCGCTGCTGAAACCCCTTAAATTGGACATATCTTCCATATCATATAACGCAGGTGGATAAAGATATAATCTTTCTGATGGATTTTTAAACAATTTCACAATTTGAAAATTGCAGTGGTGAAATTATTTTACGTAAGATTTTTTACTCAGTGGTTTTATTAATAACGGAAAGTTGCGAAGCTCATAAAGAGGTAAATATGCATATCAATGAGTGATGTTAAATGAGCTGGAGATGCGAAGAGCTTTTCACAGTGTGGATGCTGTACTAAACTGAATAATACCATTCTACGACGGTATAAAATTCATGTACCCCTAGAAAGCATTTAAACTGATCGACGCAGTCTCATCTTATAGACATTTTTTACGATCTCTGACTATGATATATGAACTTGTGCAACTGTCTGTGGAACATTTAATTCTTTTGAATAAGGGTAGGAAAATGACGAGCAAAATTTCATTCAATGTTTTCGAGTTATTTTACGAGAAAAAGTATAAATATATAGAAATCGATGTCCCCAGAGAATCCAGTAGCTATACATTCTGCCTGACCCATGAAGGAAGACGTAGCTCAGGTCTGATACTATAATAAAATATGCTAGGGTGCATATTAATTACACTATAAAACAAAATGTATTGGCATTACATGTGGCATAGGGTTGCATATGGCATATGTAATGCCATACAGGGTCATATGGCATATAACATTTCAGCTTCATCTTAAATGACAGACAGAACTCTTCTAAGGTTCAGAAGTTTCCCTAAAATATCCGTGAACTATTGAATGCGATTGCAGATATTTATTGCAGACATTGACACATCAAAGATGAACCGTTATTCATAAATTTCTAAGTATGGAACTGTAAATGCCAGTGGCGCACATAGGGGGGGGGGGGGCAAGGGGCGCCCCCCCCCCAAAAAAATAGAATTTGCATTATGAATACTGATTTTGCATTATAAATATTTTTATCCATTTATCTCGACCCCCCATGCATTATAAATATCTTTATCCGTTCATCTCGGCCCCCCCCCCAAGAAAAATCCTGGGTGCGCCACTGGTAAATACACACAATGAGAAGCATGACCATGAGTATAATTCCTCAATTTTTGTATTCGTGTCTAATTTTCTGCTGACATTATAAAACCCCTGAATGGATAGTTAATGACACCTCACCCCCCCCCCCAAAAAAAAAAAGAGTGATTGAATAATTGAGATTCCCAAGAGAGTTGGAATTGGAGAGGTTGTTTCAGAGATAGAAACCTAACACCCACAATGGTGTCTGAATACGAACTAGCATATTTCAAGAAATGACAAATAATAGAAATTCATAAGTGCCTCTCGGAGACCCTCGCTAGAGTTGAGGAGAAATGTAGTCATACAAATTCGTCATTGTTTGTCTCTCAGTGAATTTTCTTGAAGGGAGGGTGAGAAAAAATCCTCCAATTAGCAGTTAGGCGAATTCATAAATGCCTCTCACGGAATTTCGCTTTGTCGAATTTGAATAAACATTTCAACCAAAGAATAGTTAATTCGTAAAAATCCCACAGTGGATCTCGCTCTATAGTAGAAGATAAAACATTTTAAGAAGTGAACCAGTTATGCAAATTCGTGAATTCATCGCAGTGGATCTCGCTAAAAGACATAAGAGAACATGCCCATGAATGATGTGTTTTGGTTGTGTTAATTCAGAAATACATCGGAAGCATCAGTTAGAGAAAAGAAGAAAAAAACACAGAATCGCTCAGTTTTAAACTCTGAGTGCCAGAAATGGCTGCGATATAGGCGCATCGGATGTTTTATAATCGTTGCTTCAATAATGTCGATTTATACTACATTTTATATTCTAACTTATCTTCCTACAGATACCAGTTATTGCAGATCTACCCGTGGGCAAAAATCTACAGGATCACTGCGGTTCCAACGCGAATTTCGAGTTGAGTCCTAATGTTCCTCCGTATCTCGCAAAATTATTGAGTCCTGCAAATATTGCCGAGTACATACTGAGAAGAACAGGTAAATTTATGACTATCGATAGCGAAAAAGTATTTGTTTCATAAAATTACTGAAATTTTTTTTACTTAAGTAAAATATGGGTGTAAATTTAAGTTAATACATAAAATTTTCTGAAATCTTTTTCATTCCATGGCTGGTGAGCCAAAAAAAAGCCAGTAGGAATAGCACTAGTTTCTGTGGCTGACCATTTTCATTAACTTTTTTTTCGGCAGTTATTTCTTTCTGACAAACCCCACCTAACAGCATTCGGGACAGACTTTGGCAAACTCTTTAAATACAAATTTTAAATTTAAATTTAGACAATTCTGATAGTTGTAACATAAAAATTGCTTTTACCGTTATCCCCTGGTCTAATACTGTGAAATACCTAGGATTAACCCTAGATAAAAGACTCACTTGGGGACCACGCATCATTAATATTAGAAACAAATTTCGCAATGCTAAAAGACAACTTTACCCCTTAATTGTACGGAATTGCAAAATGAACTTTAGTAGTAAAATGCTCATTTATAAATCGTTTTTAAGACTTTTACATACGTACGCTGGATCAATTTGGTCGTATGCTACGGATCCCTATATTAAAGTTCTAGCTGTTGCTTAAAACATGACCATTAGTGAAATCCCTAATTCCCCATAATATTTTTGCAGTGTTGACAATTATAGGGAGATTAATCTCCCTGCTATTCAAAATGATCTCCAAACTCTTGCAATAAACTTTCATAAAAATGTTCCACAAGAATTTATTAAAAATCTTGCCAGTTACGACCTTCTTGACCCAGATAACAAGAGACAGCCTTGTGTCATTCTCGTTCGTTTTTTTTTTTTTTTTTTTTTACTGTTTTGTCCTCTCTTCTCCCTAATATTTTATGTAAAAACTTTTTTTAACTACTGGAATTCTTTTCCTGATCGTTTTTCCTGTTGTACTCATTCAGTTTCCCATTTTAACATGGCCTCTGAATCATGCTGTTTCATGGGTCGATTTCTTGCACTATGATTCGTTCCTGAAATCAGTTTCAGGATCCGATCCGTTTAACTACCCATTTTGTTCTCCGGTTCAAACCCTGACCGGGACGTTTCTCCTTAATTTTTGTTGCGTATGTTCTTTTCATTTACTTTTAATTTTTAAATTCAGTTATTTTATTTTTCTTATTTCCTTTTAAATTTCATGTAATCCGCGAATTAGTACCTTTTTATTTTTCAAGAACACTGTGTTAATATGTCTTATATGTATCACTGGGGATTCGGCTTACGCCCAGGTGCCCCGCTAACGTCCTCCATATTGGAAGCTTGGTGCAAGTCATTTCCCATTGGTCCAAGTGACCATGCTCTACAATCGGAGCTTCGCTCTGCCCAAATCTTTATTTTTTCTCTCTGTTATTATTTTTCTTTGAACTCTCGAAGCGTTTTCGTTAGTACCATACTCTATTCTCTTTCCTATGTTTTTATATTTGATCGCTGAAGTTTTGAGTCCATTGCTAAATGATTCTGCAATGGAGTGCTCGGCAAATGGATTGTAGTTTCCCAAACACTTCCGAATATAAATTCTTCATTTATAAAAATCATCTTCTACTCTTAAAAAGGCTGATGACAAATGCTTCCTACAGATATCTAATAACTTATAAGAATGACAACTAACTGCAATGCAAAAGGTGTAACCCTCCAGGAACCTGGGTAGTTAGCTGAGATTAGCTTACGGGGAAAATCACTAACACTCAGTCACAAGTAGCTTGTCCTACTTCTGTCTGAAGGAAGGTTACCTCTGCTACACCGAAATTGGTTGCCATCCCTGCAAGTTACTGAGGTGAGAGTTCTGTGCTTGGAATGATTTTCAAGAAAGTTCATCTTAAATTTGCTGTCGAGGTTTCGGGCTGCATTTAGAGTGGTTAATTTTAAACGTTATTATTAGTGGAGTCCTCAAATATTATTTTTAAAAAGGTTATTCATAGCAAAAAGTACAAGCTGTTAGCTGCATTTAGAAAACAGTTTAATCTATACTAATATATAAAGAGAGAGAGCGGATTTTGTATGTGGAGGGAAATCTCCCGAACCACTGCACCTATTTGAAAAATTCTTTCGTTATTTGAAAGGCACATTATTCCAGATGAGCATAGGCTATATATTATGTATATCTGATCAGTAGAAATAAAGTATGGGGCCTAAATGTTGAGCTGATGCTTCACCTTTACAGCTTTTCCTTTGTCAACCATAGTCAAGTAACCATAGCAACACATACTACATTTTCATTTATTATCAGTAAAACATTTAAGATTTTAAAGATTCAAGTGGAGGTATTGATAAATACAAACAAGATTTTTGAAATTGGTAACCTTTAAGGGTTTATTGAAGAAAATTCAATTTGGAACTACGCTTTTTATTGGACATTTAAGGTAAAAAAAATTACAATTTTTTGGCTATCAACTGGAAATTTATTGGTATAATATTACAGAACTTTATTTAACTTATAAACTTTGTTTTAAATTTATGTATAATTTTATGCACAATTTAAATTTTTTTTCTTTCCAATGTGACAGACGATTGCACATTATCCGAAAAATATGAAAATACAGCAAAAGAAATGCTCTTCAAACAGTACTACTATATTAACTGTACTATATTATTTAGTATGTTCTAGTAGATTTAATTTGAATATTTCTCTTCTACATTATTGTGTCTATAAAAATATCCATTACGATTTTTTTATAGATATATTTTTTGTTTGATTTTTTGGCATTAATTGCACACATTGACCGTTGTATTTAATTTATATATATATATATATATATATATATATATATATATATTTGGCATTAATTGCATACATTGACCGTTGTATTTAATTTGAATGTACTTCGAAGCGAAGCACGGGTAATCAGCTAGTATACAATATAAATACTGTCCAATCGATTAAATGGCCTGAGAAAATACTTGAATAACATAATATAAAGGTAATTTTTAAATATTTAGAGGTTTAAAAGATTATAGGAAAAGGAATTCAAACCGAAACTTTGGTGAAGTTGACGATTTTGGTGGGAAAGTATCAAATCTAAGAAATCGGTGTTTCAGGACGTTTGACAACCATGAATTTTATACACTCTATCGGTTTCACATGACACCGGGTTAAGAAATACTGGAATTCATTAAATTGCAATCTCAAGCTTTTTATTTTCCTAATCTTCATACTCTTTCCTCAAACACCGTCGTAAAGCGTTAGGACATTTACCATCTCATAATTATTAATTGGAAGAATCCCTCGTTTACTTGGACTTTCGGATGACAATGACGGCTTAGTGAACCGTTACACCACTGGAGCATGCGTGATAAACGTCAAAAGCTTCTTCTAAACGGAATTAAGCGGTCTTACCACATACACATTATGTTCTTTTCTTCCCCAGGTCCTTTGGGTTCCTCTGAATTCTGTACAGCGATGGCTTTCTTGAGGGACAATATGACAGTTCCTAAAATAGATTTTCCTAACCATGAATTATACTATGGTGAAGCACTTTCGGCGATTGGCATACAATTAGGTTTGACACCAGAGGTAAAAACAATATTTCTTTATTTTCCTTTCTTTTATACTCTCTTGAAAACGCACTTAATTATAAACAGGAAACCAGATTCCTAGAAGAAATTCTTAAACACACTTGCTGAGAAGTAAATTTTGAAACGTAACATAAAGCGATGATCATCCAGTAAATGATTTGATTGGTGTATACCAGAGGTGGGGAACGCGCGGCCTTGAGGACGCATGCGGCCTCCGTGATCTTCTTGTGCGGCCTTCATAAAAGCTAGCACTTGTATTAATATTTAATTATATAGATTACAACAATTTGCAAATCAATGGAATTAAATAAAGAACGGCAAGAATGTATGTACAGTGTCGGCCAAAATAAAGCTGACATTTTGAAATTGTTGTCTAAAGTCACTACAATTGTATATTTATCCAGATGAGCTTCGTTTACCTTGATTGTATGATACTTTAACCACACTTTATATGCAATTTAATGCTCACAGTTTCTTAGCAATACTACCAGACATGTTATATGAACTCTACACAAAATTTTTTTTCTTACTATTATTGTTGTGACTGACTCCATGTACATTAAAAGTATTATTTTTCTGCACGAATGGCGACAGGAAGATTTAATTTCGGGTTTTTGGAATTGTTTTGTTTTTAATTTAAATAAAGGAATGCTGTTCTTTTAAAAACGGAAGCCCTTTTGACGCTAAAAAGGATACAATAGAAATCTGGAAAAATGCTGTTGAATATCTATGCCTACGAGAGCATGCACGCCGTTTACTTTCCTGCTTTGTAAGTGCTTACTGCTACGAGTCAATATTTTCTCTCATGACAAAAATTAAAACTAGTTTAAGAACGTAAATCACAGACCCTCATTTAGAGGACACAATTAAGGCTTCGCGTTACGAAGCTTGATCCAAATATTCAATTACTTTCAAGCAAGAAACAAATGCAAATATCTCACTAACTTAAATTTTCCATCGGATTTTAAATTTATTTTAGGAATTGTTGTTAAGTCAGTTATTTATAATTTAATACTATTATTTTCTATTGTATTTCTTTATAATGTTAAAATTATTTAAAAATACTTCTACTTTATTATTTTTATTTGAAATGGTATTTAAATATGTAGTTGTTTATTAAAATTTTAAAATCTGGATGAATATTTATATATATATATATATATATGTGTGTGTGTGTGTGCTTGCTTGCTTGCTTACATAAATAAAAATACGAACAGTGAAATATAAAATATTACAGCGGTATCTATGAATCTAATAATTTTATAAAAAAAATAATTAATGATTAATGTTATAACAAGTTTTTGCCCTTATGTGAATACAAAAATATTTTTAATTTTAACTTTTTATGTCAAATAAAAAATAAATAAGGACATAATTTTTTTGTTATTTTTCTATATAATGCACCAAATTGTTAAAACTATACCTAACTATAATAATTTCATAAAAGTTGCATTTATAGGTACATCAACTTCTGCGACCTCGTTTATTACTACATAATTTAATTGTGGCCTCTAATGGTAAAAAGGTTCCCCAACTCTGGTGTATACCTTTTTAATGATAGATTAGTTGCTATAATAAAAGTGTATTTTCTTGGAAAAATTTGTAAAAAAGTACTTATTGGCTATCTTATCAATATAGTACATTTACTATTGAAAGATATTTCGTCCATCTTACGTGATGTATGACTTTAAATAAACTAAAATCTTTATATCTTGATTTTTACAAAAGGAAACAATTGACGGTTGCTAATGTTTACCAGAGTCTGGAATTTTCAACTGAGAAGTAAGAAATGAGAGAATCAAATGCTGATTTTAGAAAGTTTTCAGTTTATTGTTACAAAATAGCATTAGGATGATTGAGTGGGTCATATAACTGCAGATTAAGCCCGTCTGCTGGTTACAAACCCGTCCGACGGGTTTGTAACCAGTTGCGCCGTGTGCGTGGCTCCATTCAATTACATAGGTTGCGACTCATCACGGACTGGTTTGTGATTTGAGTCGGTTATCAGTTTCTTTTGAGTTGCTCCTTGTGCAGACGACCTAAGTCGCTTCAGCTACTTCTGAAACATCAAGATAGACCAGTGATTCTAAAACTTTTAAAACATTCTAAGCCCCATTTATAATAGATTTATCTTACTTTACTATTTAATATTATTCGGTGATACTGTGACCATAAAAAAAAATTTACCAAAGAATGCAATTTTAGGTAATCCAAATGGATCGGTAATATGGCTCCGAAATAACATTTATATCCTTTATATAGATTATCCAGAAGTCCCCCCAAATAGATATACAGATACAATTCGCCAAAATATCAAATGCAACATTCCTTCCCTAAAATCGTCATTCCCCTATCAATATTAGTACAAAATATTAAAATGTAGACATCTCTTTCGTAAAGAGTGTCATATAAAAGTGTTTTTAAGGAGAACATCTCTGCAATTTTTATACATATTTTAACTAATATATGTTTAATTTATTTACCCTATTGAAAACTCTGTTTCAAAGAAAAGGGCTTGGACATTATGAATGGGACTATTGTTATTTGCAAAATATTATACTTAATTCACACAAACGTATGTCTCTGCATAGGCATTTGCACGTATATACGCACCGTACGCTGGGAAACCTTTCTACACGTGCGTAGCTCATATACTGCAACCTAGGAGCCGAGGAACGGTGACGCTGCGGTCTGCAGATCCTTATGATCCCCCGAATATAGATCCCAACTACTACGAAGACCCTAGAGACATTCAGGATGTTGTTGAAGGTAACGATCTTTCTTTATTCTCATAAACATTCAAACATATGACGTTACCACTCGAGACAAATGGCTACGCAGTTGTTAAAAAATATTCTAATGCTCGTAATGTGTGCGTGTGTGTTTGTTTGTTTGACCTTCCATGTATGAAAAAATGCACAACGTTACTTTTCAAAAGGTTTGACTCCATGTTCTTACGTCAAATATCTGAAGGAACTTCTTGTAAGAATACGCAAAGAGCTGACCGAGTAGAAGTAAAACAAAAGAAATACTGTTAAGCTCAGGTCATGCGTTACCAAGATATCAGATATTTTATTTAATAGTTTATTCATCACTACCCCTAATGGTAAAAGACTCATTAGTTGTAAACTTTATTGCAGGTAACTTAACTTCAATGTAACAAAAGAGTGACCTATTTTTACGCCAACATTCAATTCAGAAAATCATCAATAACTCGATATTATTCGACACTTAAAGTTTGCATATTTAAAACACCAATTACTAATTTTTCTTGGATTTGTTTAATCATAAAATTTAGCATAGATTCACGATGAATACCAGTGAGATTTTAACTGCCCATTCAAAAATATATTGTTGTGCGAGGAGAAAAGATCCTGAGAATGAAGGGTGATAGGGTGAAATGTTCGACTGACACGCAGTCAGGCTTACAAGTCAATATTTTAAGTCTTCTATTTAGACACCATTCCCTCTATGTCCTGATTGCGAACATATTTTCTCCAAGTAAAATACTAATTTCTTTTAAATACTAATTTTCTTTTCTGTTATTTTTTAAATTTTTGTACGGAGACTTAAGACATTTCCGTTTGTAAAGCATTTGCATAAGTAAAAATTATGTTAATAAATAATTTAGTAAAATCTCAGATAACTGGTTGAATAACTCTTCTTTTACATTTGTAAAACAAAGCGGAAGCAATAATTTTTGTAAAATAAATCCCCTCACCAACTAAGTAGTTATGTAAAATAAATTCCCTTACCAACTAAATAGCACTATTATTTTAGAATCAAATGTGACTACCCTAAACTAAGGGTCTATTACTATCACAACTAAACTTCCGTGAGTTGTTAGAGGTTTGGAGGAGGGCACGAGAACACCAGATATCGCCCATGGAGATGCTGGGTCAAAATTTTGGTGGCACCTAGCTAAGTTGGCCTCTGACCCTTGTCGTGCTATAAAACTGGACCGCATCCCTAGCCCCTCGAGCCCAGCATGGACTGTTCTTGAGTTTTGGGCCAGGCGGCATCAGAAACAACAGCAAAAACACCTCTATAAAACGACCGTAACCTTCTCTACCTTTTCCTGATGTTTTAGTAGCCTCATTCCTAATTCCTTTTCCCGTTTCTTTGGATAGGAAATATTATCCTTTTCCCCCATCTTTCAAGATAATTCTAATATCTTCATCTGGAAATCCCTGTTATTCCCTCAAACTCAAATCCTGTCAATTCACTCAAATCAACTAATGGGGAACTTATATTTTTCAAACAACGTACAAACTTTATCAATATAATTTTGTTGATTTAACAACAGTTTTCCCTCTTGTTCAATGAATTCAATTCCTAGCAATTTACGCGTTCTCCCTAAAACTTTTAAATCAAGTTGTTTCTCTAATATACAATTTCACTTATATCAGATTCACTTTTTCCAAATAAAATTATGTCACCTACATATAAAAGTAAAACAATATTATTTAATGAATAAACACAATTGCACCATGAAAGTCTTTCAAATTTTAAATTTAGTAGAATCTCATCTATTTCAAAATACCAAAGTCTACTGCTTTGTCGTAAACCATAAATGGCCTTTTTTAATAAACACACCTTGTTTGTATCTTTCACTTCATAGTCTTTTAGCTGTTTCATATACATGACTTTGTCTAAGTCAGCATGCAAATATGCACTATTAATGTCCAACTGAACATGAAACCACTTTAATAAACAAACAAAAATAGTAAAGAACAATCGTATCACAGTAAAATTTATGACTGGACTAAACACTTCATCATAAGAATCACCTTTAGTTTGACAAAAACCTTGCGCAATTAACCTGGCTTAATCACGCTCTTCAGATTTGCTTTTCAGATTTGCTTCAGATTTGCTTCAGATTTGCTTTTTCAGAATTCTCGGTGAGATTCATTTTCCTTCTCACCGGAAATCATATCCCTCGGATCTCTTGTCGAGCATGCGATTATTCCATTATTGAAGAACTTTGTTTAAGAAATTCAGCTTGTCTTCGTGGGTTGAAGATGAATTGAAAAAAAAAATATTCTTATTTTATTTCACAATACGACGTATCGCTCCTTTCTTTCCCATTTTTGTCAAAATGCTTATGACTACGTCACTCGTCTCGGTTCCAAAGTTATCTCTTTAAACCAGTGGTTCCCAACCGGTGGTCCGCGAGAGCCTCGAAACTGTTCCAGCACCACATATAAAAAAGTTGCCAAGCAAATGGGGCTTTTGAAAGCAATGTTCATTGAACTGAACTAGATGGGTTCATATATCCGATGACTATCAGGTGTTAAATTAAAATTTCTTAGAAGTTTAACATAATTATTTTATTATTAGAATATGATACAAAATAATTTGCATATCCCCCGAAGGTCCCCCCCCCCTCCTCAAGTCAGTGGGGGTGGGGTGGTGGTGGTCCGCGTATGGTTCAATATCTGGCTTTGTGGTCCGCAGACTTTTACAGGTTGGAAACCGCTGCTTTAAACCAACAAACGGACTACAATTTAGTTCTCTGCCGTATCCCACATCTTTTCATAATTGTATTTAGATTATTCTTTGTGAGAGTAATATCCTCATGATATTGGTCCAACTAGTAAAAATATTGACGAGACTTTCTTGCTAAACTTTACATCTTTTAGTCCTGAATGGCTGCTTTTCGGGAATTTCAGGCAATTATAATTACAATTATCATTAGTAACATTTTTAATAACTTTATTATTTCCATTTCTTTTACACGTGTTTGTGTGTGCGTGTGCGTGTTTCAGTGGGTCATCTGTCATAATTGTTGTTATTAGTACTAATTGTAGTAGTTACAAATATAGTCCAGTAATTTATTACTGTTATAAATGTCATGATTATGACTTAGAAATCGTGTCACGAAATCTTCAATATCTTAGGTCTGAAGAACTGCATGCGCATCGGCACAAGCCCTGCTCTTCGAAGGGTCGGCTCTACTCCCTTTTCCACATTAATACCCGGATGCGAGAGGTACCAGGGAAACGAGGACATGTATTTCTGGTGCCAGGCAAGATCTATAGTTTTTACGCTGAATCACCAAGTTGGGACAGCCAGAATGGGACATCCCGAGGATCCCAGGACAGTGGTCGATCCAAAGTTAAGGTGCACATTTCATATTCTGTATATCAGTAAAATATTATTACAGCAATTATATTCCCATCATTAAAGCAATTCCACCTTGCTGGAAAGTAAAACGTGGAACTACCACAATATGCTCCGATTTCGGGTAAATCGAAATGTGCAGAGTTTTGAAAAGAAAAGACAAAACCTTTGTGCTCGAGGAATAAACAGGAAATCCAACGTAAATAAAGCACAAATAGCAGTAAGGTGGAATCTTGCATACTGCCGTTTCGAAGCTGCAAAGGAGCTTCTTCATCAGTGCAAAGAACTTAGTGGCAGCTCAAAAGTCGAAAACTAAGCAAGCTTTCGGGTTTTTGATCTGCCACTAAGTTCTTTGCACTGATGAAGAAGCTCCTTAGCAGCTTCGAATCGCCCGTATGCCAGATTGCATCTTACTGCTATTTGTGCTTTATTTACGTTGGATTTCCTGTTTATGTGCAGGGTTTGTCAGAAGAGAAAAAAACTTTTAGAAGAGAAAAAAAAATCTTTTTTTCAAAAGTTTTTTTAGCAACAGTTCTAAGTTATTCACTTACAATACTTACGCAAAGCGTACTGTCTGAAGTCGATTCGATTCCCGGAGTTTTGGCGCCATTTCGTAGTTAACATTTATAAGTTATTCACTTATTTAGGGACAGTTCTAAATTTTATCAATTTAAGGGGCTCGAGAATTCTACTTATCATTAAGTCATTTCATTAAAACGAAGACACAGAAAACAAACAACATAATCTATAAATTCAACATTCTTTTTATGATTTTATCACGATAGTTTTTCTCTCTATGTTGCTATTCTGCAAAATTTAACTGTAAGGTTAATTTACTTTCTGTGCTACTCCTTGACAGAATGTAACTTTGCGGTTGTCACGGCAACCGTCTGCAGAGTTTTAATATACATTATTCCATAAAAATAGCATTTTGTATATTTTTCTGACGATAGACATATTTATTAAATATATAATTATATGATTTAATAAATATATTACATATTTATTTTTTTCTTCTTGCATCAATACATGTTGTAGCAACGTACACACGAATTGATTTTCCACTTTGAGATAGTTTGGATAATCCCTCGCCATTGTAACTCTTGTAGCCCAACACATTAAATCTGGAGAATTCCCGATATTTTACAATCCCGATATTACACAAACCTATCTTTGAGTCCAAAATTCGCCAGTGGCAATAGGCTAATGGGTCCTTCACATTACTTCGGCCTGTGTCATCCCTTCAACTGTTTTTTGAGGCTAATCGTGTTGAGCTCTCTGATTGGATGAAAAGTAATTCGAGCCATTAATGCTGACTCTGCCAAGGTGAACAAAAATTTTCAAGTATAACAAATAAAAGAAGTAGACATTTCTTCGTGGCAATACTTCCATATTTTGTGATATTCTCAGGGCCTCTATGGCTTGGGCAGAAGTGTGTGGCTGTAAAGATGTAAACTCTGCAGACCGTCTGCCTATACTTACTGTACATAATGTTCCTATACTTGTGCATCATCAAACTACTGATTATTCCCAATAAATGATTCGTCGCAATGATTTCATAATTTGAGATATTCTCAATGTTTACAAGACATGGCCTGAGTGGCATGTTTGTAAAAAAACTGCTTGTGAAGACTGTCTGGGTATACTTGAATGTAGCAGTTGAAATGGATGGTCATAATTTGCAAGAGGCATAAAAGTCTGCCTCCCTAATTTATTTTCAAAATGACGTCAAATATACACAGACAAAAATCTATATTTTTTTGCCAGTTTTTCATTCCAAACATCAAATTAAACTGCTTTCAGTCATTAAAAACCACGGATAAATTTTCATCGATGTAATTTTAGTATCTAAGATATTCAGAAAATGAAATAAAAGACAAGACTGCCATCTCAAAGGGTACTATTATCCTTTGTTCAGTTATAATGCAAGTAATTTTTGCTCATCGATTGACTTTTACCGCTTCTTATTTTGTCAATCCGTGACATCAGCAGTCCATTCTTACTAATGTCAGAAAATTGTTTTAAGTACGCATTACTATAGTTGTGGACAAAGCTAATAAAATCTGTACTATATAATAAAAGTTATAAAGCTACACTGGTGAAATAAATTAAGAGAATTTGCATATTTTCATAAAAAGTGCTGAACTGAATATAAAACCACTGCTTTTAGACAAAAATGCAAATCTTGTACGTCAAATACGTAAGCGTACACGTGTGTGTAGGCGGAGCCAGTAGAGAAACAGGCTTTATAAGCGCGCGTAAGTTAAGACGCATTTCGTTCGCTAGCACACGTCGGCCACTTTCTTGGTGTTATTTTGCAGCAATCGGTTAATTTCAAATTGTAACAGTAAAAATGAGAAACCGCCAACGTTTAGATGATGGAATGAGGTGGCGAATTGTGGTGAGGCTAGAAGCAGGCCAATCTGAAGTCCACATTTGTAGAGAGTTCAATTTAACGCCCAGCGTCGTGTGTAAATTATGGAAACAGTTCCTAGATACCGGATCCACCGAGCAAAAGCCTGGGCAAGGTCGTCAAAGAGCCACGACGGCCAGAGAAATCGCCATTTGTCGATTATAGCGAGGCGTAACGGGAGTGCTACAGCTTCTCAGCTCTCTCGTGACTTACGAACAGGAGAATCCGTTTATCATGGTGCAGAGAGCATAGAGTTTGGAGTATGGATCAATGGGCTACCGTTCTCTTCACAGATGAGTCCCGGTACAGCCTAAACACCGATTCTCGCCGTACCTTCATATGGAGAGAACCAGGGACCCGCTATCTACCCTCCAATGTCCGCGAAATCGACCATTATGGCGTAGGAGGTTTAATGGTCTGGGCAGGCATCATGTTGGATGGCCGCACACCTCTCCATGTCTTTGAAAGAGGCACTGTGACTGGTGGGAGGTAAAGGGATGAGGTCTTGGAGTCCTATGTTCGCCTTTTCAGGGGTGCAGTTGGCCCTGAGTTCATTTTAATGGACGATAACGCGAGGCCACATAGAGCTCTTCTGGTCGACGAAATTCTAGAGAGTGGTGATATTCGCCGGATGGATTGGCCAGCCAGATCTCCAGACCTTAACCCTATAGAACATGTCTGGGACGCTCTGGGAGGGCAATTACAACTCGCAACCCCCCTCCGAGAACCATCCAGGGAATAGAAACAGCGTTGCTGAACGAGTGGGACGAATTTCTACAGGAAATGATAAAATGCCTTATTTGAAGTATGAAATCACGCTGCGAGACCTGTATATATGTAAGAGGGGACCATACCCTCTATTAACCCATCTATTAACCCTTTTTTTGTTTATTCTGCAACCGCTGTTTCATACCTTCTGACTCAACGAGTGTTACACACGATCATGCGTGTGTATTACAGTTATTGAATGGTTATTTGTTTTGTATTGTATCAATGTATGTACATATCAAATTTCACTAAAATCGCTACAGTAGTTCTAGAGATAATCGACCAAGTCTGCAAATTCTCTTAATTTCTTACACCAGTGTATTATAAATATATTATAAATATTATCAGGTTATTTTCAGTTTTTATTACAGTGTTATATATACAGAGGCTGTTCGCACATTTTTTAGACGATTTTGCTAAGCGGTAATAAAAAATATTTTGCTTCAAAAGAAATAATTGCAATTGTACTATGTTTTTAAAAGTCAAAATTATCGTCTACGGCTTGAAAGTTTTGTTTTTATTCAAAATGGCGTTTTTAACAAAGCAGTGGTTCGAAGGCTACGTTTATGCTCTTTCCGAAAAGAAATATGCATACTCCGTTATCCAAAAACGATGTGAGAGTCATGGTTTTGTGATATCTAAAGCGTCAATAGGTAATATCGTCAACAAGAAAGGAAAAAAACGTCAAATTGGAACCTCAAGTGGGACAAAAATTCCAAACAAGTATCCAAGGAAAAAACGGGCATCTTCGACTATTGCAAAGGTACGTTGTTTAATGCTAAAAGAAAATCCCCCTAGTCAAAGGACAGTTGCAAAATCATTAAAATGCTCGGTGTCCACTGTAAGCAAAATGATAAACGTTGATTTAAATCTTAAGAAAGCGAAAAAACGCAATGTGCATCGTCTTCTTCCAAATCATATCGCTGAACGCAGGACACGCTGCAGAATTCTATATGAGAAACACTTATCCAAAGAAAAATGGAAGACAAATGTCACAATAGATGAATCATGGGTGTATTTAAATGATTTCAACAAAAAAAGAGCCATTTTTTATCATAAAAGGGGAAAAAAATTTAACTACATGGTTCAAAGAATCGAAAGAAAGTTTTTCTAAGGGATTCATGATTGTTGCTGGTTTTTCTTATAATGGCAAGTTAAAAATAAAGAGAATGGAAAAAATGTCAAGTTAACCCCAAATACTATCAGGGACATATTTTATCGCCAATTTTTCTGAATGAAATACCATCGCTTTACCCACAGTGCCATCAATCTGTGAGACTCCATCTGGACAAAGCTAGCAGTCACACATCAAAATCCACTGTAAATTTCCTAAAAGAAATGGAACAAAAAACTGGTATCAAGGCCATACCCTTCACTGATATCCCTACTAAATCTCCCGATGTATCCCCTATCGATTTTTGTGCTTTCGGACTTTTAAAATCTGCATTATCCAAACGTCGCCCCAAAACCTTTACAGGACTCTGGAAAGCTGTTCAGGAGGAATGGAATAGAATACCTCTTCTGACACTTCAAAAGGCATTATTATCCTGGAAATTGCGGTGTCGAAAGATAGTTCAGAATAAGGGATGTCAAATAGAACATTTAAAACACAAGAATTTTATGTAATTTAGTTTTGTGAATACAATATACATCGTCTAAAAAATGTGTGAACAGCCTCTGTATATTACTGTAGCTATGTATTTAAACATCTGTGTTATGTATGTCTAATGCAGAGGTGGGGAACCTTTTTACCATTAGAGGCCACATGTAAATTAGGTAGTAATAAAGGAGGCTGCATAAGTTGATGTACCTATAAATGCGACTTTTATGAAATTATTATTGTTAGGTATATTTTTAACAATTTGGTGCATTATATAGAAAATAACAAAAAAAATTAAATCCTTATTTATTTATTATTTGAAATAAAAAGTTGAAATATAAAATATTTTTGTATTAACATAAGGGTAAAAACGTGTTATAATATTAATCATTAATTTTTTTTATAAAATTATTAGATTCATAGATACCGTTGTAATTTTTTATATTTCACTGTTGGTAATTTTATTTATGTAAGCAGACACACACACACCACACACACACATGCACACATATATATATATAATATAAATATTCATCCAGATTTTTAAATTTTAATAAACAACTACATATTCAAATTCCATTTCAAATAAGTATAATAAAGTATTTTTAAATAATTTTAACATTATAAAGAAATACAATAGAAAAATAATAGTATTGAATTATAAATAACTGACATAACAACAATTCCTAAAATAATTTTAAAATCCGATGGAAAATTTAAGTTAGTGGGATCTTTGCATTTGTTTCTTCCTTGAAAGTAATTGAATAATTGTATGAAGCTTCGTAACGCGAAGCCTTAATTGTGTCCTCTAAATGATCATCTGTGATTTGCGTTCTTAAACTAGTTTTAAATTTTGTCATGAGAGAAAATATTGACTCGTAGCAGTAAGCACTTCCAAAGCAGGAAAGTAAACGGCGTGCATGCTCTCGTAGGCATGGATATTCAACAGCATTTTTCCCAGATGTCTATTGTATCCTTTTTAGCGTCAAAAGGGCTTCCGTTTTTAAAAGAACAGCATTGCTTTATTTAAATTAAAAACAAAACAATTCCAAAAAAACCCGAACTGAAATCTTCCTGTTGCCATTCGTGCAGAAACAATAATACTTTTTACGTACATGGGGTCAATCACAACAATAATAGTAAGAAAATAGTTTTTGTGTGGAGATCATATAACTTGTCTGGAAGTATTACTAAGAAACTCCGAACATTAAATTACATATAAAGTGTAATTAAAGTATTATACAATCAAGGTAAACGAAGCTCATTTGGATAAATATACAATTGTAGCAACTTTAGCGACAATTTCAAAATGTCAACTTTATTTTGACCGATACTGTACATACATTCATGCCGTTCTTTATTTAATTCCATTGATTTGCAAACTGTTGTAATCTATATAATTAAATATTAATTAATACAAGTGCTAGCTTTTATGAAGGCAGCACAAGAAGATCACGCAGGCCGCATCCAGCCTCAAGGCCGCGTGTTCCCCACCTCTGGTCTAATGTATGGAATTATATCACTGAAAAAAAATTTCTTTTGCTTTTAGGGTGAAAAACATAAAAGGACTTCGAGTCATCGACGCATCAGTGATGCCAATCATCCCATCCGGAAACACCAACGTGCCGACTATGATGATAGCTGAAAAGGCATCGGACATCATCAAAGAGACAATAAAGTGTCATAAAGATCTAAGAAACGAAAACCCCTTCGATTATAGATGAAAACCTCAAATGTGAATTATTACAGAATTATCATAACAGACACCAATGTCGTGTAGTCCGTTCATAATCATAAGAGAAAATCTGCGAAAGAAGGACAGATCCATCAGGTTACCTAGAATAAAAAATTTTAAAAAATTCAGTGGAATGAACAACTTTGAACAGCATATGTCTTTAAGTACTTAGATAACAAAACATTGCAATCACTTTCTACATTAGAATCATTCGAAGTGAAAATTAAATATACATAAATCCAATAGAGATAATCACTGGATAGCAGCTTCCGATTGATTCAGTTGGCAGAATTTTTGAATGAATAGAATTTTTAACATAGTTATATACGGGGTGATTTTTTTTTATACGGACACTACTCAGAACCATCTGTAGCGCGATCTATCATCCGGAATTCCGCCGAAATTGATAGAGGGACTAAGGACATCATAGGAAAGAGTTTCCGCGAAAACAAAATTAGTTCCAAAAGTCACAGATAGGGGACGATATGGCGCTGTTGATATCGACCCACTCAAGAATTTGCATAAACGGGAAGTAAACCATCAAAATGCAAATACATGACTACGTAATAGACAGCAGAACCAGTATTTTGGGCTATAAACATCGGGGTGGAATCTGTTGCGCCTTCGCTTTACAGAAAAAAACGCGTCATCAGTCGTTTTTTCCATTTGCATGGCCACCTCGCTCCCCGGACCTAACCCATGTGACATCTTTCTGTGGGTTTATTAAGTCTAAGGTGTATCTTCGTGGAGTATCCACCTTGGCGGCCGTAAATTGCAACATATCCCTGACTTGATGAGCATTAATGGTGACATGTTACGGTTGACCGTTTAGAAGATAGTGTTCAGGATGCAATGTGTCGTACACCAGGACTGTGGTCACATTGACGGAGGGAGAACTGAATTTGCTGCATAAAGTGGTGTTGCAGTGAAATTCTTTGTTATTCATTTGTCTGCTTACAACTTGTTCGGTATTCATCCTTTATCTTTATAGCCCAAAATACTGGTGCTGCTGTCGACTACATAGTCATGAATTTGTATTTTGATGTTTTACTTGCTTGTATGCAAACTCTCGAGTGCGCCGACGACAAAAGCGCCATATCTTCCCTTATCGGTGACTTTTGGAATTTTTTTTTCCACAGAGACGCTTTCCCATGTCGTCCTTAGTCCCTCTATTAATTTTGGTGGAGTTCAGGCTAATAGATGGCTCTGAGTAGTGTCAGTTTAAAAAAAAATCACCCTGTATTTCAGTACGTGTATACAGGGTGTAACGAAACTCTTGGGCAAAACTTTAAGGGGTGATAGTACACATCAAGACAAACAATATTATATAAGAAACTTAGGGTCCAAAGGAGTCTTCCAAAGGAAACGTCTTCCAAAGGAGATAGACGCCATTAAAGTTTAGGGTCCGAAATTTCAAATGATTATAAAAAACGGAAAAATGGGTCAATTCGTTAGCGGTTTTAGCTAAAATTATTCTTTTTCTCAGTTTTTTCTTGAAAAATAAATTTGAAGATAAAGTAAAAAAAATGTCGATAGAGGGCGCTTTAGACTTTGGAGTAACGAACAACTATTTTTTACCGTTATTTTTTTATCACATAAAATGCTTTCAAAAGCTTAGCCTTAAACATAAATTTTGAGCTCAAAATCTGATTCGCTGTGGGTGGTTAAGTAGCGCAAACGGAATTGTGTTCAGGAGTTGAAATTTGAAACTCACTACCTCCTGAACAGAGTTCAGTTATTCCCGATCTTGGTGTCGTAGGACTTCTAATGTAAAATCTGGTCGTTTCTTACCTGATTATATTGTAATAACTGATGAACTAATATACTTCTTACATTTGCGGATAAAACATTATTGACATTTTTGATATTAAACTATTGAATGAAGCAACAAAATTTACATTCTAAAGCATAAACATTTCTAAACGCACAACAGCTTTTCATGCTAAGGGGGCAGAAATTCTTTATCCTTATCATACTGTACAAGTAATTTTTTCTAGTGTACAGATAAAATTCCTGTATTATATAAAATAACATATTTCTTTTCTTTTGTTTCGTTCCCTGATGGATTCACACTTAAATCTAGAAGATCTAAAATATTTTATTAGAAATTTTCGTATCATAAAACAGGTTTCCTCTCATTAATACTGCACATGTTGAGTGATGATCATTGGATACTCCCGTATGTTTGGTCTTTCTTAACTTTTGGATTAAGAACAGTCTTGCGTTTACCTCCATCCTTCGTTCAAGAAAAGAAGTCGGTACAACGAAGTCATATAACAGTATTATTATATTAATGGACGGGAACAGGAATTAAAAAGAAAAACATTACAGTAAAATGCATTATAGTGTATATATATAAAACAGTTCCGTAACTGACTGACTCCCTGACAGACTGACAGACTGACATACAACACACAGACCAAACCGCTGGACCTAAAGGGCTGATATTTTGCATGGTGATTCTTCTTATAGTGTAGGGGTGCACTAAGAAAGATTTTTGGAAAATTCTTCTTAGATTTTTTTAAATTAAATTTTAAGCTGTTTTTGTAACTTTTTAAAGTTTGCATTAAAAATAATAACTTGTAGGTTATAAAATTTATATCACGTGAAAGATCATAAAAATTCCTTTAAAATGAGATCTTTTTTGAATCTTTATCTGCATTTTCTGATTTTTGGTGAATTTTTAAAGATTAATTTTTAGAATTTAATTTATTAAATGCTGATCACGTGATTTCTTTCTCTGGTACTTTAAATTAATTTATCGTCAATGTATGCAATTATTGCCAAATATATATATATATATTTTATAATAATTGCATACATTGATCGTTGTATTTAATTTGAATGTACTCCGTAGCGAAGTCCGGGTTTTCAGCTAGTATAACATATACTTATTTTGTGGTAATGCTTTGAATCCTCTTTAAAACTAGACGTTATCCGTAGAAATTTTAAACTGTAACCAATTCCAAAAGTTCTTTTCTAACTTCAAGAAGATCTGAAAGATTCTTTCCAAAATACGAGAAACTAAATCAATAAGTGTAGTTTAATCCAAAGTCTCTTTGTTTTCTATATGATTAGATATGGAAGAAATATTTCTCCTGTATTTTAAGTTTTAGAATGTTGATATTTTGAATGCTCATTCAAATCTTTTTTAACATTGTCTTGAAGATATTATCAAGATTGTTAAAAGAAATTAATTGAATGAGGCCCTAAAATTTATATCATAAAACATAAAAAATTCTCTTTCACTGTAGTACGATGCTGTTTTGTGTCTGTTAGGTCTTGTCATATTTTTTTTCGGAGCGTCATGCCAGCAGTAAAATTTTTAACCAATCACACAGTTCAATGAAATGACCATGTGACACATCAAACCATTCACGGATTAAGGGCCTATTCACATAGAATCCGTCAGCACCAGCGTTAAAGATTCCGTTTGTGCAGATTGGTTAAGAGGGTCAATGATTTGTATATGACTGGTTAAAAATTTTTACGCTGACGCTGACGTATTAGATGTGAATAGGCCCTTACTCTTATTGAAATATATTTAACCAATTACAAACATCCAAATGATTAGCAACGAAATTTTAAAGGCCTGTGATAGGTTTAAAATTTCAATATGAGTAACGCTGACGTTGACGTATTCCATGTGAACGTGCCTTATGTGAACAATCTGAACACCATCGAAGAAGAGCTACGCTCCGAAAGCAACGTAAATAAAGCTTTAGAAAGAAAGTGGTTTTAATGCCCCCAAAATTTGAAGTACACAAACTATTTATATCAAATTATGACATTTAACAGAGTTTATTATGTGCAAATTTTTGTCATCATCATTTTTTCAATACCAAATAAAATTTTGATTTTTTTTAAACAAACTATTGAATAGTCAACACTATAGAATCAGAAATGACTAGAAAAATATTGCCTGACACTTAAAAAATTTTACAAACTTTACGTCCTTTATAGTAATTTTGTGACAGTTGAAGGTTTATGAAGTCATAAAACACAATTTAGCTCATACTTTCTTATTATTATCAAACACTTGATATGCGCTTCCACCGCGTTGCAAAGTTGTTACCGCCATGCTTCCTGTAAAGAAAAGTGAAGGTGTTACATACGAATAAAGGTAAGACGTCTGATATTTTATTATGTATGCATGCTCGTGTAGAATATTTTACCTGATGCAGATTTAGTTTAAATATTTAGAAAGGATGTATAATCCAATATAAGGATGGAAAATTCAAAGCAGCTGTGAAATACTTCCTTGTATTACAAGAGCCTAAAGTAAGATTTGCGGTAAGAATTAAAATTATTATTCATGACTTTTTTCCCTCACTAGCATATCATGAATTATCTGTCTAGTAATCTGGAAATTACTTTTACACTTAAAATCAAAAAATATTAAAACAGAAAGATCAGTTATTTCCCTGAGATCATATATATATATATATATATATATATATATATATATATATATATATGAAATAAATTCCTAACATTTTTATTATTAAAACGCCAATCTAAATTCTTTCACCCTTTTGCAATAAAGCATTACCCCTCAAATCCAACCCAAATAATCTATTAGATTTCTCCTAAGGCCACGCTCGGGAAGAATTATATAACGGAGTCTATTCTAAAAGCTATGACGTGAACCCTTTCGATGATCACCCCATGTGGCGTGATATCCACGTGATGAGTTTAGACCAATCACAAAAGTTCCGCGCCTGAAAATCCGCGCTTTTCTCAATAATTCCGAATTTTTTTTTTTTGTCTGCTCTCGACGAGAGAAGATGTAAGTTTTGCGTTCTCCCAAATTGCGGGCCGGGGGCCCCGTTCCCCGTCCGCCGCGCGATGTGTTTTGTGTGCCTAGGTGTAAGGCACGACCAATGTTGTAAGCTGTCAGTGGTGATCCAAGAAAAAAATAAGTTTAAGACGATGGAAGTACGTTTTTCACTCAGGACTCCCTGCCTCTGTTCATCGACTGCATTTTATCTTTATGAGTTCTCCCCAGCAACCGGCAGCGACAGATTTCTATTCTCTCTATTCGCCTGTCCTGGTCCGACAACTACTCCGCCATAACTACAAAACTGTAGGAAATATGTCGAGTTCCCTATCATGATGTTCAACGCCACCGAAATCATTACATATATATATAAACGTGTGAGTTTATTTCTGTAGGTCATCTAATAGCAGAATTAGTAGTAGCAGAGACAAATAAAGTCAAATAATTATTTTCCATAAATATTATGATTACTACCTCGAAATTATGTAACGAAATCTTCAATACCTTAGGTCTGAAGAACTGCATGGGGATCGACAGAAGCCCTGCTCTTCGAAGGATCGGGTCTGCTCCCTTCCCACGTTAATAGGCCAGTCAAAATAGGTTTTATGGCTAAAAAAAATATGAAAGTTTTGAAAATTGGTGGAGATGTTTGTTTAGGCATGCTAATGAACATACTAAAAGTCCCCACCGATCAGACTTGAGCTTTCGCCGCCATCTTGGAAAATGTGTACACTTTTTTTGTTTTTTGGAAATAACTTTAAAAATATTGATTTTATAAAAAATAATTAAATACAAAAATTATAGACCATTAAATTATGAATAAAAATCATTCATAACATTTTTTTATATGTCTAACAGGAACAAAGATAATTCACTTTGAAAAGAGCACGCTATCACACCTGGGACGCGCAAGCGCGGTTCCCCATCGCGGTGGAGGGATATACCCGCGCATGTGCATACCATAATTAGCCAAATTAGTTTTACACTAAATGGGAAGTTTTTTTCTATTTTTTCAAATAACTACGGAAATATTAACTTTACGTAAAAAAATTTATTTCAAAAATTAAAAAACATTAAATTATGTACAAAAACGATTTTATACATTTTTCGGTACAGGATTCTCCCGTTCGTCAGGCATGTATAGATCGTCTATGGATCCGCTAGCATCGGCCCATTCATCAACTTTTTTCATTCGATCGTCATCATCAACAGGGCTGATGCCATTCTGACATACCCCATTGCAATTATTGCTGGCCGTTGTGCAGTTGATGCCTGCTTTCCGACATCCGCATCTTACTCCACAGTCTTACAGTTGCAAAACACCATGTTTAAAACTGAATCGGTAGCTACTGCTTCCATAGTTGTGATGGGCACAATAATTTTCTCTTGACGCTTCCAGCCCCACAGTCAGTTGGGTCTTTCTTTTTCAGGTGCTCCAAAGTCTTCCTCGTTTTAATTTCGATGGCTCGTATTTGAGTGTGTGCGTTTAAGGTTTCTTGCGATGGTGGTTCAGTAGCAAAATCTCGAAACAACTCACGGAGATTTTTACATTCCAAATCCGATATGTCCATGCCATCAAAAATTATTTTTTCTAAAGCTGTTTGGGTCAATAAATGAGCTCGGATGGCCCTAGCGTATGCATGGCCAGGCAACATTTTTTCTACTGACGTAGGTGCATAAATCAAAGTGAGTATTTCTTTTAACCCACTTCCAGCCATTATGTACCCAATGCAGCCTAAGAATGACATTAAAAGATGGAATCCACCAAGCCTCACAATACAACTTGATAATAATGAATTGGATGTTGCTGCGACTATCTCTCGAGCTTTAATATACAGTGGTTGGTCAAACGTGAGTATGCAAGACTTTTGGTGCATTTTAACACACTGCTGGGCAGCATATTTCAGCACAGTGAAAATGGTGTCATACTTGCTTGGTGGTGAATTAACAAAAGGAAGGGGTATTACTTTGGTCTTTTCACAAGGCTGGTTTCTGGTTATACAATGGAAAAATCCTTTCCATTCAGGTATCTGTGGAAGACCTAACCACTTAGCACACATCCAGGAGATATCAGATGGCTTAGGCAGTGGTAAATCTTCCGCTAAAGGATTTAAGACATTCAAATCTTCGATAGTAATTGTTTTTAACCCAGGCCCTCGAAATTTTTCAAACGTTTCCAGAGGAATGATTCCCATTTTATCTGCGGTCAATGCGGATGTAAGTTCGGTTAATTTTTTTATCTTCGTCCCGGGTTCCACTGCTGACTCTGGAGTAAAACAAGCAATGCCCCCCTTGCTATGAAACGTATTCAGGCCATCGACTGTCGACACATTGAAATCTGCATTGTCAAATACGAATTAACAGAATGATCCCTCACGCATTTGGGGTTGCGGATGATTTATGGCTGACATCTCAAGTGTTTGGGCTTCATAGTAAGAAGAACAAAATCCCAAATTCGAGAGCATTGCTATTAAATTCTTGGAACAGAACTTTTTGTACAAAAATAAAGCAAGACCATTGAGCAGAGGAGACATAAATGATCGTGGCCTTAGCGCTGATATAATGACGCGAGCTATTGAAGTGACTTTTTTTCCGCCTTAGCAGTCTTTCTTTTTAATAATCAAGTGCTCCAAAAAAGATTTTAGGCTTTCTGGAATGCCCTTGCTCACATCTCTGAAAAAGTTATTACTTGGAGGGTAGCAATGAGTGTCATAAACTGGTGTTTGGATATCTTCTTTTATTATGGCTGCAGCAGTTTGTACTATTCGTAGACGCTCCTCACGATCATTTCGTATCCTTTTGTCGTACCAAGAGTCTGATAAGACTTTCATTCCAGTATTACGTAAACATATGACAGTAACTTTTTTGGAGTTTGAAGCAAAAATAATGCCATCCCCGTATTTTTGTTTCAACTTATTTCTCAAAGTGATGTCGTCTGGAACTAGAACTGTAATTTGAAATTTGAGATCGGGTAGTGAGAATTGACAGTCGTCATTATTATCAAGGAAGAAGGATATTTCGTCTACAGCTGCTGAAACGTAATCCAACTCAGGCCTCCCTCTCTTTCTGATTGGTGCCGTGTGTAGAGAAAAAAGTCATGAAGAAATCTTGGTGATAAATCGCATCAGCTGCAAACTAAATCAGCAACGTTTATTATACGACACTGAACTTCCTCTCCCCACTGGTCATGTCTATTCTCTGCAGCTTCAAGAACTTTGTTTTTCATTTCGAGACTCTTAACTTCGTATATAGTTCTTCGCCTGTCAGTTGATTTTTTCTTTTGTCTTGCTTTGAATTCTTCGTCTATCACTGCCGTACAAAAGAAACATTTTGTTCGAAAATCGAACTGAGGTAAAAAAGATCGTAAACTTACAGCGCGCTCTTCACTTTGGGATATTGACGCGATTTCTACATTTCTTTTTAAATCAACTTTTATACTTCCTGGTCTGGTGTAATTTCTCCGACACAACGAATGAACCGAAACAGATTTTAAATGTTCCAACTGTTCATGCTTATTGTCTTTTCTTTGGACACTAGCTCTCTTTAAAGCGTCAATCCCCTTTTCTCCTACATTCACGAAATCATCATTTGACATTAATTTTTTACATATAAAACATAGTTCCGTATCAGCCATTGTTCACAGACGCACACGGAACGGTTACTAACTATTAACTGGCTAGGAAAATACTAGGGTAAGACCGATTTGGCGCCTTACGGTATGCACATGCGCGTGTCTTCCAGCCATCGCGATGGGCACCCACGCATGCGCGTCCCTGGTGTGATAGTGCGCTCTTTCCAAATTATCTTTTTTCGTGTTAGACTTATACAAAAATATATGTTTTTTGTAGAAGCTACCTCCATTATCAACGCGCATTTTATAGTCAATATTTTCGTTCCTGTTAGGTTTACGACAAAAATGTATAAAAACGTTTTTGTACATAATTTAATGTTTTTTTAATTTTTGAAATAAACTTTTTTTACGTAAAGTTAATATTTCCGAAGTTATTTGAAAAAATAGAAAAAGCCTTCCCATTTAGTGTAAAACTAATTTGGCTAATTATGGTATGCACATGCGAAGGTATATCCCCCCACCGCGATGGGGAACAGCGCTTGCGCGTCCCAGGTGTGATAGCGCGCTCTTTTCAAAGTCAATTATCTTTGTTCCTGTTAAACATATAAAAAAATGTTATGAATTTTTTTGTTCATAACTTAATGGTCTTTAATTTTTGTACTTAATTATTTTTTATAAAATCAATATTTTTAAAGTTATTTCCAAAAAACCAAAAAAGTGTACACATTTTCCAAGATGGCGGCAAAAGCTCAAGTCTGATCGGTGGGAACTTTTAGTATGTTCATTAGCATGCCTAAACAAACATCTACATCAAATTTAAAACCTTCATATTTTTTTTAGCCATTCGTCAAAATCGGGTTTATTTTGACTGGGGTATAATACCCGGATGCGAGAGGTATCAGGGAAACGAAGACATGTATTTTTGATATCAGGTAAGATCTATAGTTTTTACGCTGAGTCGTGAATTTGGGACAGCCAGAATGGGACATCTTGAAGATCCCCGGACAGCGGTAGATTAAAAGGTGAAGATTTTATGTTAAATTTTGTTATATTAACAATAGGTAATTATTTCCAGAAAGGTGATATATATTTTCAGAAAGGTAGTATTGCTTACGGCAATGCCACCTTTTTGGAAATTAAAATGTAAAACTCTAAATATGCGAGGATTTCGGATAAATCGAAATGTACAAGGTGTGTCAGAAGCGAAAGCAAACTTTTCGATTGAAAAGTTTTTTGAGGGACAAAAGTACTAAGTTATGCACTTACCACACTACTGAAAAACGTACTGTCTAATGAAGATTCAAGTCCTGGAGTTTCGGCACTACTTTAAAGCAGCTGTTCTAAGTTATTGAGTTTTGTTAAGCGACATTTCGAAAATATATTAATTCAGGGGGATCGAGGATTCCATTATTCGTGAGCATTTTATTAAAATAAACTTTAAGATAAGAAACAATATGATCTACATATAAAACATTTTGCTTTTTTTTTACTCGTGGTAGTTTGTTTTTCTCTGCTGCCATTAGGTAGAATGTAAATTTGCTGTTTTCACGGCAACCGTCAAAACAACGTTTTAAAATACAGTCCACCCTGAAGATGTAAGAAGGAGCGTCAGCTTCAATGGGGAATTCCCTAGAAAAATGGACCGATATGGTCACTCACAGGCAGATGACGCGAAATGTAAGGAACCTGCAGTTTTTTCAAAGAGTTGTATGGCTAAGCGTTTTTGAAAATTGTTTAACAAATTTTAAAATTTAATAGCCGCTGCGCGACCAGCATGGTCGCTTTTAGTTTTGAATTTTCTTTTTCAAAACAACTCAACTTAAAGTAACATATGTAAAGAATGTTACCATTACTTGTCATCATAAATATAAGTTGTTAAGGGGTATTCTCTAAAAGGCTGATTCTAATACATCGTGATAAAAAAATGTGAATTTTTATTACTTCAGAACAGAGTTAAATATAAGACTGAGAAACCCAACACCAATGATTTTAAATATTACATCCCTCTCTGTATGCACTATTTTTCATAATTAAGATATCTACACTTTCATTACAACAAATAAGAAATTGTTAGGGAAAAATTTAAAATATAGTATTGATTACATTACTCTTTGTACACTGGTGTGAGAAATTAAGATAATTTGCAGACTTGGTCGACTATCTCTAGAACTACTGTACCGATTTTGATGAAATTTGATATGTACATACATTGATACAATACAAAACAAATAACCATTGAATAATTGTAATACACACGCATGATCGTGCGCAACACTCGTTGAGTCGGAAGGTATGAAACAGCGGTTGCAGAATAAACAAAAAAATGGGTTAATAGATGGGTTAATAGGGTGTATGGTCCCCTCTTAGAGATATACAGGTCTCGCAGCGTGATTTCATACTTGAAATAAGGCAGTTTATAATTTCCTGTGGCAATTCGTCCCACTCGTTCAGCAACGCTGTTTTCATTCCCTGGATGGTTCTCGGAGGGGGGTTGCGAGTTGCAATTCCCCCCAGAGCATCCCAGACATGCTCTATAGGGTTAAGGTCTGGAGATCTGGCTGGCCAACCCATCCGGCGAATATCCCCACTCTCTAGAAATTCGTCGACCAGAAGAGCTCTATGTGGCCTCGCGTTATCGTACATTAAAATGAACTCAGGGCCAACTGCACCCCTGAAAAGGCGAACATAGGGCTCCAAGACCTCATCCCTATACCTCACACCAGTCACAGTGCCTCTTTCAAAGACATGGAGTGGTGTGTGACCATCCAACATGATGCCTGCCCAGACCATTAAACCTCCTCCGCCATAATGGTCGATTTCGCGGACATTGCAGGGTAGATAGCGGGTCCCTGGTTCTCTCCATATGAAGGTCCATATGAAGTACGGCGAGAATCGGTGTTTAGGCTGAACCGGGACTCATCAGTGAAGAGAACGGTCGCCCATTGATCCATACTCCAATCTCTATGCTCTCTGCACCATGATAAACGGATTCTCCTGTTCGTAGAAGGGAGCGGGACACAAACAGCAGGTCTTCTTGCAAACAACCCTCTCTCATGAAGTCTTTTGGAAACAGTCACCCTTGATACACGGGTTCCTGTGGCTGCATACAACTCACGAGAGAGCTGAGAAGCTGTAGCACTCCCGTTACGCCTCGCTATAATCGACAAATGGCGATCTTCTCAGGCTGTCGTGGCTCTTTGACGACCTTGCCCAGGCTTTCTCTCGGTGGATCCGGTATCCTGGAACTGTTTCCATAAGTTACACACAACGCTGGGCGTTAAATTGAACTCTCTACAAATTTGGACTTGAGATTGGCCTGCTTCTAGCCTCCCCACAATTCGCCACCTCATTCCATCATCTAAATGTTGGTGGTTACTAATTTTTACTGTTACAATTTGAGATTAACCGATTGCTGAAAAATAACACCAAGAAATTCGCCGAGGTGTGCTAGCGAACGAAATGCGTCTTAACTTACGCGCGCTTATAAAGACTGTTTCTCTACTAGCTCTGCCTACACACACGTGTACGCTTACGTATTTGACGTACAAGATTTGCATTTTTGTCTAGAAGCAGTGGTTTTACATTCAGTTCAGTTCTTTTCATGAAATTCGATAAAATATGCAAATTCTCTTAATTTATTTCACCAGTGTATTACTGTTCACAATACTGTATGTATTACTGTTCACAATTGAGATATCTACACTTAGTCATATCAAATAATAAAATTGTTGGGAAAATTTCTTCACTTATAAAATGGAGTAAAAATTCAGCAAGTACGGAAAAAAGTGTAGAAAATTCACTATTACTGGCTGTTGGTTGCTATGCCGGCGACGGTTATGCCTAACCTCGCTATCATTTATGCTCCCTCTTTCACGTCTCTCAATGAATTATCACTTCTTTGCTTTCTTTCTTGAGACTGTTCCCAATTTTCACTTGATCATGCAGTTTGCTTTCGAGCATTACTGATTTCAGTGCGTAAATCCATGTTGACACGCGGTTCCAAATTGCGGACCGCCGCTAATGTATAAATCTGGTAGTTGCAGCCGTTGCCATTCGGAGTGTAGAAATATCGTCGATTTTTGTGACGCATACCTATAAGTTGTATAAATATAGATTCTGTGTACAGATATTGCCTTTATGTCTTGCACCTGGTTCCACTATCGGCTATCCATCAGAGTTAAAACGAATTAAAGCATAAGGGAAGAGAAATCCTAGTTTGTTTTCAACTCTTAAGGTAAGGACATTATTATCATTTTCCATGAACATTTGCTGTATAATACTGAGAGAAAAATACATCCGCTGTGTTTTCAACTAACATAGAATTAAAACAGTTAAAATTCTGCCGGAAAGAAGTTTGTTTTATTTTTTAATCATCCCGTATAAAGGCATTCATATAGCTCTATGCTATGCAAAAAAAAGTAAGTACTTATTTAAATTATTGTTCTAAAGGTCTCTATTGTTAATTTTAATTCTTTATAATTATGAAATACTTTTTTTTCTATTCAACATATTTTGTTGTTATGGCAAATTAAGATACATATCTGAGCTAAAGCCATAATTTGTTTTCTTTATCGTTCACAGAAATAAAACGTTTCCAGTTACTTGTCAACTTGAAATCAATATTTGTTCTCTGCTAACGATTAGTCAAAAATACTTAATATCTGTTAATATTTTTTTTTACTATGAACATTTCATATAACTGGCGAATATGCTGGAACCTTAATATTGAATTTAATCACTGTTAAATAAGTTTTGAAAACTAAATAAGTTTTCATTGTATGATAAACAATGTTGTCAATGTTGATGCTTATGAAAAGTCTGTTGTGGGTATTTTGTTTTTAAAAATAATATTTTCACATATTTTTAATGTGAGAACAATCATACCTATACTTTATGAAAATGGAAAATATACCTGATTTGTCTTTGTCAGTGTCATTGGATTTTTTTCTTTTTAATCGCTGAAAATTTTCGTAATCAGTAATTTACCAACTTGAAGGTAATACCTCCAGTTTAAAAAAGTGTAATGCTTAAGAGATTTTTCCCAAAGAAGTCTTAATACTTTGAATTAAATTCAGTATTTAATTTAAAGTATTGCTTGTTTAAATTCTGAATTGACATTCGATTTAGATAGTCATGATAAGAATTTTTTTAGTGATCATTAATAGAAAATGTTGCTTTTCTTTTTAAAGGCTGTTATGTATGATGTATTATCCATACTTATCTGTAAATAAAAATATTCTTATATTACTATGCGTGCGTGTGTGTTTTGGTTAAATAGTAGTATTTTTGCACAATTTTTGCTTTCAAAACATATTTCCTTTACAATTCTTTTATTTAATTTAATTTCCTAGATTATTCAATTATTCAAAAATTCTGAACTCATTTATTCTGAAACTAATACACAATTATTCTGAAAAAAAATTATATAACGAAGTATGACTCTTCATATGTCAGATGTTTGCCATCTCATGTTCGGAAATTACGTACGATGTAGCTGCAGCTAGTGTGTACTCTTATATGAGACTGTAACTAGCTTTAGAAAATAATGTACGATATTTACTCATTATTAAGAATTTAAATGAAGTTTAGCAAAAAAATGCAGTTCAAATAAACATTTAAAATGAAAATCAACAATTTTTAAGTCGAATAAATGAATTTATATTAAATACGTACTCGAAAAAATAACTTGTTTTCTCTTGAAAAATACGAAAAATCCATATAAATCGTATAGTTTCCGTTTCAAAGCTGTAGACTTTTTGTCGTGGGCGCCACCTATTGGCGGCTACCAAATGTGAGACACTTTTTTTAACACGGAGCTATTCATCCTTCTTATAGCTTCATGCAGTCCACAAAAGTAATTTTTTTTCAGGGAGCGGAAATATTTATTCATTATATGCCTGTCCTGAATTGATACTCCTTGAAGCAACTCAAACAAGGATGCATTTAACTCTTAGTCTGGATAACCCTCGTCACGTAACTTGTATGGCTGAACAGCCATACAAGTTACGGCCTAGCTTTTAGCACAGCCTAGCTTTTATCGCCATTTTCAGTTTCAAAGATATAAAATAACTTATTAAATCTGAAGAATTTCGGAGATATTGAATAACACAGACGTCTTCGGATCAAAATTCGTATGCGGCAAAAGACAAAGGGAAACAACATAATTCAACATTCTTTTTTTCACACGATAGTTTTTGTTATCTGTTGCCATTCGACCAATAGTAACTTTTCAGTTACTTTACTTTCTCTGTCGCCACTCGACAGAATGTAACTTCGAGGTTGTCACGAAAACCACCAGCAGCATTTCGAAGTACAATAAATATTCCACAAGAGTAAAATTTTGTATAATTTTCTAACAATCGAAATATTTATTAAATATATTATTATATATATTTTTTAATAAATTACCTATTTATTATATTTGTGTCCAAGGCCTCTCAGAGGAGAGGGGACAACTGGGGCACTTTGCCCCAGGCCCCAAAAAAAATTTTTAAAAAAATTAATTTATTAGATTTTATCCGAAAGAAAATTCTGAAACTTGTACCGTACTGCAAAATTCAAAATTCCGTAAAATCTTGATTATAATACGCACACGTGTATTATACACATACTTGATTTTGCGCGAAATTTTCGTAAAAAATTATAATACGCACCCATAACTTTTCAATATTTTATTTAAAAATTGCACAAATATTTATTAACATAAATAAAATGTGTAGTAAAAATAAACGAAAACGTCAAATTCGGTAGAGAGAAAAAACTTAAATTTTCAATTCAAAACAAACAATACTGTGAAATTATCAGTCTTAATCACTTTCACTAGAATACAGCTCATTTATTGTTTGTCGTTTATTCAATGTTTAAAATTGCGTTTTCTGTGCACGAGTATAATACGCACCTCCACTTTTGAGGACTAAAATGTGTAAAAAAGTGCGTATTATACTCAAGATTTTACGGTAATCTCCTGAAAAATGCCCCCAAAAAAAACAATAGTACAATGAAATATAATAATTATGTTAATCATTCATGTAATAAAATTTTAAGTGTGAGTAACTTAATTTGAAAGTGTGTTTTCGTCTCTATCCATTTTTTATTTTTCGTGGGGCCCCCAATAGAAGTTTGCCCCTGGCCCCTTAAAGTCTGTGGGTGGCCCTGTTTGTGTCCATCCTGCATCTATACACATTGAAGCACTGATTTTCCTCCTTGAGGTAGTCGGGAGAAAAACTCGTCACGACAATGTGTGTGGCTCAACGCAAACTTTAGCTTTTATCGCCAGTTTCAATTTCAAATGCATTAAAAGGTGACTCGTTAAATCTGGCGAGTTCCAGAGATTTTGAATTACATAGTAGACTTATCGTTGGACCCGAAATTCGTATGCGGCAATAGTCAAAGGGGCCTTTCACATTACTTCAGTCAGTGTAAATGTTCGATATGTCTCATCCTGAAATTTTTAACAAATTTTCCCGACATTTTTAACCAATTTCAACCTTTTTGAGACTAGATGTCTTGAGTTCTGTTAGTAGTCGTGTTGAGTATAGATGCGAGTAATGCGAGAAACTCTATTGAAAAGTTTTTAAAATAATATTGCTATTTTGAAAAATTTGATATATGCAGTTGTATAAACTGAAACTATACAATTTTTAAACAGGGTGAGACAAAAAACGCAATGTTACAGAATGAGTCTTTGGACACCCATTCAACAAGAATTCGACATTAAATGAAAATTATTTTGGTAATATAAATTGTGTGCGTTTTTTTAGATACAGAACTAATGGATTTTAGAACTCTTGAATGTTTTTCATAGGGAAGAACTTCGCATATGCAAACAAAAAACCTGTGAATATTGGCTTCGTATATTTGAAGGTGGCGAGGAAGATGGGTTGTCATAATTTTCATTATGTATAACTCACTGACTTCCTAATTGGCTTTTCAAAATGACGTCAAATTTAGGCATGCAAAATAATTTTACTTGAAGATGTATACTGTTTCTTGTTCAAAACGTTAAACTAAACTGCTGTTCAGTCATTAACTAACTAAGCATGAATTTTACCCGGTAACATTTTGGCGTAAGATATTCAGAGAGTGTAGGGAAATGCAAGAATAACATTTTAAAGTGTACTGCTACCCTTTATTCAGTTATAATGCAAGTAATTTTTGCTGATCGACGGACTTTAGCCTTTTGTATTTTTGCCAATCCTTGACGTCATCAACCCGTCCTTACTAGTGTGAGGAAAATGCTTCGTATAACGCATTACTGCAGTTGGGAACAAAGTTACTGAAAATTATGCTATAATTTACAGATTTTCAGCCAACTTTGAGTTGTTATAGGAGTGTTGTATATACTTATGTAGAGCTCTATATTAAAGTCGCTGTTATAAATATATAATGTATGAATTAACTCCGCTGAAAATATTTTTTGTTTTGTTTTTAGGGTGAAAAACATAAATGGACTTCGAGTCATTGATGCATCAGTGATGCCAATCATCCCGTCGGGAAATACCAACGAGCCAACTATGATGATAGCTGTAAAGGCATCGGACATCATCAAAGAAACAATAAAGTGTCATGAAGATTTCAGAAAAGAAAACCCCTTCGATTATAGAAGAAAACTTCAAATGTGAATTACTGCAGAACTGTCATAATCGGGTCCCGTGTCGGATATGCCGTTAAAGATTGTATAAGAAAATCTGTGAAAGGACAAATCTATAATGTTACCTTAAAACAGAAAACATTTAATAGAATGAACAACTTCCAACACAAAATAGATTACGTCTTTAAGTATGTGAATAACATAAAGCTGCAAGCATTTTATACATTAGAGTCATTTGAAGTGTCTATAAATATATATAAGTCGAGTGAGATAATCAGTGTACACCACTTTATTTTGTTTCACTCAGTTGACAGAATTTTTGAATAAATAGAAGTTTTATCATAATTATATATTCTAATATACGTATATGAATTCTGCACTGCATCCAACTTTCGCAACAAAACTTTGTAAAAAGCTAAATAAGTGTATGATTCAGATTAAAAAATTCCTGTTTTATCCTGGTGTTTATGCTTTGTTTCCTATTCAAAACTAGAAGTTATCTGGAGAAATCGCTAAAGTTCTTTTAGAACCTTAAAATAATGGCATGGATTCTTTTCAAAATACGATAAAATAATCAGGTAACAGTAGTTTAACATCAAATCTGGTAGATTTTTACCTGATTAGATATGAGAAAAAATATTCATCCCGTTTTTTATTTTTTAAAATGGGAATATCTTCAAAACCCAGTAACTGAAATAACTTCTTAAATTTTTCGATAAAATATTCTTGACATTATTGAAAGATAACAAATGGATGAAATTCTAAAATTTACATTGTAAAACATAAACATTTCTAAACATACAGCAGCTTTTCACACTAAATTCTTTGTTTGTATCATGCTGTTTAAGTAAATTTTATTGTTTGAACATAAAATAATGACAACAAAATCATATAAGGATGTTATTATTTTAATTAGCTAGAATTTTATTGTTTTAATTGGCTATTGGGATTTAAAGAAAAAGATTTTAGTAAAATATATTAAAACATATAATGTATTTTGTGGTATATGGTTTTTTTCATAAAAACAAGAAATTATCAGTAGAATTTTAAAAATGTAATCTCTAAGGTTCTTTTAGGCCTTCAAAATGATCGGATAGATTATTTTGGAAATACGAGAAAATAAACAAATGACTGTAGTTTAACAAACATTCAAGTTGTTTTCTTATGATTAGATATGAAAAAAATATTCCTTCTGTATTTTAAAATTTTAAATGTAACTATTTTGATAACTTTTTTGATAACTCTTTCAAAACTTCCTTAAACTTATCTAGAAAATATTATCAAAATTACTAAAACAAAATATTTCAATGAGGCCTTAAAATTTACATCTTAAAACATAAAAATGTCTATCCATACAGGAGTTCTTTTTATTCTGAGGGAGAGACTTTCTGCATATTCGTCAGAAGTTAAAAATTCAGCCAGAAGCTGAAAGGGAGAATTTCTGTATGTTCGTCATGCATCATAAGTAATTTTTTATTTATAGAAACAAAATAATAAAACAGGAGTCATTGAACGTTGAATCATAAATAACATGTGTAAAAATTTCTTAACAGCTGAGAAAAATTAAAACAGCATTCGTGCGTACACATGACACACTGAGTACTCAGAGAGGAACATAAGTACTTAGACAAAATCTAATACGAAAACAATTTTTATAGAATGCAGAACAGAAGTACGTAGACAATACGAAGACAATATTTATAGAATGCAATGAAGATACATCTGTTAACTCTATTGATCAGGTGCTGTTCGACCATACTGACGACTTCATTTCACTATGTGCTAGCATTACATATCCTGAAATTTTGTGAAATTGATTTCGGATTTTTTCCCAGGAAGCGGATGTGCTCTTTTATTTCTTCTGTCTCGTACTTGCATCTAGGATGTAATGTCTTCGAATTATGTAACGTCCCAGCATTCGTAGATGTTGAAGATGGGTTAGAGAAAATCACATGCGCTCCTCAGAAAGGGCCTGATAAGTGTTTCCAAACAAATCGGAATGTATATTTTCCGAATGCTGACGATGAAGGTAAGAGAAAATCAATGCGTTCTCGGAAAACAGTCGACCGAATATTGAAACATGTCAGTGTGCAATGCCAGCGAAATGACTGTTCTCCCGCAAAAATGTTTCATGGAGTGAAGATTCTCGATACTACATCTGACAGTGCTATAGATCAAGTGAATCCATAGCAGTTTGGATGCAGATGGTGTGCGCAGGTCTAAGTTGCTTATATGATGGTTAATTTCCCACCTGTCAAAAGTATGGTGGAAGAGGCACAACGAAAGCGTCCATAAATCATGGGCCGTACAGTGTTAGTTTGGTGATCTTAGTTGTCATCAGAAGGAGGTTCCGATCTAAGATCTCCCTGGTCCTCTGAGAGCTCAGCTCATAGGCCGATCAAACTCCTTTGGGTTAACTGATTCGAGCTTAATCCCCAATACCAGTGATCTCAAACGCACCCAATGCCTCTCAGCTAGGATTGAGGAAAAACGAAAAAGCTGACAAGGTGAAAACTGTTAAAATGTTCTAAACAAGTGAACTGGATTGAATCGCGGTCAAAGAAAGTTTTTAGAGGAAGGATTAGTGTCAAGTGTACGAATTAGCGGAAGACAGTGCGTAAAAAATTCTCAGTTAAAGTTAAGATACTTTGAGGTGTATTTTCCTTAGATTCTTTAGTTGTACTCTTAAATGGAGTGCAAATTCTAATTTCTTACATTCAGAGGGGAAATTCGACTTTTCGAAAAATACAGTTTTCCTATTTTTTACGTTACCCATTAGTAACGATAGTAATTGCTACTCTCTTTAAATGTTTTAACACGTTTATCCCTATTATCGTAGTTAATCGACGAAATAGCGTTTATCTATGTTGTACTAGGTATACATTATGAACACATTGATAAATCCTACTAACTTATAAGCAGAAGAGTATAACTATAGACTGTTTACAATTTGTTATTAAATTTTATTTAGCCTAAGTTATATATAAGAAGAGGTGAACAGATATATAAGAAGAGGTGTGTTTCATTTCCTTTTAAACCTTTCAAATTGATTATTTCATGGTCAATGATAAGGATTTTCAAAGTTAAATTAAAAGTTGATTTAAAATATTCATTATTGGTTCAAGTTTAATGCTGCTACTTTTAATTGCAAAACAAAGAAAATTGTTTCGAGCCTGTTCTGAAAGGAGTTTTGGTTAATCCTAGGGCCTTTAGGTGGTAAATCCTAGGGTAATGTTTAATCTATCAGTGGTTATACTGCGTTATAATTCCGGTTCTCTTACTAGCAGGCTTTGACAACACCAAAGTAATTAGGTTAAGAAAAAATCTTTTCGTTGCCAATCTTTTTTTCCTTTTTCCTGCCTTTTAGGTACATCTTAAAATAATTCAAAGGCTCACTGATAGTTTTCACTCCTATAAATGCTCATAAAACGATCAGACAATAACATTTTTTACAGGTTTTATTGTAGTTAAATTTATCCTTAAATTAGCGCTACGTAAAGAAAGTAAAAGTTTTATTTTTTTAAACCTATCTTAAGGCAAGGCTTAGCTTACAAAATCTTTGCCTTTTTTCCTAACCTGACAGAAGACACGTTTTTCAAAGTTTTAAATCCTAATTTATAGTTAATACACGTTATTCTATGATATACTATGCTAAATCAGGAAATATTGACGTGATTTATAAATACGTCTAAGTTGTAAGTGATTATCTAAAACATACCCTCACTTTAAATCTAATACTCCAAAAAAGTTCTGAAGCAGCTTCGGAGTTTCATAATAATCTGGAAGGAGGAAAGAAAATGATTTAAAGGATTAGCATAATGAACTTGAGAACTTTCTCTGTGAAAGATCCCTGACGGAAGTCATTGAAGAGCAAAATAATCATGAGTTTAGTGTCTGACCAGCAGTCTCGCAATCGAGCAGTCTGAATACAAGGTATGTTCTTCTCTCTCAATTTAATGTTTATCTTCAATGAAAATTCTGACATACAGAGATCCCAGTTCAGTTGTTATGTGTTTGTTTGTTTGTTTGTTTGCTTACTTCTTTTATCCTCTCTATTGATATTTTAAGAACCATTATATTCCTTCATTCAGAGTAATGCCATTTTAAATGAAAAGAATAATAATATTTCACTGAAATACCCTCTTCTTTTCGAATGCGGAGGCACTTGTCGCTAGACATTAGTCTGTGTGTATACCGCGACACTGCTGGCCATTAATTTAAGAGGGCACCGAATAGGTGGCCAGCACTACCCTCTACAAGACGGTCCCGTAATTTAGAACCGAGTCAAGTGATGAGACCGGTACACTTGACAATTCACCTCCAGAGGTAACTTGGAGGACATTACAGCCACGATAAATTTTTCGTGTACCAAGCGCCATTAATGTATACGGCGGTGGATTTGTCAGCGAATGTCATTGTACTAATGACATTCAGATCACTGTCTCGCTGCCTTTGCCAAATGGGCCCCCGAAATACCCTTATTACTAGGTAATGGTTAAAATGAATGTCAATTAAATATTCAAAAATTAATTATTGGTGTTTTAAAGATTACTACAAATACTGATATTTGTGTCTTGACTATTTGTATTGAAATAATAATGATCTTGTCTACGGTTGTCAGAAATTCAAAGTATATAAAGGGAACTTTTCCAAGAAAAAAAAGAGAACTAAAAGAGGACTGTGTATGAAATATGCGAATATTTTGTTTGATGTTTGCCAATGCGGAGCCCTTCTCAAGGAGCCCTTCTTCGAGAATTGTTGATTATTTTCAATGGCGACACCATACAGGTGAACCAACACCCATTAGTGACGTCTCCATTTTGACCGATCACCACCAAAAGATGGGTCATACTTTCTCCCGTCTCGGAAGAGCTTTCCGGTCTACGGCTTTAACGTGCCCATATCCAGCTTAGACACTAAGGCAAGGGTTCTCAACCTTTTTCAACCCACGTACCCCTTTTTGTGTATCATTAACTATGCGTACCCCCAGCAAAAACACATTAGTTTTATTAAAATGTGTTATATTAGTTAAAGTTTAACTGTTAAACTGTTAAAGTTTAATTACGAGTAGGTAATTTAAATTAAAAGCGAGAAATTTTATTTTAATGATCATTTTATTACAAAGCTTTTATTAACCCGATATAAAATTTAAAAAAGTCTCAGGAAATAATTAGTGGGAACGCTGGACTTGTTTTTGTTTATAAATGTCTTCAATATTTGGCTCCAGCTTGGATACAGTAGGAACGAGCGACGTGTTTGCTTGCTGCTTTACTGATAGTTTTCAGTTTTAAATCATTACTCAAACTTTCGTCACAATTAATTTCTAGCATATATCAATATAGTTTTGTATACTTTTTGGTAGTTAACCACGTACCCCTTACAGATTTTCGAGCACCCCCAATGGGTACGCGTACTACCGGTTGAGAACCATTGCACTAAGGTATTAAATGGCATTTGTCAGGATTCAAACCGAGCATCCCCAGTTCCCAGCCCAACGGCTACTTCGGACCCAACAGCACGCAGTGTTCCCATTGGTCACCCTCCCAAGTACTGACCGAGCAAGATGCTGTATCTTTTCTCTTCAGAGTCATTTTTACTGCAAATAGTTACCTTTAAACAAATTATTTGATGCTTTTAACCGATAAAGTTTACATGAAACCAAACATTAATATATCGTGTTGACAATAAACATGAACATATTTTGAACGAAAAGGATAATCATTGTGAATTAAAAGCATATTATTGAATCATACCGTTTTTATTATCTTCTAACATAAATGGAATATTCTTTTCAGATGGACATAAATTTGGCGGCTGAAAGGGCATACCCCACTCCAGTTGCCAATTCAACTCTCTTGCCATTGTTGCTACTCTCTTTGGCAACTCAGAGGCATACCCCGAACACCGCGCAATTTATCAATAGAGAGTATGATTACGTCATAGGTGAGTGCGGAGAGTTCCAGTAAGGGAGTATGTGTATATCATTTCAGTTTTCCATTCACAAAGTTTCACACACAACTTTTTAACACGTTTTTATTAACTCGCTTTCTTGTTTGTGTGTTTGCCCAGTACAAATCTTGCAATCGATTTTTAACTAACTTCCCGACTAGCTAGACATTTGAAACTTTTACAATAGCTCAGAACACGATGACAGTGTGTTCTTTTAATACTTTTAGCCATCTTTAAGCAGAATTGAATTCATTTTCTGTTAATTTTGTTGTCTGAAAATTTCTTATAATTGCTCTCTTTATTTGACATTTTGAAGACACAAGAACATTTGATATGTTCTTTCAAGTTGATGGGATAATTCTAAAAAAGGCATTTATTAATACAGTCGGACCCCAATTTAACGAACCTCTATTTTGCGAATTTCTCTATTTTGCGAACTTTTCCTTGGAACCAAGAACATTTTGCGAATTTCTTCGTGAAATAACCTCTAAATAGCGAAGTGCATTCTCTATTTAACGAACTTTTTCTTGTGATCCAATATTTTTTTCTTCCATATTTCTCAAAATATTTCTGAACATTTCAAACTTATTCTTTCTTTTAACACATTTAACAAATTACCTTTCTTTTAACACATTCCGATGCGAATTACAGTTTGAAGAAAATACGCCTGAAGGGCTTTTTAGTACAATGCAAAGATGCGAGACGTATTATGAGAGAAAACATTTTTTCAAACAAATAACTTTTTCAAACAAGTAACAAATATTTTTTCAAACAAATAAACATTTTTTCAAACAAATAACAAAATTAAGAGACTTTATCAGTAATTTAATTTAAGGACACATGAGGTAATGTATGCTGAAAATTACTTGTTATAATAAATGCGATAATGTCATTAAAATTTATTAATTTTAATATAATTTTTTTAAAATCGAAAATGCAGTGTATTTCCGGTCAATATTTTGTTTCATTCTTGTTTTTCCTTGAAGATTTCTGTTTGATGGGTAAGGTATACAAAAGAAATAGATATTAATTAAATCTATTTCTGTCTATTACACGAATAGACAGAAATTTAAACTTGTGTCTATTACACGAATTATAGAAATAGACTCAAATAAGAGACAAAATAAAGGTGTGATTAATTTTATATTAATAATATTTAGTGTTTATGAATTTAAAATCTGTTTCGTGTAGTTTAAAGTATTTTAAAAGGTGAATCTCTATTTAACGAATTTTCCATATAACGAACTTAATTTCGGCATTTAGTGACTTCGTTAAATAGAGGTCCGACTGTACATAGAATTATCAAGTTTATATGATTCAACAGAAAATTTAAAAACCTGTTTAAATGTTCTTTTATCTTGTAATATAATATAAAAATATATTATAAAAAGTTCTTTTTATCTTGTAATATAATATATTATAAAAGTTCTTTTTATCTTGTAATTATATGATATTTATTCTGCTGTGAATGAATTCATCGTAGACATGTATTTATAAAATAAACTACGCATTCATGTAGGCTATTTATAAATAAGGTATTAATTTTTAAATGCTGCCTATCAAAGTAATTTTTAAATAATCCCGTAAATTTGACGTTAATAATCAAACTAAAATTTAAAAATTTTTTTTTACTCAGTACTTAAACGGAACAATAAAGGTTTACACTTTTTTGATGGAGATAAGAGTTGTCACGTAATCAGTTTTCAGTTGAATTCATTTTTTACAGAGAGTTCAATTGTAGAATAAAAAGGTAAATACATAGCAAGAATAAAACTTTTGAATCAATAAAATTTTAATTACAGATGGCAATTTGTATCATTTATTTAATTAAAATCTATCTATTTTAAATTTAAAAATTCGGCTTGAATTTTAGTTATAAAGGAAACAAACAAACACAAGCTAATGAATAAAATAAAATTAACATGACTTGCGCAGACAGTTTACTTAAATAATTACATGTACATGGTAATTTCCAGTTGCATAGTTTGTATATTGGCAACGTTTCCAAAACGGAATCTCAAAGGGAAAAAATATTCTATTGATTCCTAATTTAGGGTATATCTCGCTTTTTTAAACAATAAGTGTTTGGTACATCATGGTTATCCAAACTTCAGAATCGCTTGAAATAACGGTATCTCAAGAAAAAAAGTTTTAGAAAGTTTAAACGGTAAATTTCATGGTTCTCTTTCCACTACCATGATAGTCCGGTCAATATAGACATTTGAAATAACAAAAATTCCCGGAGAGCCAAATATTGGTGGAGAGCTGGGGTTTACCATTACAAATAAAGTTTTAAAAATCCCCATCGATCCTATGTGTGCTACAAAAGTTATTCGGGGTCAAAGGTCAAAATTTGAGGTTTTTTGGATTTTTCTCGAAAACGGTAAGTTTTGTAAAAAAAAAACCTCAAACCAAAGTTGTAGATCTTAAAATTCTCTACGAAAATGGTCTACATGATTTTTTTCCTAAGAGTTACCATTCCTGAGATATCGCGATTCTAAGAGTCACATTATACATGATATGCACACATTTCCACGCCACCTGTGAGGTAGTGTACTCGGCGCGTTTTTTTTACCTTGGTTTCCCCTGTAGGCCTACTCCACTAACTGTCATGACAAATTTAGGATAATTTAAGGGAACAATACCCGTCAAGTTCTAGATATTACCTTATTATTGATATTGATTATTGATATTGCTATTGATTATTGGGTTAACTATTGTTTTGATTTCTTTAGATATTTTAATCAGATTCATACTCTTGAAAGTCTACTTCAACAATCATGTCTTCTTCGATTTCTTCTTCTTCCTCTTCCTCTTTCTGGATGTTCATAAATTGTTCAAATGTGGCTGAGTCATTTGTCTCTTCATTAAAATCACAGGAATCTTCCTCTATTGTACTCAACTGGACATTTGAGCAAGACTGACCTTGGCAGAACACAGCAACCCGACTTTTTTAGAGCCACATTTGGCACTACAACCTTTTTTGCAATTGCAAAAAATAGTGTTGAGGAGTTTTTCTGGAGCAGGTGGGAGTAAAGTTTGAATCGGTTCCAGAGTATTATCTATCAATTTCCAACCCCAGTCTTCTGGGTTCAGTTGATTGCCTAGCCATGTTTGAACTTGATAGTATACTCGATACAAGTGTTGAATAGCAGATGCCGATGTTGGAGGAAGACATGATAGTTGTACTTGTTTCTTGTTTCGCGTATTTTTTACAAAAGTTAAGTATCGGTATTTATCAATGCAAGTAATTTTTTTTGGAGCTCCATAAACCGCAAGAAGAAAGCGAATTACTCCGTAATTATTGTTTGAGGTGTGGAATCAATTTCTGTAAATACTTTAGCGCAGTCAGTCAAATCTTTTTTTTCGAATAATTTAAATACTGACGTTTTGCCCCTTCTGTACATTGCTGACGAAGTGTCGCAGCCGGTTATCGCATGTAAAAAAAAATATAGTTTTGGCATTTGGGATAAGCAGATAAACTTTTTGAAGAATATATTTCTGTTCGCTGTTGAGCCCTTCCAGGTTTCAGAAAACAAATAATTTTATCCATTGGAGTCCTTGCAGTAAGTAGTACTAACAAATCAACTTCTTCACAAACTACAATTGTTGTGTTTGTTGCATCAAATTTTTCTATTGCTGTTTCAATTATGAGGACATCTGTGTCATTTTGAGCTTGTTTCACTGCAATATTCGCAGCTGTTAATTTGTCACTTAACATGGAAATGAAACGAGATTTATTATTAATGTTAGCGAAAAATTGTTGTTGATTCGCTGGAACTGTCATAAATTCATCAAAGATAATCTCGGAACCCGATGATGTTTTTGTAGTTCGACGACGTTGTTCTGCAGTTTTAATATTCTTTGTCGGGTCACTGTAGCCGTCAAATACTACCGTCACTGTAAGCCCATAATGTCTGCGTAGATACTGAACATATTTTTCAAAAATAACGCTAAAGGTTTCTTCTCTATCCCAATAAAACAAATAAATGTTAATTTTCCAGGCTTCTCTGTAATAATAATTCTACTGCCATACTTCAATTTCAATCGTATTTTTATAGTTCTGTCATCTAAAGCTCCATCTTGACAAACATTCTTCAATTCATCCAACGAAAACTGGCAATCATCACTCGTTTCTATGAATTGAAAAATTTTCTCCATCGCAGAGTTTAGTTTCATCTTGTGGACGGCCAATTTTACCACCAGTATTAGGTTTTAAGAAAGATTTGTAACAACTGTCATGGTATTTTGCATCAGCAGCTACTAAATCATACTCAAAATTAATACGTTCAAGAACAGCCTTTGAAACATCATCAGAACGATCTTTAGCTAATTTCAACAGGGATTCTTTGAATTTTAGTGTAGTCACGTTAAAAATTTTTTTCGAAGATGCTGTGCTTTCTTTTTCTCAGTTTCTTCATTGGCTTCATTGCCACAAAATAAACAGTATTTTTTAAAACAAAAATTTGATTCACTTACTCGCGTTCTAGTACGAGGTGGACTTATTTTTGAAGTACTAGCCTGTTTTTCCTCACGTTGTCTTTTTACTGCAGCGATTGAAATTTTCTGGGTGTATGATTTTCTGCAATCCACGTATATTGTAACGGACTTTTGAGTTCTTAAATACTCAGTAAACTCATCACCTCTCGCGACACTAGCCTCGATTAAAGTTGGCATTCCATTATCAACCACAACTGTTTCATCTTCAGTTAAAAGTTTATTGCAAATAAAGCAAAACTGAGACATTTTTTCGAGCTATAAAATAGCACAAATAACCTAAATGGTAGACGCTTGAAATAAGTACGTATATTCACTTGAACTGAACCTTTAGCACTAAAAGAAACAGGTATATGAAAGATAGTGTTGCTATCTATCGAGTATAAAAGAAACAAAAAGAAGGAAAATTTTGGTTTGATTACATAGACTTTTATCTTTTGAAAGTGGAAACCACAGTTGACAAAAATTACGTTCGTGCATCGTAGAGCATTCTAAGTGGGAAAACTCGTATATGGGGTACTCGAAGTACTAAATGGGAATACTCGAATAACTTTTGTAGCACACATAGGATCGATGGGGATTTTTAAAACTTTATTTGTAATGGTAAACCCCAGCTCTCCACCAATATTTGGCTCTCCGGGAATTTTTGTTATTTGACCACTATTTTTATGTCTAAATTGACCGGACTAATGAAGAGTCAACTGAAAAATTTAAATGGCTAATGTGGGCCCTTAGACATCTATAAAAATCCAAGGACATTAGAATATACGATAACTTTATCTATTTCCTTTTTACGTAACTATCCAATATTTTTAGGGGTGAAGAAATCATTCACATTTTCCTGGTGTAGTTTCTAAAGAATTTGAAATGGTGATATATAGTTATTCCCAAAATTGAGGGTACACTTATTTTTGATATGAAAAGTCATGTTTGAATGGAGAAAAAGACATGAAATAGGGAAAACAGATTTAATTAGCACAAACACGTTTAGACATTTAATGTTCATCATTCTTCATAAATAAAAACATACAATTATGTTTAATTTAGTACAAATAACAACTTATAAAGAAAAGTGCAAACATTTGACCACACAAAACTGTGAGTAAGTGCAGGAATTTTCTTGCATCAAAATAAAGAAACGCAGAATCATTATTTTGTAGCATATCCTTTTGCTTTAAAATGACTGCCTCCAATCGTCGTGGCACTGAATCTATAAGATGTTTAGTTGTTTTGGCCGATATTTTGTTCCACTCTTCTTGCAGTATAAGTCTCAAATGTTCTTTACTGGTGATGTAGTGCTTTTGTACAGCTTTTCAAGACTGGACCACAAAATGTCGATAATATTCAAATCAAGAGACTGTGGTGATATTTTAAATTGTTGTAGAGAATGATACAGCAGCCATTGCTTTACTATAGATGCTGTGTTCTTGGGATAATTTCCTTGGAGAAATGGGAAAGTTTGATCCCAATTCCAATTTAGCAGCACTATTCTTCAAATGTTTCTTCAGTATATCAAGATATGCCCTCTTGTCCATCATCTATAAATACAAGCTTCTCCATACTTTCTGCTGCCATGTGTTGTGATGATAATTAATAGTTTTGGAAGTTATTAAAGTTATATTAATATCGGGTATTCAGATAAATAAATTAGTAAAGTAAGTAAATTTTAGTAACGATTGTGCTTTGTTTTAATCAATTTATTAAGCCTCTGCTAAATATATGTAAGGGTTATACTTGTGGTGATCAGATATTAATTGATTTTATTAATGTCATCGCATTTAGAGAAGTGTGCGCAAGTTTCTCTAAATGTTTTGACATTGAGAAGAATTAAGTTTGAAATAGATCATCACAGGTTATACCTTATTGTTAATATTGATAAATTAATAAGCCTTATTTTGAAATAATTGTGAAGTGGCTGGTACGCTGGTGAATTTTTGGGTTTTTTATTAAATGAATGAATACAAAATTATAGTGTGTCTTTTCTTTTAAAGTTAAATCCTTCCTTTTGAGAACCCCTTTTTGTCAGTTGATCGTAAACTGAGACATCCGATAACGACTGGTCACGGACACCCTCTCCTTCGGGACGTTTGGAATGTTGATGAGCCAAGCAGATACGAAGGCGCTCCCTACGCGGTTGAATACAGTGATTCGTAGAGGCCCTGTAAGTTTTCAAGGAGGAAATAAGTCACCAACAATTATGTGAAATAAGAAAATGAAAAAATCAACAATGAGTCGGAGGGGAGATTCCTTCGGCTAATTCCGAATTTCAGCGTTTTCCTCGTCCGGGATTGACGGAGCGGATTGGACCTTCTTACTTTCCGCGGAATACAAAGTGAAAAAAGGAGCGTCAACTCGGGGGCGGAGGGTGCAAGTGGACAGAGAGGGGGAGAGGCGAGCGAAGAGGCTGGGAGCTGACCCCAGTGCCTTGATAAAAAGATGATGGCCGTACGGAAAGGTCCGACGACGTTCATGTCTTGGCGTCGTGCACGCTTTAGAAAATGGCGTTAAGACTCCCCTCATGACTTCTTTAAATAATAGTGTTTTTTTTTTGTGCTGTAGCATTTTAACTGGGTAATATAATTTTAATTCCTTTTTTTTATTTACTGAATTTTTCTATAGTTTTACTTTTGTTTTTTTCTCATCACTTTTTCATTTAGAAAGTTTTTTTTTATTCGCCAGCCACTTCACTTATTTGTATTGTTTTTATTGATAATTATTTGTATTATGGAGAGTAGAACTCATTTAAACGAAATTGTATTTATTCAATTGAATTTGGTTGTCAGAATGATGTTAAGAAGATCTGGAGTTAATGAATTTGTTTGTTATAATGTCAGGGAAATTCTTAAATAAATTGTTATGTTAGTTTGTAAAGTGGTGTCATGTCGGTCCTTGCCTTTTTAGTAAATTTTCTGATTTTCAGCTTTAGGTTTTATTATTATTTTAGCAGATATGAAGCTTTTTCTTTTAGGTAAGATAATTTTATTTCTAGGTGTTCTCCAAGGTTAAGTAAATTTATTAGATTTAATTTCATTTTCCTTTGGCTCATTAATCACCACAGTGATGCAGACAGTAATGAACCTAGGGTAAATTATAATTATTATATGTTTATGGGTTATTGCTAAACACAACGCAACTTTACCATCTATCTTAAAATGTACTAACCACTAACGGCCAAATGGCAAATATTGTTGTATTTAAATTTAACTGAAACCCCACTTTAATTAGTAGGATTTATTCCTACCTTAATTTCATTAATTATTAATTAATATATATATATTAAGTTTTAAAACACCCCATACACAAGCATCCTCGTTGCCACACATGCACCCCCAAAACATTGCACTTACTTTCATCATTAAAAATCACTTCATTCCAAAACTGTTTGGGCTTTAAAATGTAATCCTTTGAAAACTGTAACAACTTATCTCTATTCCTTTTACTAATAAAGGGTATTTCCTAAGCTTTCCAGCCATTATAGCCAGTTCTTCTGAGCACTTCTGCGTACAGTTTCAGGAGAAACAGTTACCCAAAGTTATAGAAGTACTTGAAGCAATTGTTGGACCACTTATTTTAGCACCAACTTTCATTTAATGTAAATTCCTCCACTCTTCTGTTGAGCTCAATAGTCTGTTTCGGCCTCTTCCTACTTTTTTTCTAATGTACCATCCTTTTTAAACCTTTAAATGAATTTTTGAATACAATTCAGACTTCATCCAACTTTTTTAGATATTTTTCACAAAGATTTACCTTCATTTGACAGATGAATAACTAGTTTTCTTTACTCTATCGTTGTTTCCTTTCCCTTCTTATTTTTATCTAATTAAGAGTCAACAGATACTTTATTTGAAATAGAAAGACCTATTTTCGGAATTGCTAAACGGCAAATATGTATAGTATACTATTTATTATGATTAAAGGTAGTTAAAATAAGAAATTTAAAAGGTGTAATCTCAGTATGTTGTCTCTCAATTCTCGTTGTTCTTCTTTCAAAACCTCAATTATTTATTTTCACAAATTACCAGTTCTTAATTATTAGGAAGTTTGATACCAAAAGGTTTGTCTTGTAGTGGCACTAAATTAAAGAAACATTCCTTTTAATTTGTGCATAAATTTAACCCTTAACAGTCTGAAACTCAAATAAAAAGCGAGTGTACCCTCAATTTTCGAGTCATTGTAAACATTAAAATGTTTTGAATTCTAAAAATTTCCTAACTTTAGAAATAACTCAGTATATTTTTTGCAAAAAAAAAAGAAAGACTATCTAGGGAATTTGATTGCATTAGAAGTAAATATCAAAATATTTGCTAAAATCTTCATTGGTAACAATGTGTATTGGATATGTAATGCGATGAATATACAATTAATTCCACTCATCCTGGCATCGTAACTTATATCAGTTATTAAATTTTGGCCAAAAGACATTCTGGTTAGATGAAATCATATTCGAAGATGGGCATTTCCAGTGCAAATTCTAAGATAGTTTCATGGCAACTGGGTGCAAAGAGGCAGTAATTCATAGTGTCATGATAATATCTGCATGAATAATATCACTATACTATAATGGCGTAATTAGGTACGGTACGTTCAAGAGCCGACATTTGGAGCAGCCATTGTGGTATCCCATCTGAAGAAAGAAGGTTATATTCATTCTCACAGTTTTACTGAGGTTCATTGGCGAATTTTCTAAATCATTTTTTACCAGTGATAATGAATCTTATGAACAACCAGAATTATGACCGGCATGTCTTACTTTCGAAGCAACCATTTAATAGGAAATCAGAGCCGTTTTTAATCTTACTATTCGTTGATTTTCAGTCGGTGCGGGTTCAGCTGGCTCAGTTGTTGCCAGCCGTTTATCAGAAATTCCATGTGTTAGTGTTTTACTGCTAGAAGCGGGCAGACCACCACCTCTCGTCTCGGACATACCGGCTATTGGAAGGTACTTCTGGTCAACAGATATTGACTGGCAGTACAGGACTGTGCCACAGAGGTACTCTGGATTTCTCCTCAACAACAGGGTAAGAAACACTATTAATTTTTTTCATACAATCGGCTTCACGTAAAATATGCATATCTGCATTTTAATTATTTACTTTCATGATGTTTTAGGCAACCAAGCAGATAGCCAGTTTAGAACTTTTAATTTTTCATTCAGAAATAGCTAGAGAAAAAATCCAAAACACAATCGCTTAAAATTCTTTATACTTTTCTTCTAGGAGCTATAATATTCATTTATGTAATCTCTTTATGAATTGAAATATTTTTGCAACATTTCCAAACAATCCTTTGACGGATATGCCCTGTGTTTTAGTCAAAAAGAAAGGACCATGATATTATTCTTTAAATAATCTCTGAAATAATGTCTCATGAGACAAGAAGAGTATTTATGGATTAGTTTTTTCTGGAAATCAAAAAGTTGTCCTTGCAACCACATCACTAAAAATTTTAATATAAGCCTTATGTTATGCAAGTTTTTGTATATTCATCCATTTCTAAGAATATGATGAAACAATACTAAATGCACCCTAAGTTGGGCACCGTAAACTTCATATTGCTTATATATATTGTTTTACAACACTATCTATATAAATAATAACTCTCTTTGCAACAATATTTCTTCGAGGTCTCTAAGTAGTATTCCAAAGAGTTTTAATTTAGTGTGGGTTTTTTTTTCGTTTTATTTGAATGTTTTTGTCATAACAATTAGATATTGATGGCGCGGAAAAGAACATGCGTTATATTATGCGTTTTAGTGGTAAGATGCCATCAGAGACTACATCCTATCTAAGTTAAGCACCAAATTTCGGAAGAAAAGTACAACTAGTGTACTTTTACTATCATGTTGAATTTTTTATAAATAACATTTCCTGAAAAGAATAAATTTAGACACTAATATGACGTCATAGAGACACTTCTGTCAATAGAGTTTTGTCCTCGGGGAGTTTCAGCTCAGATTTAATACAGTTGAACCCCGTTATAACGAACTCATGGATATAACGAACAAAAATTTTGGTCCCGCCGTTTTCCTATTGTACTTAAGGCTAATTTATCCTTTTATAGCGAACCTCCGAAATATTAAGACTCGGCTATAATGAATCTTTTTTTCAGTCGACTACTGAATTTTTTTAAAAACTTTTTAAGAATGTTGAAGGTACAAAGAATGTTGAAGAAGAAGATGATGAAGATTTACCTATCGCGATGTGGATATAAAGGCACAAAATTTCATCATTCTCAGATTGTGACATGCAATTGTTCGAAACATGTGATGATGAAGTCATTGTATGTGAAAAATCCGATTGATGAAGATATTGTGTAAGAAATTAAAATGAATCATTCTGAAATCGAAGATTCTGAATCTGATGCTGAGGATGAGGAGCACGTAAATGACGACCCCCCCCCCCCTTCTCAGATGCTACAGCAGCGATGCGTGTCAATAATAAGTTTTTGTCTACACAAACAGTGGAAGGAAGAGTGTTGGCGTCATTTGATGTATTGGACAAAGAAATTCATAAAATGTTTTTGAAATCGGCATCACGTCAGAAGATTACCGATCATTTCTGTATCTAAAACACTGAATCATTGATGATAATTTCTATTAGATTTTATCATTTTTTCAATACATCATTATTGAATACACATAGCAACTAATGAGTTATACATTTTGTGAATTCTAACATTTTTCTTAATGGTTCGGATATAGAGAACAAAACCTTTGGTCCCCTAAAGTTCGTTATAACGGGGTTCGACTGTATATCGCTGGTGAGAGATGGTTAGCCGCGCATTCAGATATTCTGTTTACCGCTGTTTTGCTCCATTTTATCTCTTATACCTACTGTCACGAGATCATGCGTCTTCCTGTATCTTTCTTGTGCCTATCTGTAGTATTTACCACATCTATCTTCATTAAGGCAGTTAGAGTTTGCATATAAAGAGTATTTCAATGAGTATTTTTTATAAAAATAAACTCTAATAAATTCCTCTAAGTTCACCGGTATAATCTTATCCCCGTTTATAAAAGTGCTTTCGTATTTAGGATAGAAGAAAACATTACCTTATGTTACGTCTAAAACTTCACTGAACGGAGACTTGCTATGAAAGTGAAGGATTTAACTGAATCGAAAAGCAAACCTACGCCATAATGAGCGTATTTTCTGTCCGAGAAAAAATAGTGGCGGATCAAGGCCTGAGAAGGCCCCAAACGCATCCTTGGTCTGAGGCCCCCTTTGACCTAAATACTAAATAATGCTATCAAATCAGTTTTTGACATAATTAATAAATTCGCAGAATTTATGAATTATGTGAAATCTTTTATGTGAATCTCTTTTTGAAGCTGCTACATTTCAGAAGCCCTCACAATCGGAGGTCCCGAACACACGCGTCTTGCGCCTGTGCTATCATCCACCACTCACAAAGAAACGAGTTGTGCAAAATCTTTCGATTCTTTTGATCATGAGTGTAAGCTGACTTATTTATGGCTGTGTGTATATACATTAAGGTCCACATTAAGGTAAGATGTGTGCCATATATTAAGGTCCTCATGGATCACAATGCTGACAAATCACGTTCGTATTACCTGCGGTTTATTTAAACTTTAGATCCTTTGTTTACCTTTACGAGGGACTTTAGTTTTTCCCAACTTCTGTGCTTTCTATCTATCTATCTATCTATCTATTTGTCTATATATAATCCCTCCGATTATATATATAAATATACACTGAAGTGCCACTGAATTAGGGATAGCAAAGCCTATGCAAATTATGTAGCGCTGCGCATCATGTATGCGCAAGTGAGGGCGCTGTGGTAACTGCATATATAGCGCGTACTGTGGTTGTTCTGAATTAGTTGTTAGAATTGCCAGTATGGGTAAACTGCCTGATTTAGACGCCTTCGATCGCGGAGAAATCGTAGGTGCGCGACGCATGGGCCATTCAATTTCCGAAATCGCCAGACAGCTAGGATTTTCAAGGTCGACAGTGTCAAGAGTATACCAAGAATACATGGATGGTGAAAAAAAACTAGCGATCGGGCAAACTGCAAAGGACAATTAGCCTTGACAGTGCGTGGTGAGAGACGGCTCAGGCGTATTGTACGTAGCCAGCGAAGCCAAACATTAGCTCAAATTACCACCCAGTTTAATGACGGTGCCAGTCGTACCGTCAGTAAACGGACTGTGCAAAGCTCGCTTCACCGTATGGGTTTCGGGAGCCGTCGACTTACGAGAGTACCATTGCTCTATACTCGCCATCGGGCTGCACGTCTTGCCTGGGCAAAAGAGCACAGAGACTGGAGTGTAGAGGACTGGAAACGAGTAGCATGGAGTGGTGAGTCTCGATTCCGACTACTTAACACCGACGGGAGGCTGAGAATATGGCGTCAGGCTCATGAATCCATGAATCCTGCATGCCTGGCTGGAACTGTACAAGGGCATGGTGGCTCAATCATGGTCTGGGGTGTTTTTTCGTGGCACAGTTTGGGATCTTTGGTGCGTGTACCAACCTCCCTCAATGCAATTCGGTACGTAGAGTTGCTGGGTGATCACCTCCATCCGTTTATGCTGTTCTGTTATCCGCACGGTAATGGAGTTTCCCAGCAAGACAACTGTACCTCTCACAAGTCCCGGTTGGCTACTGGCTGGTTGGATGAGCATTCCTCTGACTTCTGTGTCATGAATTGGCCACCTAGAAGCCCAGACTTAAATCCTATTGAGCATCTTTGGGATGTTTTGGAACAAGGCGTGAAAGGCCATCACACAGCACCAAAGAACCTTACTGAATTATGGACAGCTTTAGCCAATATTTGGCAAGCCATTCCCGTGGAACGTTTCCAGAAACTTGTTGAATCTATGCCTCGTCGTGTGGCAGCCGTTATCAAGGCCAGAGGAGGCCTAACTCGTTACTAGGTAGGTATCAATAATTCAGTGGCACTTCAGTGTATATATATATATATGGATAATTTACCACTGTGTGAGTTGATGAGTTTGGGAACTAAGTATAGATTACCTAATACTAATAATAATAAGAAAATTATAAGTTTCTTAAATGCTGATTTAGATAAATTTATATACAAAGTAGCTATTAATTATTCTATACCTACAGAAGCTTTCAACCAATGGAAAATTAATTTACTTAAGCTAGTACATTCTAAACTACCCAATAATAGTAATTTCATTAATAATTCCTATAAACACTTGAAAGATGCTATAACAAAATTACAAGAATATTTATAATCACTTATGTAGATAAAGCAGCCAACAACTATGTCATAAGTTTAATGTCATAAGTTATGCCATAAGTTTAAAAATCAGCTAGAAAATAGTGATCTTTTTCAGCCTTTAAAAAAAACTACTAGTATTATTATTAAGAAAATTATAGCAAAATATAAACTACTAGGTATATCATCAAACAACTATCTCTTTCCATATATTACTTTAGTTCCTAAATTTCATAAAACACCTATTGCTTTTTGAGCAGTAACCTATGGTCACAACACTTATGCTACTAAAGCAAGTGTAATATTATTAAATTACCTTAAATTAATCTATAAAAATATATCATCTGGTGTTTGTGGTATAATTGAAAATAGCTTTAGTCTAATTAGAAAA